>JANAVB010014697.1:0-185958 GCA_029216955.1 Iris pallida
TTTCTCACTTAGAAATGTAGCCGAGAAACACACGCTAATCTTGGTAGCATTTCTATCCGTAAGCATTTTTTGATTAAATTAGTGTCTCCATGTTTCAAATGGAATAGGATGGATATAAAAGTGTTGTGAATTAATTGTTTAGGAATTTACTACAAACGGATGGTTTTCATAGTTTGTTCAGGGTGTGTATTGGGGCGCCAGATCGGACCGACCAAGGACCGATTTTTGATTTGGCTTGATCGGGTCTTGGCGTAGGTGGAGCAGGGCCAGTCCGGCTAGGAGTCCAGTTAGAGTCGAGACAGGCCAGTCCGATTAAAGTGGTGCCAGACTTCTGTTCTTGTCTAATTATGATTCAATTCTTCTTTCTAGCATAGTATCCACTGAGATTCCGCAGATTAAAGTTCTTGTACCACCCCTGAGATTGCGATGCGGATTGAGGTCGCTGATATTGCAGTTATTTTGTGGTGATTCATTTTCATGGTAGCAAAAAGAAGCTACTTTACCAAATATAACACTAGATTGTTTGTAAGTATTAGAAGAGAAGGAAGATTTTTTTGTGGTAAATTTTGATAACTTTTTCTGTTTATAAAAAAATTTGTGTGGCAAATGACCATCAATATCCTTAGATTATAGCTGTTAGAAGAGTATTTTGGTTATTTTTAGCAAAATGATCAAAATATTTCTTGCTAAAACTACCATCAAAACACTATTATGGCTGTTTGGATGACATTTTATACCAAGATATCCGTCTCAACGTTTATCTAATGATTAATAGAAAATATTTTGATAAAACAACCTCCTAAATAATTTAAAAATATAAAAATGGTGGGCCGACGGGTATTAATCGGGTCGAACTTGGACCAGACATGACCGGGTAACCGACCAGGTCGGACCGAGTCAACCGATTTTGGAGGAAGGATCCGGCTCCAACCGATTTTTGAGCCAGATCGGTTGGAATTGGCATGTGGGTCTGGACAGTGAATCCAACCAAGAACCGAGTTTGCAGTGAACTAGATCGGGTCCACCTGTTGACCGAGTGCAGGTCGATCCAATTCGAATTAATCGGCCCAAACCAGGTTGAGTCAGGTCAGGTCAGATTCCGGACCACCAAGTCCAATCGACACGTTGATAGTTTGTATATTGGTGGCATAAACATAAGATCCTTAGGATACATGTCAATCACTGATATTTCTTAAGTTATCCGAAATTTGGAATAAAATCTCAAGTAGAAGGAAAAATTATATCCTAATTTGTTGTTGCTAACGAGTAACAATATTTAGGATACACTAATGACAGATCAGCGTTTTTGCCCCTGTTGTTCGTTCTTGGTGGGACATGCAGTAATTTTTGGCGGGAGTACTGGCTATTCTTCCAGCTAGGTCAAGGTCTAAGGTGAGCCGGGCTGGGCTGGGCTGGGCTGGGCCGGGCCGGCTCGGGCCCGTTGTTGAACGGGTTTGACCGGGTTTGGACCGGGCTGGATTTAGTTTGGATGGAGGAGCTGGCCAGACCGGGCTGGGTCGGCCCATAATTACAATCTTTGAGCCCAGTCCGGACCCAGATAGTTTCGGGCCGAGTTGGATCTGTACCGGGCCCGAGTTAGCCCGCGGGCTGACCATCTTCTAAAAAAAAATTGGCTCAGTATTGAATTTATATTATATTTGTTTCTACTTTAACACAAAACAATTTGGAACTATTGGTTTGCAGAGTGGTTGATGGGTATTTGCTTGGGAGGTACGGTGAGCGTCTGTATAATCGGTCGGTATTTGGTCGAACTTTTTGGTACTTTTTTAATAGGTATCTAAAAAATCAATACCAATATCATACCATTTAGAATCGGTTTTTTTCGCATTCAGTTAAATCGGTATTCGGTCGGTTTTTGTTCGGTGTCAGTTTACCAATTAACATTTGATCAATCAACACATGTAATATTGTAGAACCTCTTAACCTATAATATTTTTTTTAACTTTTGTGGAAGCATTAAATTTTAAAGTCAAATCTCTACCAATCAAACAATCAATTAAAATTATTAAAACAATATTTAACAAGTCACAAACACCTTAAAATGAGCTTAAAAGGTCAAACGCGATCACTAAGTTTAATCTTTAGTATAAGTTTAAGTAACCAAAATTCTATGAGAACACAAAAGATAAACCTCGAAAGATCAAAAACTCAATTCTTAGCATAACTTCAAGTCCATTAAAAGTCTTCTAAGTTCTAAAAGCATCCACAGTAGAGATACCCCAAACACATACTCCAAATTATAAGAAATTATGTAAATTATTACTTTTGGAGATCTTCTTGATACTAGCACACAATGGTACACTCGAAACAAATACTGCAAATTAACCTCCTCCTCTTTTTCTTTTTCTTTTCTTGCATGCTTGGTAAGATTTTTCCTCCCCTCTTTTTCTCTCTTTATTTTTCTTCCTTTTGGTAAAAATGGTTAATATTTATGGGCCCAGAAATTAATATAGAGGAGCTACAATACGCTCCAAATCTGGAGTGTCTCTTAGCTTTGTAGCAAATTTTAAGTATGGACAAGTGCTCATTGCAGCCATCAAGTGCTACAAAATTTGACTAAAATCAAAATGTAGCACTTGAAATCTCTCCCACTGAAGATGCTCTAAGAAACTGACCAAAACAAAGGTAAAAATGAAATGAGTAGTATAAAATTAATCACGAACAACATTCTAAAAATTTATATATATATATATATATATATTATATATATAATATATATATATATATATATATATACATTGACCGGTTCGGTTCGGTATTTTCTGTATGGTATTACACTCAAACCGATACCGCCATTATACCATATTTTAGTCGGTTCGGCAATTCGATATCGGTACATGTAGAAGCATGGAAAAGAACAGGAAAATCTATGCGGCTCAAAACAGAGGGAGTCTCATGCGGCTCAAAAGTCCCTATGCGGCTAAAAAATCACTTAGAGCTCCATGCGGCTCAAGAAGTCCCTTAGAACTCCATGCGGCTGGGAAAAAACCACGTGGCCCTATGCGGTTCAAAACATGACTCTACAGCTGGCCATCATCTCTCGGTGCAGCTGGCTCATTAAATGCTCTGACACACTACAGCAAGCCCTGACACACTGCAGCAGCCCTGACACAAAGGATTGACAGCTCTGACATAAAAGTAAATGATGACTCTAACATAATGACGTGCTCCTAGAGAGACGAGAAAAAATCTTTTACAGTTGGCACGATCTACCAATTCCAAAGCTCTTTATGCGGATCATTTAAAGGAGCTCATGCGGCTCGGATTTGATGGAGCTTTATGCGGCTCAGTTTTAATAGAGTTCATGCGGCTCTGTTCTGAAGGGTCCTCATGCGGCTCTGTCCCAATAGGACTTCATGCGGCCTAGTTTACAAAGGGGCTTATGCGGTTCTGATCATCAGGACTTCATGCGGCCCAGTTTACAAATAGGCTTATGCGGTTCTGTTCAATGGGACTTGTAACACCCAGTTTTCCAGATGAGGATAATTTTAAAATTTTGTAATTATATTATTATCTATTGATATTTATTTCACATTATGATTTTTGGTAATTTTTAATCATTTTTAAACTATTTAAAAACTGTTTTAAGTCATGACTTGTGATTTTGATGTGCTGCTAGTGAAACCCTAGAGACTGCATGACCTAGAGCCTAACCATGTCATTAGGATGATTTATTATTATTTTTAGCCTAGGGGTAATTTGGTTATTTTGACTTATTTGAATTATTTGATTATTTATTGAATTGGTAATTCCTAGTTTGGGCTTTGACTTATAGAGACTTGTAGACTAGTCTAGAAGCTAACCCTAGCCATGGTGACCCTAGTCTAACTTAGGTTAACCTACTTTTAGTCATTAGAAACTAATTTTGGAATAGGAGGATTAGTTTAAGTGAAATCATTTCATGATTTATGGTTTAATGAAATGACTTGTGATTTAATGACTTGTGACTTGGCCCAAGGCCCATGATTTGACACCCTAACCCTAACCAAACCCTAAGTGACCAGCCACATAGGGATCCCCACCCTATATAAATACTTATTTATTAGGGCTTGCCTCTTTTATTTCATTCCAACACTTGGAGAAAGAGAGGTATTTTTCCCCTTCCAAAAATCCCCATAAATTCATTTTAATTCCTTTTTAATCCTAGTTTCTTGCATTAGAACCTAATTTTCTCCTATTTTCTGATTGTGGAATTTAATCCCAGCCTTGGGACAATTTAGGAGCTTTTGGATACCAAGGAGGAATCCCCCATTTGAAGCTTTTCCAAGCTTTTTGCATATATAGGTAAAACCTTTTAAATTGATTTAAATTTCTGTTTTCTTTACATTTAGGGCTAGATCTAGGAGTCCCTAGGTGTCCCCGAAATTTTGGTGGATTTTGTGTCCGTTTGGTGTCCGTATCGGACACGTGTCTATGTGTTATTTAAGGTGTTTGTTGAAATGCCTCAATAGATTGAATGTTAATGTTTTTTAAAACAAATTACATATTTGGATTGCTTATGAGATGTAGATTACGGATCTAGGTGACTGAGTCGATTTTGATGTGATTTTGTGTCGGTTTTAGGGCTTGGACACGCTGCACGACACTGTCGTGCAGTGCCCTGCTGCTCGATGTGTCGTGTGCGCTGGACACGACACATTTTGACATGATATTTTAGGGGAGGGTACGGGCTATTACTGACATCTTGCACACGAATTTTGAGGCCAAACTATAGAGTGGTTCGAGAGATTTTCGACCCGTACGGGTTTTGCACTAGTCTGCCTGCGCATGAAAACGTACGCTGATACGCACGTTTAACCACGACACGGGGACACTTTGACACTGTGCAGGGTGATACATGTGTAGCCGTATATGGGACGAACACGTGGGTACGAGCATGAGTCGTGTCGTACCCTGTGTCGCGTGCACAAGGTCGTGTCCTCACTGCACGAGGCTACCTGTGCTGTTTACTGATACTTCAGTTTTTAGGAATTCTTGGACACTTCGTGTCCCAATTCCTGGACACAATGAACACGTGTGTGTCTCACACACTCGACCCCTCCCCCTCTGACACGTGCTGTATGTTGATTGTGAATAATTTGGTTTCGAATGTGCAAAGTGTATGCACTGATTGTATTTCCCAGTTTTTTTTAACAGTTTTAAATTGGTTTTCTTTATAATTGAAATTGTATTGGGAAATGATTGTTCTGAGGTTCAATATGATTTGAAGTTGTGTTTCAATTGTATTTTCAATAGGATATGTTTGGTATTCGAACTTGAGGGAGGGGAAAGGCATTTTCTGATTTCAATACATGATATGTTCTGATACTCCCTTTTCATAGTTGAATGCTGTGGTTAGTTTGATTTATTTGATAATTCAATATTAAATATGTTAGTTAGGAATTGGTGTTAAGAATGAGAACTGGGTTAGGATTTTTGGTTAGTGTTAGAGGATAGGGGTTGTGGCCTAGTTAGTGTATCAGTCCTAGTTGAACAATCATGTTCAGTCCCTTCAACATATCCTTAGCTTACATTCAGTCTACTGTCCAGATTTTCCAATGTTGCCTTCCTAACTCAATTTGGGTTCAGCCTATGTTAGGACACTCCTTATGTTCAGTCATATTCATATGTTCAAAACTCAACTGAGCATGTTTCCAGATTATTACACTGTTCATTTTCTTATTGCTCAGTTAATGAACTGAGGAAAAGGAAAATGGTATTTTTAGCAATTCAGTTCCCTCACTTCACTTACTCGAGTTTCATCCACATTCATTTCTCCTCACCCTTATAGCTGTCCTATTTCCTATTTATGCAGTCATGTATCTGCACTTGATATCAGTCTACTACAAGTCAATGCCATATTGTTCCAGTGCATATTTTAATCAGTCCCTTAGCTAGGTTGTCCTGCACATGATGTATCTGTCCTTAATTCCCTGAGTGTTCAGTCCCACAAGTGGGTTTGACATCAGTCCATTTCCTTACTGCTTGACCCCACCATGTATCAACTTCCCTTAGTATCAGTTATAGGATCATGGCCACTTATGGAGTGTACAGGAGATAGGCTAGAGCAGAGTATCAGAGATTAGAAGAGGCTTGGGTTTGGCTATGGGTTAGTTGATTTGCAATTGAGTTGAAGGGGTTTTCGAATTTGGATTGGTTTGGGTTGTGAACTGTCATTGCCTTTCTCTATGAACACTTGAATTCCTGAGTTTCCCATTCACTTAACTGTCATTACAAAATTTTTACTGAGATTGCTAACACTAATTCCTGAATTATAGCACACACAAATCTGAGTTCCTGCCCACTGCCTACCACATGTTCAGTATTCATGTATGACCTGTCCTCATTCGAATGTGATATTGGACTCTTGAACTCTGTGTTTCAGTTTTGGGTTTGTTGTATAATCAATAGGGTTGGTTGATAGTTCCTGAGAATACATGTAGTAGATTGCAGACTATTTTTCCTGTTTTTACTGAGATCACACCATGTACACACACACACACAGTGAACTGATTTGGGTTGGCAGCCATAAGTAATGAATAGGTGAATGACAGTAGCCAGTAGGAGCAGTGGCTTGGTAGGAGTGTCTAGGATATGTGGGTTCAGTTTTCTGAGATTTGTGGGATCTGCTAGTTGTATAGATATATAATACTTAATATATACATATGTGGGGTATATATCTTGTGAGTGTATTAATATGTATGTGGGTTATCTATATACATTGTAGGTATGGTTCAGTTTAGAGGAAGGAGAAAGGACTTAGGCAATTTTACTTGGCAGCAATTAGAGCAGTAGTAGCAGTAGGATATGGAGTTGGTAGTGTAGGATAGAGGGTTAGAGTATAAGGGTACGAGTGAGTGAGAGATGAGAGTGTGAGCAATATTAGATAGGAAAGGTTATAGAATAGGTTAGTGAGATTACCTATGGTTTGTAAAGAGTCAAGAGGGGCCTATAAAGGTAGATAATAGACAAGGATAGGGTATTGTCATATAATACATGTATAGGAAGTAGGATACTAGCTATGAGATTACCTATGGGCTTGTCTTAGCATATGGAAACATGGGGTATCTGGTCTCTTTATGAGTATATAAGTGAAGGGTACATAGGAGTAGAGTAATGGAATCGATATGCCTGAGCCTATATACATTATAGGCTAAGCACATGGAGATACTAGCTAGTGTTGATTATTTTTGGATATGACAAGCTTGACCTAGAATTAGCCTAGAAGGTATATTACTAGTATATACATATGACTTAGATATTGATATTTGATAGATAGCCTATAGAATGACCTAGATATTGACTCTATAGGCCTAAGTGACCTAGTTTGACTAGATGTTGACTTGGGTTGACCCAGGGTTGACCAAGTTTGACTTGGACCTAGTTTGACCTAGACAGTTGACCAGGTTTGACTTAGAGTTGACTTTGACCTAGATTGACCTAGAAATCATGTAGTTGTATTGTAACTTTTATTTTTCTTGTATTGAACATGTCATAACCCATATTGCTCTATTTAGGACATTGTGACTCTGGTGCAGACATCTGATATTACACTACTCTTTTTAGAGTATCAGGCGAGTACATTCTCTGATAGTTCTCTCATTTATTTGTCAATTACTGTACTTCAGTTCTAGTTAGTTGTATGTGATTCTCTGTTTCAACACGTATGAATATTTCTGGATTTATGTATACGACACACATTTATTGTCTGGCCTCTATTACTGTAATTATTCTGGAATTATTTACTGGTATCATCATATCTGGCTGGACTCATCTTGAATCATTGTGTCGAATTTCTGGATTCACTTACTGGGAGGGGAAATACTAGAGTAAGACATGTAGACATACCCCAATTCTGGAATCACCCCATGCTGGAATCAAACTGGAATGATAGCCATCTCACACCCGGCCAGGTGTGTGATGTGCCGGATTACCTATAGCCGTTTAGAGGTCGATCTCGGTATTTTAAAACACACTGCTAGAGTATAGGCTTGACTCACCCTGGAATCATTGATCACTATGACTGGGATCGTCCCTTACTGGATTCATCTTGCATTAGATTCGCCTTGTACTGGACTTACATTGGAGTTACACTCGTATACATTTACTGTCTGGACTTATATCATATTACCCTGGTTCAGCTAGTTCTAATTTACAGCCTTTATTGCCATGATTCTTCTCTTGTTTAGTTACTTACTTTCCTTGCACTTTATTTGTCTTTCTTACCATCACCTGAATATAAACTGCCATGTTCATCAATACAACTGTCTATAACTGCTTTATAGTTCTCTGTCATTTACTTGGGTTTTCTAGATGAGATTGTGCTCGTTCCTGTCCTGACTGGACCTGTTAAAATTTTACAGATGATTGCCCTGAGGACACGTGCCCTACATATTACTGACCAGAAGATGGCCTAGCTACCTATGGCCCCGACACTCAGGAGTGATCGGAAGATTAGCTAGATGTCTTGGTTTAGTCTTCATGTTTTAGAACTTGAGTTGTAAATAAATTGAGATATGATGTTTTGAAATTGTTGGAGATTATGTTATTTTAGTAGTTAGTTTTATTTCTGTTATTTAGTCTTAGTTATGATCTTCTGTGCTATCATATCGTGCTTAGACTGTGATTGGGATTACATTATATCTATACTTGTCCTCCGTTCGGAGTTGATATTTTGACAAGTACATTATATAATTGCGTGATTGGTTGGTTAGGTAGTGACCTAGAACAGCGTTCTACTGCCGATACTGCGGCGTAGGCTGGGCGTTGTTACGCGCTCGTACCCTCACTGTGGGTGCGGGTCGTGACACGTTTTTAGTGGTGGCCCATGCTGGTCGAGAGTAGCATTAGTGCGATATCGTGGTAGTACGGCGACTTAGTTGTACTGCTGCGAGCCTGCGATAGGATTGAGAGATAGGCTTTAACGGAGAGGCACTCAATCACAGTTAGGAAAAATTCTACTTTAAATTCATGCTATCTATACATCTTGCTGATTTGTCTTCCTTTAAAATTTACTGTCCTTCCTTGATTTATCGCTTCTATCTCAGTATTGATTCCTTGTTTGATCTGTCTCCAGGATGGTTGAGACAAGATCACATCGCCAGGGCCAGGGGGACGCCGATGAGAGGTCTGGCACCTCTCATACTCAGCAGCCAACCCTTGGTACCGCAGCCCCAGTCATGCCAGCTGGGGTAGGCGTTTCAACTACGTTCGGAGGAGCCCCTCCACCAGCAGCAGGGGGTATGCCTCCACCAGTTCGGAGGCAGGACCCAGTCATCCCATAGGTGCCCTTCCAGCAGCCGCCGTCTACAGGATACGTGGACGCGACACAGATGTTCACCTACTTTCAGCAGTTTATGGAGGTGCAGCAGGACCGGCAGGCCAGGAGCATGGAGTTGGCCCTTACGACAGTCGTAGCTCGACCAGCAGTCCAGCAGCCGAAGACACCTGGGATAGAGCAGTTCCAGAAGATGAGCCCCAGAGACTTCCTGGGGACGGAGGGGATTTTATATGCTGACGAGTGGATCGAGCATATAGAGGAGATCTTCCGCCTGGCCCGGATACCGGCAGATCTCCAGATAGGGGCAGCAGCTAGCCGGATGCGAGATCTTGCTCGCACCTGGTATCAGTCAGACCCCACGGTGGGGATAGCTGGACAGACCTGGGAGGAGTTCAAGGGCTTCTTCAAGAAGAAGTTCTTTCCAGATGCAGCGCTTCGAGCCTTGGAGTCGCAGTTTGAGAGCTTAGTTCAGGGGAGCCTGTCAGTAGAGGAGTACGCTGGGGAGTTCGGCCGCCTCGGCCGAACGTCTACAATAATCCGGTGTTCCAAGAAGATGCACCAGAGGAAACAATTCCCCCCACAGATGTAGTGGATCCGGACGTCCCTGAGGACGTCCACGGGTCCCAAGACGAGGCGGCCTCCTATGCAGGGGATAACACTTTATCTGAGTCCGAACCAGAGGAGAACATCCCTACATACCCCGACAATTTCTCGGTGTAAGGGTATGATTCTGAGGGCACGTCCTCCACCGTTCCTTCCATCTCACCTCATGTGAGGACGGTGTTTATGACGAACAACGACCAAGACGGTTCCAGTGATCGCCAACGCATCGACACTTTGGAGGCCATACTTCATACTTTGGTCAAGTCCGTAGACGAGATCAAAGCGGCCCTTCCGGCTCTACAAGGAAGGACGCCTGGCCAAACAAACGTGGGTCCCGCGGTCAATGCGGACTCAAACTCAACTGCGCCAAATTCGGGCAATAATCCTCCTACAATAACGGCTCCCACCGCTGCAGACGAGGCCAGGGAGACGAGACGAGAGGTCCAGGAGCTCCGGGCCATGTTTTACGCCCGAGAAACCTCCCAAGAGCTCAGGATACGACAACCGTATCCTGCTGCATGGAGAGATGTCCCCTTCCCACCGAGATATAAGCCATTTAACATCAATCCATATGACGGAAAGACATCTGCAAGCAGGTACATCACCTACTTTGAGGTCACAATCGACCATCTACCCTATGACGACGCCATCCTTACGCGATTGTTCATCGGGGCATTAGAAGGGGTCGCTTTCGACTGGTACCGTAACTTGTCGGCCAACTGCATCCATTCCTTCGCCGGCTTCAAACGTATATTCCTGGAGAGGTTCTACGAAGTAGGACAAGACGTGACGATGTCCACCCTCATGGACGTTGTTCAAGGAGAAAAGGAGTTGACAAGGAACTATATTGAGCGGTTTCGCCAAACCGTGATGAAGTTGCCTTCCAGTAACCCTGATTCCTCCTTAATTGAAATTTGCCAAAAGAGGCTGCTTCCCACAATCAGCCTCTGGATGGGCGAAAGTCAGTTTAAGGACTGGAAGACGTTCATCATCAGTGCCACTGGCACAGAAGACAAGTTGAAAAAAGCTTGCCAAATGGGATTACACATCTCGGAGGGAGAGGACAAGGGTAAACGCCCTAATGCCAACAACAACAACGGCGGTAATTCCTCCAACAACTGAGACAACAAGGGTAAGCAGGCTATGGTGGCCGAAACAGCCCAGAAGCCTGAACCAAAGCCGGCAGAAAAGCAGTGGCCTCAGATGACCTACTCCTTCGAGGACAGCCATGTCAAGCCCTTCTTGGACATGCTCAAACAAGGGGGTAGAGTTCAGCTCCCCCCACCAAGATGGGAACCTCGGCCGGCAGAAACGGAGATCCCTAAGTATTGTCACTATCATCACTACGTCCACTATGCTATACAAGACTGCTTCCAACTGAAACGATACATCCAGCATCTCATCGATTCTAAGGCCCTGGCCATTGATTTCGAAGAGGTGACCGTGGCAGCCAACATGGTGTCAGTATAGTTCGGCAGCTTCCCTTCGACAAAGACTGAAGACGGCGTAGTGCCCATCCCTCAGGCAATAATAAAGATTGCTAATCTTCCACCTCCCCGAGACCAGGCTGCTGGTCTAGTGCCCCTTACCACATCACGAGGGGAGGTCATGTGGGTCCATCCGGACCTGGTACTTGAAGTGACTCAGTCCGCACCACCCTCCACCAGCAAGAAGAAGAGTGGGAAAGTCAAATCCTGTCGCACAATCTCGACAGAGGTTGAAGAAGCTACAGCTGTCGTCACCCGGTCGGGTGCACAATCCCAACACACATCGGGTAACTCGGCTGAAGATTATCAGCCGGCTACTGCTAATGCTCCAGGACCTTCTCAGCCTTCGACGACCGACAAGCCTAGGCAGAAAGAGACTCGCTTTGACAAACCACTCCGAAAAGAGGCTCCTTATGGGCTGTAGAGGCCCTACAACTTTGACATCTTGGCACAATTGGCCAACACACCGGCCAAATTATCGCTATACGAGCTCCTGAGACTCTCCAAAGATGTTTGCATCGCACTGAGCGAGGCACTCCAGAATGCCGATGCATATCTGGCTCAGTCCAATCTCACTGGGGAGAGCTCGCCTGCAGATCTCTAGGACAGCACTTGCACAGGTACAATGCCCAATATTATCTTCACTCCACAGGATATGCTTATCAAGACCAACCTGTACGATCGCCCTCTGTATTATACTGGATACATTGGCGACATCAAGGTGGATCGGATGCATATTGATCCCGGTTCTTCCATAAGCATCATCCCGAAGAGCCTGCTGCACCATCTGCGCATCCCAATGCATCGCCTGACACTGACAAGCACTGCCATCAGCGGTTTTAATTCAGGCAGAAGCTATCCGATCGGGAAGATTCGCCTGAAGTGCCAAATCGGCGACCTTCAGTCAGAAGTGACCTGCTATGTCATTAATGCGGACACTTTCTACAATATTTTCCTAGGGTGTCCTTGGATACACGATTACATGATCGTGTCTTCGATACTGCACCAGTGCTTCAAGTACGTCGACAAGCATGGCTTCGTGAGGACAAAATTTGCCGACATCGATCCCTTTAAAGGGGTCGAATCCTACTACTCAGACTCATGCTTGTACGAGAAGTCGAAAAGGCACCTTGTCGAAGGAGATACTCAAGCTCAAACTGAGACGGCAACTGGATCGGAAGAACCTCTGACGATCCACCTCCAAGCCCGCAAACCTGGCAGAACTGCACCCCTTACAGCCACTCTGCGTAAGGACGTAATCAGCCTTTCTGCACAGGAGGGGCAGATGATAATCCGACTGCCAAGGTCTGGCCAAGCGCCAAGACCCACGACAGAGCCACTGACAATCAGGCTGCCTAGAGCTAGCCAGCAACAAACAGAGGAGCTCAATCCCTCTGTCAAGCCGATGACGATTCATCTTTCCAGAATGAATCAGCAGCCGAGCGCTAAGCCGGGGACTGCTAGCCAGCCAACAACTCCCCGCCCAGCACCGAGCACAAAACTGGGGGTCGCTAGTGTGCCAACGACTCCCCATTCTGCTCCACCAGTGGAGCCCTTGATGATTAAGCTGCCCAGGTCGTTCTTCCAGTCTTCTTTAACACAGGGAGTGGCCGAAGAAGAGTTAGAGCTAGCCAAGTATGTGGCTGCTTATACTGATGTTCTGTCTGTAGATGATGTAATTCCACCGGAAAAGATATCTTACTTCATCAATAAAGGGCTATCTTTGAACTACCTCGAGCTTAATAAGCTTTGTTTAATGTATGCTATGGAATATGGTATAGACACCCACCTACACACACAAGTGACAAATGTCTACACCGCAAACCAACTTACTCCCGTGGAAGATGCATGCTTCATAGTCGAGGGAGAGGATCGTCCAATCATCTTCGGTCGGAAGAATGATCCATAACCCTTCAGGATAGAAGAAGTTGATTTCGAACCCGGCGCCGGGAGACTATCCCTTTATCTGTATAGCTCCCAATCCAAGTATCTCATACAAAAATAGGGGTATGATCTGGAGACTACGCCAGGCTTAAATTACGGCACTGGTCGGCGGTTACCGTTACAGTTACCAGTCCCGGCTGGAAAACCACTGGATTACTACAACAAGACCAGATGTGGGCTAGGTTTTGTTACACCTGCAACGACCCCTGAAAGCTCAGATAAGGAATGTGACTGGCATTCACATTCAACCGGATCACCAACTTCTGATTTGGATGTTAGCATTGGGGAAGTATTCAGGCAAGCTCTGTCTGTCAATATGACATTTGCTGATGCCTACGAAGAAGACGAAGACGTACCCAAACTTCTTGAGTTAGAACCATGGGTCCAGCAACTAGATGCACAGTAGAAGAAACGCTTCGAACTTCGTGAACCTCCTACTGAAGATGAGGTGATGCAAGTTGACCTAGGCGATGAGTCCTCTCCAAAGCCAATCTTCGTCAGTAAAAGCATGACAGACGAAGAGCGGGAGGCACTTTTGCAACTCGTCAGAGAGTACATTGACGTGTTCGCTTGGATTTATGAAGACATGCCAGGATTAAACCCCGAGGTTGCACTTCATAAACTCAACATTCATCCAGACGCAAAGCCGGTCAAGCAACAGCAACGATGGTTTCGTCCGGACATCATAAATTCTATTGAAGCTGAGGTTAATAAACTGATAGCCAGCAGCTTCATCCGGGAGGAGCAACATCCAGACTGGGTCACCAACATAGTACCCATCCTCAAGAAGAATGGGAAGATTCGAATTTGCATCGACTTCTGAAATCTAAACGAAGCATGTCCTAAAGATGAGTTTCCTCTTTCCATCACGGACATCATGATCGACAACGCATGTGGCTTTGAGCGCATGTCATTCATGGATGGCTTCTCAGGATACAACTAAATCAAAATATTTCCTGACGACGAGAAGCATACATCATTCCGAACACCGATTGGCGTGTACTGTTATACCGTCATGCCCTTCGGTTTAAAGAATGTCGACGCCACATACCAACGAGCTATGAGCGTCATTTTCAGAGATCACCTACGTATGACCGTGGAGTGTTATGTCGACGACATAGCTGTCAAAAGCTGCTCTAAGGGAGACCATCTGCAGGATCTGAGGACGGTATTCGACCTGATGCGAGTGCGCAACTTGAAGATGAATCCTACCAAATCCTTCTTGGGCGTATCTAGTAGAAAATTCCTGGGTTTTATCATTACTGCCCAGGGAATTCACATAGATCAGGAGAAGACGAAGGCAATCATGGAGATGGGTCCCCCGAGAAATCTCCGTGAACTCCGAGGCCTTCAAGGGAGGCTAGCTTACAGCAGGAGGTTCATCTCTAACCTCTCCGGGCGATGTCAACCATTCACCCATCTCATGAAGAAGGGCATCTCATTCGTATGGGATGAAGAGTGCCAACGTGCGTTCGACAGCATCAAAGAATATCTGTCAAATCCTCCAGTTCTGGTGGCCCCAGTTGCTGGAAAGCCATTCTTGCTTTACGTACGAACGATGGAGCATTCCCTCGGTGCTCTACTAATATAGAACAATGACGCAGGGCATGAACAGGCTATCTATTACCTCAGCCGAATGATGATTGGGCCTGAGCATAGATACACCGCCGTGGAGAAGGAATGTCTTGCTCTAGTGTTCGCTATCCAGAAGACGTGACACTATGTTACAGACAAACCATCCATGTCATATCTCGAGTTAACCCCCTCAGGGTTCTCATGACCAAGCCGGGTGCACTCAGCTCTCGTCTCGCTACCTGGGCGATATTATTGTCTCCCTACCACATGATCTTCGTCCCGCAAAAGGCCGTTAAAGGTCAGGCTCTGGCGGACTTTTTAGCAGCCCATCCAAGTTCGGAGTCAACCAGAATAAATGAAGAGATTCCAAACGAGGTCGCCAATTCAAACATGGCTTCCGATGATGTCGTTTGGCGTTCTTCGACGGTGCCTCAAGAACTGGGCCCAAAGGCAACATTGTCGTTGGGGTCGGAGTGGTACTGATTTCTCCTTCCGGCTAGGTGATCAACCGGGTGTATTCCCTTACAGAACCCTGCTCAAATAACATGGCAGAGTACAACACACTGGTTATCGGCCTCCGACTTGCAAAAGAACTGTGGGTAGAGCACCTCGAAGCATATGGCGATTCACAGCTAATCGTTAACCAGATCCGAGGTTCATACGAAGTTCGTCATGAAGACATGATCCCCTATCACCAAATAGCGATCGACATCATCTCGTCCTTAGAAGGGTTCTTCATAGAACACATTCCCAGACTCCAGAACATTGAAGCCGATGCCCTAGCAGGCCTTGCCGCTTTCCTAACGGTTCCAAATCGTGCTCACCACTTGGTTGACGTAATAGGCCATGAATTGGTCTGTCCCAAGAATAATGTTCAATGTGTTGAGAGTTACTCCGCTCTGACAGTCGACGAAGCACCAGACTGGAGACAGCCATTCGTAGACTTTATAGTCTATGGCATCTTACCCGAGAATCCAAAGGAAGCCACTTCTATCAGAAGACGTTCTTTCAGATTCTTCTACGATACAGAGACGAAAATGCTGTATCGGTGATCATACGATGGATTACTGCTTCGGTGTCTATCAAATATAGAAGCCAAAGAAGCTGTACGCGAAGCTCACGACGGCGTCTGCGGGGCCCATCAGCCTGGCCCAAAATTGCAAGACCGCCTTCGCCGAATGGGCTATTACTGGCCCACGATGGTTGCAGATGCGATAGACTATACAAGAAAGTACAAATCCTGTCGAGTCCACGTAGATTTCATCCATCAACCATCCGAGTTCTTACATCCAACGGTGGCATCCTGGCCATTCGAAGTAAGGGGAATGGACATCATTGGTCCGATCACTCCGCCTTCGTCCCGAAGACATCGCTTTATACTCGCAATCACAGATTACTTCTCCAAATGCGCGAAAGCTGTTTCGCTTGCAGAAGTAAAGATATCAAACGTGATCAGCTTCCTTAAGCATCACGTCATCTATCGCTTCGGACTGCCTCGAAGGATCATCCATGACAATGGTCCACAGTTCGTAAGCCATGCCTTCTATCGGTTTTGTGACAAACATCGGATCCAGAATGTTTTTTCAACACCGTACAATCCGGCGGCGAATGGTTTGGCAGAAGCATTCAACAAAACTGTAATCAAGCTGCTCAAGAGGTTCGTGTCTTCCAACAAACGCGACTGGAATAAAAAGCTTGGTGAATGCTTATGGGCGTACCGTACTACAGCAGACAGCCACCGGGAACACACCATTCTCTCTGGTGTATGGGAGTGAGGCAGTTCTTCCACTGGAGACCCAAATCCCCTCGCTCCGTGTCGCCCTCACCTATCGATTGACGACGAATGATAATTACCGTCGCCGGCTACAAGAATTGGAGGCCTTAGATGAGAGATGCCTGTTAGCTCAATAACGAATCGAGCTGTATCAAGCATGCATCTCGTAAGCTTTCAACAAGAAGGTTAAACTCAGAACATTCCAAGTGGGTGATCTTGTTCTGGCAGTTCGGAGGCCGATGGTTATGACTCACAAAACCGCCGGCAAATTTCAGCCAAAGTGGGAAGGCCCATTTATCATCGAGGCTGTATTCTCCAATGGTGCTTACCGCCTCGCAAAATAAAACAGAGACTTGCTCATGTTGCCCGTCAATGGCAAGTTCCTGAAGAAATATTATGTCTAAACGACATCCACCAAATCAACCAGACTGTTGAGTTATGTGCCCTCAGGTACCGCTGAACCTACACTCTGGTCATCTCAAATGAATCTATATTGCATCTTCTAGGTAATAAGTCATGTATAGTCGTACCTCTGAACTTCCTTCCCAAAAGAGCATCTTCCTCATGATCTAGTACCCGTACTTTTAGTGCACAAAAAGGATAACAGATCCCCAAATTTCCCGAAACAACCACGTCGATGTCACCTCTGAGTTGTTCTGCTTTCGCCAAAAAACAAATCACCCCCTCACGTAGAACTTCCACGTCCATATTACCTATGAGTTGTTCTATGTACCCTTCATGGAGTCCACTCCTGCCACGTCCTCATTACCTCTGAGTAGGAAGGCTCCATTGAAGAAACCCTCATATTTACCACGTCTTCATTACCTCTGAGTAAGTATGTTGGTTTTCTCTCGACTTATTATCCGTACCCAAGACCGGAGTACGCCAAGGATAATAGGCCCACAAATGTCCTCTGTTGACCACAAATATCCTCTGCTGACCACAAATGTTGTACTAAGTTTTCTAGTACATGTGCCTCATTTCTCATCATGCCTCAGGAGCCCAGCTGCTCCATGGCATTCTTTCTCCCGGTACCAGAAACTTCTATGGCCACCTTACTATGGAATTGTTCTAAGTATCCCTATCAAACTTGTTATCCGTACCTAAAACCAAGGTATGCCAAGGGTAACAGGTCCACAAATAGTCCCCCAATGGGGCAAATATCATAACACCATAAACGCAACAAGCAATACAAATGAAGGGTAAAGTAAAACATGCTATTTTATTTGAAAGTCAAAGATACTACATATTCTGGGACCACGTCCCTCTCAAAAAAGAAAAGAACATAAATAAAGAAAGAAGGCCGACTATGGTTCGGCGACGCATAATTCTCTGAGACGGTCCCTCAGTACGGCAGTCGATCGCTCAAATCGTAGCTTGGCCCGGCCCTCGGCCTCCTGAGTCAGCCGCTCTGCATCCTCTAAATGTGCGTGGGCCTGCCAGCCATCTTCGAGTCTTTTCAGAGCACGCTCCAGGCCAGCAGAAGCTCGGGTGACCTTTTCGGCCTCCTGAACGATTAGCTCTTTATCCACGCGGGAGGCCTCGAGCTCAGATTCCAAGAAAGCCAGCTTCCTCTGGAGCTCGAGGATCTGCTCCCTCGTATCGATTATTCCGCGAGAGGCGACCGCCTCACGAGCAATGCAATCCTCGCTCCTGCGGCTCAGCTGATCGTACTGAATAGACAGATCGTCGAGGTCCTTTATGATAACCGGCTTAGACGTATCTCGTGCGGTCTGTACCTTCTCCACGACAGTGATGAGGAAGGCACGCTCCTGATCTATTGCTGAAGATAGATCAACTTACTGCAGTCCCTGATACTGAGCCACCAGCTGATCAGCTTTCAGCAATTTGGGTTCCAGCAGCTCAACTATCCCCGCCCCACCAGGAAGGGTTCTAAGAATTTCAATCTGGCTACGAGCGCATTGACGGGCCAGGGCAAAAGAGATCCCCCTCTCCACAGAAGCTTCGACTCCTCGCCTCAGGTGACGGTAGAAACTGTCAACCACATCCCTTGACGATTCATCCAGAACTTTCAAAGAAGACGGCGTCAAAGGGAGAGTGGCTAGCAGAGTCGAAGAAGATGCAACGAAACTTGATGCCCCTGTCACGAGGGAAATAAATTTCGAACGAAAAGATGCTTGAATAGCAGCCAATTCTTCCTCCGCAGCCCGAAGGATCTGGAGACTTGGCAGGGTGGAGAGGTCGACTTCTGGAGCCACATGAACAGATGAGGGTGCAGGGACCAATTCTCCCTGCTCCGGCCGTTCTGTCGCTTGTCCTTCCGAACTTGATTCATCGGGAGGTCCCTCAATGTAAGTTGGAGGGGGACGAGGCACGCTCTCTTCCCCCAGGACCCCTCTAGCAAACTCTCCCCCGGTAATGTCTGTTATTGGTAGTGAAGGAGCAGAACCTGTATGTCCGAAGCAACCATCAATCAGCTTAACCCGAAGGATGTGATGATAGAGCAGATAAACCTGCTCACTAGTCAAGACTTGGCTTATCTTACCAGGAGGGAGTTGCTGAGGCTGAGGTTCACTCACAGCCGCCACAGCCTCTTCACCAGCGACATCCGAGTTAAATACAGTCGGTTCCTCTGCCCCAGCTGCCCCGGAGGGAGATACAACTGGATCAGCGTCATCCGGCTGAGACTCACCAATCTCGGGAATGGGTTCAACAGGGACCACGTCGCCCTGGGTTGGGACGTCAACAACCGGAGGAACCTTAGCTGTCGCTGAGAGAATCCCGGTGGCAAAAATTGCGATACTTATATCTCTAACTAGAGTAGTTAGAGCCGGGTCGACAGCAGATGCAGCAGCCGGCTCTAGAATGTCCGATTCTTCTGACGCCTACAAAGAAAAGAAAAATGATAAGGTCATAGTTCAGAAAAAGGAAGGGCTAAAGAAGAAAATGGTTGTAGTTCAATTCACCTCTGAAACGGTGTCATCCTCGCCTCTCTCCTTGATGAGCAGCCTGCGAGGCTTAGATGCAGCCCATTTTACGGAATAAGTTCTGCCGCCAACGGCGGGCTCAGGCCTACTTCGCTTGCGTGAAGGACCAGGTACGACAGGCGGCTGATCCGCCACCACATTTTCTGTGGGAGGAAAAGAGTTATCGGGGTCATGCTCGTTATCCTCTTCGTCCGCGTCGGCAGACTCCGAGTCCGACACAGCATTTGTGTTCTCCTTCTTCTTCCTCGCCTTAGACCCCTTGGGCTTTTCTTCCAAGCCAATACCAACAATGAAGCTGGTGCCTGGGTCAAAATCGGCAGAAGGCTTGTTCGCCATTACATGGTAGAGAGCCGCCAAATACAAGATCTCTCCTGGCTCCCTAACATTAGGAACTAAGAAGCTAGTACGGGTGTGAACCGTATTATAATAATGCCAGGCAATGATGCCATCAAGGACGCTGCCTTCAAAACCCAGGCAAGAGCTGGGACTGTCCAAAAAAAGCTGACTATACCCGAACTGTCGGAAGAACCTACTGGGCAAGTAAGGCTCCAAATAGACAGCGTTGCAATTTTGGTATACCAGGTGGGAAGGGCGAATGTTGTGCAACCAAAGGAGCATCTTGCCGTCTAAGAAGTGGGGAGGCCCAACACCATCCAGATGTACGGCCCTCACTTCCTCAGCAGTAAATCGAGGAACAAATACGAAAAAATTGTATCTGTCCACTATCGACTGCGCCATCCGACAGGTGCACATAGTCTCGCAATCCCAAGGCAGGCGACAATACTGGAAGATGAAAGCATCCTCGACAGATACACCATCTTCAGGACCAGGCCTCATTAAAGACCGACAATGCATTAGCATCCACCCCATCAGATAATGATAGGGTAGCTCAATGCGTTCGAAATCCTTCGTCGGGTCACGCGCAATGACCTTGGACGAGAAAGTGCGAAGGCCACGGTGAATGCTGTACACCATAGCCGGGAGAAGAGCTAGTCTGACCCCGAAGACCAGCTTCACAGCAGGGAGGATGAAGTTACAGCTGATCCTCTCGATAGAACCAGCCCCCCCTGACACTACGTAATTCTGTAGCCACACCATTAGGAACCCTGCCAGGAGTACCTTCTCGGACAATGGCTGAGTGGCTTGATAGAAATAAGCAAAAGAGTCAGATTGACTCCCGAACCTGTCACTAGTGGTTCTTAACCTCTTGGTGGTCGATACTTGGTCCTGTACCTCCTCCCGAGTGCGAGGACTTTGGGGAGCAACCCGGCCTGAGGCACCGAGCTTAAAAAGATAAGTGAGACAGGCCTTTGTATGCGGAAGGTTCCCTTCCGAGCTGTCGTTCTTTTTCTTTGACAGCTGCTGGCACGTGCTGTGATAACACAGCAATTTCCGGTAGACGGCAACAAAGCCCGGGAACTTCTCCTCCAAATCCTCGAACTCTTCGTTCGTCGGGGTATACACCTCAAAGACTTCATCTCCCCAAGACAGCTTGGAGACGTCATGCATCTCGTGCAGTGCAAGCCCCATTTCCCCTACGGGTGTAAAAAAGGTCCCCGTACGGCAGTTGTACATTTCCAGCAGAGCCATGAACAATTTCTTGTTTATGGGTAAGTCATAGCTGGTGCCCCGAATAGAGTGGTAGAGTCTAATCTCGCGCAGGAGAGTCTCGTATTTCCATGCGATCCACGTGGACAGGTTGGTCCACGAAGAGAGGGGGTGTATCCAACTCGGTAGCGACAACCGGCCAATGGGATAGGACCCCTTCCGAGCAAGCTGGTTCAAGAAAGTGTCAGCTTCAGAGAACTTGAAGTTAGGACCCTACACATTCAAGAAACTGCCCGAGGCCAACTCCATCACGTAGCGGCTGACTGGTACCCTGCCCGCGTACACTGACCGCAGGTTATTATTGTAATGAACTTCGCCCACAATCATCCCGCTCCGGGTCGGAGTCAAGGACTCCTCCATCTTCCTGTCCAACGGTAGCATGTTGAACCATGACAGTGGAAAGTGACGCTCCATCAGAGGAATATGGATCGCCATCCCATCAGAAGTAAAACTGCAACTCTCGGGTATGTCCAGAACTTGGGAGTTCTTCACAGTCATGGCGTCCCCGAAGAGGAACGCAGGCTTCAGGTGTTTGCCCCCCAGCAGCCCTGAGTTCATCATCCCTGAGATAAAGAAGAAGGACTGCCTTTTTATGTCTTCCAGCCTCTCCGTAGGTTCGTCTTTCGGAAGCTGGTTCACCATATACTCGACTATGTGGTCGAACCTATAACCCATAGCAAATTGGGTGCGACCCACCAAAGGTTCTCCCGCAGCATTAACTGGAAATTTACTGAAAAAAGGACAAAAGAAACAAAGTCAGGAGATGGCCAGAAAACATTTAAAAGAGTTCATTCGGCTCTGTTTGGACGGGTCCTTATACGGCTCAGTTTTAATGGAGTTCATACGGCTCTATTTTGGTGGGTCCTTATGCGGCTCAGTTTTAACAGAGTTCATGCGGCTCTGTTTTAGTGGGGTCCTTATGCGGCTCAGTTTTAATGGAGTTCATGCAGCTCTATTTTGGTGGGGTCCTTATGCGGCTCAGTTTTAATGGAGTTCATGCGGCTCTGTTTTGGTGGGTCCTTATGCGGTTCGGTTTTAACGGAGTTCATGCGGCTCTATTTTGGTGGGTTCATATGCGGTTCTGTTCAAGGGTCTTCATGCGGCCCAGTTCATCAGGAGCTCATGCGGTTCTGTTTTGGTGTGTTCTTATGCGGCCCAGTTCATCAGTGGCTCATGCGGTTCTGTTTTGGTGTGTTCTTATGCGGCCCAGTTTTTAAGGTGCTTATGCGGCTTAGTCATGAAACGATTCTTATGCGGCTCGGACATGGGGTATACCCCATGCGGCTCGGACATGAGAAGTTCATGCGGCCCATACAGTACAGCGCATTAAATGCCAAGGAGAAAGGCTTGTGCATAAAACATGCAACATAGCCATTTTTGTTAGGGTTTGAAGCGTGCAGTCTTCTCCACGAATCTTACCATCGATAGCGGGATGAACGTCAGGATGAACTTCGACCGCCGCAGCCGACGAGGAAGTCGCTCCCTTACCCTTCGTCGCAGCGCTAGAGGAAGCTTTAGGGGCCATTGTTGATCGAAGAAAGAAGAGAAGACGGCGACTAAAGGCAATGAAAAGTTGAAGAGAAAAGAAAGTAAAGAGTCTCTCTCTTCCAAAAGCACTCATATTTATAGGCAGACAGGGGGGGCTCATAGATCGATGGACGCTTCGATTCATGTGCTGCCTAGGAGATGAGATCGACTCTTGGATTTCTATCCCCTGCACGTAAAAGATTACTCGTAATCATTAAGAACAAATCTAAAATATTTAAAGCTGACTCTTGGGATCCTACCCCAAAAGACGGCTTTCAATCAAAGCAAATTAAAGGCAATTAATGAGACGCCTACGTGGCATGAAGGACGGTCTATACGGCCAGAGTAGTCCATGCGGCCAGATCAGTCCATGCGGCCAGAACATCCTATACGGCAAGAAGAGCTTATGCGGACATAGCCATGCTTCTTATTCAAAGTATTTTAATTTTACAAATTGAAAACTTTGAAGAGGGTCTTGTAGAAGCATGAAAAAGAACAGGAAAGTCCATGCGGCTCAAAACAGAGGGAGTCTCATGCGGCTCAAAAATCCTTTAGAGTTTCATGCGGCTCAAAAGTCCCTATGCGGCTCAAAAATCACTTAGAGCTCCATGCGGCTCAAGAAGTCCCTTAGAACTCCATGCGGCTAGGAAAAAGCCATGTGGCCCTATGCGGTTCAAAACATGACTCTACAGCTGGCCATCATCTCTCGGTGCAGCTGGTTCATTAAATGCTCTGACACACTGCAGCAGCCCTGACACAAAGGATTGACAGCTCTGACATAAAAGTAAATGATGACTCTGACATAATGACGTGCTCCTAGAGAGACGAGAAAAATCTTTTACAGTTGGCACGATCCACCAATTCTAAAGCTCTTTATGCGGATCATTTAAAGGAGCTCATGCGGCTCGGATTTGATGGAGCTTTATGCGGCTCAGTTTTAACAGAGTTCATGCGGCTCTGTTCTGATGGGTCCTCATGCGGCTATGTCCCAATGGGACTTCATGCGGCCCAGTTTACAAAGGGGCTTATGCGGTTCTGATCATCAGGACTTCATGCGGCCCAGTTTACAAAAAGGCTTATGCGGTTCTGTTCAATGGGACTTCATGCGGCTCAATTCATCAGGAGTTCATGCGGCTCAATTCATCAGGAGCTTATGCTGTTCTGTTCAATAGGACTTCATGCGGACCAGTTCACCAGTAGCTCATGCGGCTCAGTCATGGGGACCACCTTTACGCACAGAAATGGCAGTTGGGACACGTAGTAGGTGTTGATCAAATCTCAACAATTCAGATTTAGTGCAATCAACACAAAAGCCCAGATTTATTACAATCATAATAATACAGATTTACTGCAATCATCATAACTGCCTAGATCGATTTCCAACAAACAATGCAGATTTGTTGCAATCAACATAAATAGCCCATATTAATTTCTAACAAACAAGATCAAGGCTAATCTTAACTAATCCCTAACCGCCCGCTTTTCAAGGAGCAATTACTGCACACCATACTTATCACAAAGCCCTATAAATAGCAGGGGATGATTCCTTTGCAAGACACAGAGGGATACGCACAGAGCCCGAGCAGAGAGACTAGCAACCCACGCACACACAAAGTGCATTTCTTCGCCAGAGCAGAAGCTACGTCCAATCGTCCAAGGAGTAAGGCAGAGTTGATAGCACTCTCCCGAGCCTCTACCGTCACCCCCCAGAAAAACTAAACAATTGTACTTAGATTGCTTTTCCTAGGTTTTGTTCCTAGGCTTTCTTTTGTACAAGCGAGTTTGTATTGTGAAGTAAAAGTCCAGTCCTCCCATAAAACTGTTCTGTTCTTTTATAATCAATGGCAAACAGTACATAATTTTGGTTCAATTTTTCGGGATATTTTTAATCGATATTCGGTCAGTTTTTTGGTATCGGCCGGTATTTGCTCACCCCTATTGGGAGGTCCTGGGTTCATGACCCCCCAATTAATTTTGAATTTTTACAAAAGAAAATTCGGGCCGGGCCGGGCCGGGCTGTGCCGCGGGCTTAAAAGAACTAAACCCAACCCGGACCCAGTTAGGACTATGGATCGGATCGGGCTAGCGGGACATTTCTTTGGATCCAGCCCGAACCCGAATTTTGTGTGGGCCTGGCCGGCTGGCTCGTTGACCGGTTGTGGACCGACCGAGACCTATTTTGACCAAGCTGGTTCAGAGCCGGGTTCCAGGCCGCCTGGCCCAATACACACCTTGACAGCTATTTGGACAGATAATGGCGGGGGAAAAAATTCCAACAAAATCTCCCTTCTTTTTTGTTGTCTATATGCATGATGATGTATGACGATGTACCGTGTATTTAAAGGAAAAAATAGAATTAAGCGACTCCGATATCCATCAATTTGACTTAAAGCTATAGGTGTGTATCAGGCCGATTCACGTTCAGTGTTGATTGGTTTTGACCAAATCGGGATCGGAACGGGATTGAACCGGAGAGGAGCATGGGCCGGGTCGGTCCGGACCGGAAGTGGGGAGGTGTTGAACCAGTCCAAACTTGAGCTCGGTCGGGATTGGATCAAGTAGATCCGTGCTGGGTCCGAGCCGCTTCAGGGTTGAATCAGTTTAATTAAAAAATAAATCAAAATTTTTAAAATTTGAGGATTCAAAAAAAATTCCAAAATAAATCCAAAATAAATTAAAAATTAATGTAATTAAAATTAGAATCTTATATAATTATCTTTAATAATTGATAAAAAAATGAAAGTAAACAGTTTAAATTCATAAAATTTGTAATAAAATTTACAAGTCTTCTGTTTTTCATCTTCCGTCAAGTTTATTGTTAAGCTCCTCCACCTCTAGTAGGGTCGTCCATAGTAAAAGGCTAAAAATCGAGCTCATTAATGTTGGCACCTTCATGTTGAGTTCATTTTTTTGTATGAACCCAATCTTAAACACAGACTTCTAGAATATCTAGCTAGCATCGTCATGATCCTCTTCTTACTTAGCATTTTTGAACCTGCACTAAAACAAGATTTCGATGCTACCGTGGACACCAGATAGAAGATCAGGTGCTAAAAAAGAAAGTATAAGATAAAATTTTTTGTGTCTTTTCCATCATTCTAAAATTAAAAAATACAATCCAGAATCATCATAATCTTCTTCATAAGAATTTAAATGCAAGAACAATTCTTGAGTTTGTAGGACAAATTATTTTTGTTTCTTTCTTTGTAGTATAATTTTAACATAAGAATCCTAGATATTAAACCAGAGCTATTACTAGCTTGAACGGTTGTACCGAGTTGGCTCAATACAACTTTTTTTTTCTTCCATATAAAGTAATTAGAGAATCTAAATTTTCTTTAATTTCTACTTTTAAGCTACCTACCTCAACATTCATATTGTCATTAAAATCGTCTAACAATATAAGTTCACCATCTAATTTAATTTTAGTATAAAAAATCGAAGTCAAATAATATTAAAGAGGCATATTATACGAAAATATTTTAAAACTTATCTCCATTTGGAAACAACATAATCAAAACCGGAAGCATTTCTATATTTAGAAAATAATTGAGACATGTTAATAATTTATGTTAAAACTAAATGAAAAGCTGGATAATAAACCCAGTTAAAATACATGTAACAATGTAAAATATTTTTAAAAATTTATAAATTAAACTATCAACTAATCAATCATTTTCTATTACATGAAAATCAAAACTTGGATTAACATTATCACAATATTTAATAACAACTTTATATTTCATACAACATTTTAATAAAATAAGTAGAATTTCATCTATGTAGTGTATTATTAACAAATCTCCTAAATGTCATACCATATTGTCTACATAACATTTTAAATCTTGTAGTATAATTGCAGAAGTGTTCAAACTAATCATACATGATCTAATATTTTCTAAGTTTTCTTGAAAAAATTAAAAGCATTCTGTCACGCCCCAGAACCAGAATACTGGAGAGCGGGGGCAGACATAGCCAGCTACGTATATTGAAATAGAATACATCTCAACTATACGGTCACGGCTGTCTAGATATGAGGGTTTACTACAAGCCAACAGTCTCTTAAGGTCAAGCCTATTGTCTCAATCTCAAGCAAGTAATATAATTACAAGATGTTTGACCACCAAATATACAATAAAAGGCGTCCCAAATATTACATATCAGCTGATCATGAAGCTAGTCGTACAAAATACGAGGACTAGCAAGAGTTAAGTCATACATGATCAACCCTAGGATTTGTTAATCATGTTTACAGCCCGTAGGCAGACAGTAAGTAAAAGTGCATCGAGCTAACAGGTGCTCGTCGGCTAAACGCCTCAAAGAATAACTTTACAATAGAGTGAGCGAAGCAAAATAGAAAACCCACTCGTAGCCCGGGTTCCTTCTAGTCGCCACCATTGGGCTGGAAGCTTGGTAGATCCTCGGGAGCTGCTCCAAAATTTGGCCACACAAAACCAGCTGGGTCAACCCCAGAAAGAGCAAGTGCCACAAGGGGGGCCACGAAATAAGAACAAAAGCCAGCAATCAGCACAGAAAATCTAATATTAAAAACTATAATTACGAAAACATGTCAGAATGATATACGACGAGGTAACCATGGAACTATTCCGATAGCCAGGTTACAACCCGTAAACCAAACAAGGACCGGGATTGTAACCCTTCATCTGAACAGAGCTTGGTTTCCCACCATTTATCGGTAAGATAATAATGTAAGTAATCAAGACAGGAAGCAATCTTGCATGGGATCAAGACATGACTAGACTGGATATACCTCATTCAATCAATCATGGCCAAGCAGATCCTACGGCTTACTACTTTAACTAACTAGGGTTATCACAGGCCTAATTACTAACAAGATGCAGTGAGATTGTTCTACAGCCACAAGCCCTGCAGACCATCCAGGTTACCCAGGACGAAAGATTAGGGTTGAATTCAGGTGGGTACATCGTCTAGGAGACGCAGGTACCCTTAGGTGACTTAGAGGGTGCAACACTCGACGGTGCGCTGGAAGTGTGCCCTACTCGACGGCAGGCTACAGATCCCAAGAGCGCCCAGGTAACGGGATTGCCTGTAGCTGTGTCATCTCTTCATGACTACTGAGTTATTCTAGTTATTAACCTTAATCCATTTTAGTAGGTACTCCTGACCGTGGTACTCAGGAGTCACCTCCTAGACATGATGCAAGACAGGACAAGTGGATTTAACAAGCAAGCAAAAAAAAACCACCCACGGTGTCAAGACAGGTCAAGTTAAATTATCAAGATAAATCATGCCAGGGTACTTGTCAGGAGTGTGCCACGAATCAGGTTGGTCATGTCAGGAGTGCACCACTACGGGTCACTGTCGTGTTATGCTAGTTCCTTGTCATATCATGCCATGTACAATAGTCATTCCAAACATATTAAGTAAAATCAAGTTCATGACAACAAGACGTAAGGATATAAAATGGGCATAAAATATTAATATACAGGACTATAGAAAAGCCAAGCTTAAAGAAATAAGACCAAACTCCAAGAGCCTGTGGGTTAAGCAAGGGGTCAGGGAAGTAGCGTACAAAAAAGTCACGTACGCTGAGAGAGCAGCGTAGGTGAAAGTCACGCACGCTACAGGAAGCAGCTGCGTAAAAAGTCACGTACGCTCAAGGAAGCAGCTGCGTGAAAAGTCACGCACGCTCAAGGAAGCAGCTGCGTGAAAAGTCACGCACGCTACAGGGAGCAGCTGCGTGAAAAGTCACCACGCTACAGGGAGCAGCTGTGTGAAAAGTCACGCACGCTCAAGGAAGCAGCTGCGTGAAAAGTCACGCACGCTCAAGGAAGCAGCTGCGTGAAAAGTCACGCACGCTCAAGGAAGCAGCTGCGTGAAAAGTCACACACGCTACAGGGAGCAGCTGCGTGAAAAGTCACGCACGCTCAAGGAAGCAGCTGCGTGAAAAGTCACGCACGCTACAGAGAGCAGCTGCGTGAAAAGTCACACACGCTCAAGGAAGCAGCTGCGTGAAAAGTCACGCACGCTCAAGGAAGCAGCTGCGTGAAAAGTCACGCACGCTACAGGGAGCAGCTGCGTGAAAAGTCACGTACGCTCAAGGAAGCAGTTGCGTGAAAAGTCACGCACGCTCAAGGAAGCATCTGCGTGAAAAGTCTCGCACGCTACAGGGAGCTGCGTACGTGCAAAAGCACGCAAGCAGAGAGCTGCGTACGCGTAAAAATACGCACGCAGGGTCTGGGTCTTCTTCTCCATGGCTGAGAAGAAGCTCCAATGGCTCCAAAACTTCAAAACCTCATAACTTGGCCATCCGAACTCTAAATCCAGATTTCCAAAGTTCCAACTTGGGTAGAATTGAATGCTCTTCCACATGGAAACATCAAAAACCCTTAAAATCCAACTTAAGAAGCTCAAACCATACAAAATCCAAAAATGGAAATAACTTAGATCTATAACAATGGAGGCTCCAAATCACAAAAACCCAAGTTTTAATGTTGATCACCAAGTCCTAAACTAGCAAATGGACAAAGAAAAGAGGGTTCTCATGTAGTGGCAAGATGCACTTGCCTAGGGTTAGGAGAGGTGTGTTGAGGAAGGAGAAGAAGAAGAAGAAGGAAATTAATGGTGGAAGTTATGAGGAGAGAGAGTGGTAGGTGGGGATATAAAGAGGGGGAGTTGTGGTGGGGATGAGGGGTAGCATAGGTTAAGGTGATCCAACTCACATAAAACCGAACCAATCCAAATAAAACCAAACCAAACTGATTAAAACCGAGCCATGTCAAAATCTAAAATACGAGAAATACCGAAATTCTACAAGTTGAGAAAAAAATAAAAATACATGCCAAAATCCAGATACGAGTATAAATACGAAATATGGGAAATACGGGAAATGAGGGTGACAACTCTACCCACCTTAAAAGAATTCTGTCCTCGGAATTTAATCAAGGAGCTAGAGATTGTCACGACAAGCTACATTATCGCAAGCAATCCACGCTACCAATCAATCATACAATCATACATGTAAGCAAGGATTCGAAGCGTAAGGCATAAGGAAGATTTTACACCTAACGAGTCAAACTAGCCGGGATGACCTGATCAGGTATCATCCTCATGCTCCCAAGTTTGACTCTCCCAAAGAGGGATGACTCTAAGCAACACGGACTAAACTGATAGTCTTGCGCTTGAGGTCTCTCTCCTTGGTCAAACATGGACACGGGCCTATCCTCATACGAAAAGGTTGGTACCAATAACCAGTTTCGAATGACCTAGGATATGGCTCGGGTCCGAGATATACCGTTGTAATTAGGACACATGAAACATGACACGTGTCCCGTATAACGACGACGGAAAGTAAGATAATAGGACACAGATACCTCTCTGCCGAGTCTGGATCTAGGCCTGGGCCAGGGCGAACTGCTGAGGCCTCTGTTGCTGGAGGGCCTGGGCCTGAGGCGGCAATGGCCTCTGAGGCTGATACTGCTGCTGTACTGGTGCTGGTGCTGGTCCCCTAACCGAAGCACTAGTCTGGACCGACGAGGAGGAACCGGCTCTATTCGGACAGGACCCTATCATGTGGTCCGATGCTCCACAAGCCAAGCACAATCCCTGTGCTCCGCGACACTCCGAAACAACGTGCCATGGCTTCCCACAATGAGTGCAGCCCATTACGGAAGACTGCTTCTGCTTCTGCTGCTGCGGGTACGTCGAGGTCGAATGCTGAACCGACGTTACCGAATTCGTCCTTTAGGGAACTCCAATAGTCAAGGCCCTAGCTACCGGGGCTGGTGTTGAAGACTGGGTCATCTGGCCGTGGGACCGCTTCCTACCTCCGGTCCTATCCACGATCCTCTGGGAGGTATACTCATGCCTCCTAGCTGCTCTCAAGACTGCATCGAACGTCTGGTGCTCGAACTGTTCTACTGCCAATAAGATCTCCAAATGCAGCCCCTGCTGGAACCGCTGGGCCCTATCAAACTCGGTCGCCACCAAGGTGGGGGCAAACCTACTGAGTCTAGAAAACTCCGATGCATAACTGTCGACTATTCTGCCTCCTTGCTTCAAGTTGGTAAATCTGGTCTACAGGTCGTACCGAGCCACAGCATCAAAGTACTTCGTCTGGAATCTCTCTCTAAACACTGCCCAAGCAATAGGTGCCACTAATCCCATGGCTTGCGCTGCCCACCAACTGCGAGCCAAGTCCAACAACTGCAGGCGTACCACCGCCACCTTCTCATTCTCGGGTGTCCTAGCTGCTTCCAGAATCACCTCGATATCCTGAAGCCATGCATCCGCGACAATCACATCCTCGGTGCCGTCGAAGAAAGGAGGGTTCAAGCGCTTGAAGCTGTTCGCCGCCTGGTTCCCTGGATGTCCACCTCGGGTCAAAGCATCTTGAACTGTCTGGTGCAGGGCGTCGCTTCGACGATCCTGGGAAGCTATCAAGGTTCTGATGAGGCCCACTAAGGTACCATCATCTGGCTCTGCGGGCCGGATGGGCCGAACTGGTGACTCTCCTCCAGTAGGTATCACTCTGGAGGCGACTCCGGAATGCTGGACTTGATCTCCAGGTTGCTGCTGGCCCACGGGAGGTGCTCCTCTTTGCTGATCGGCAGGGTTAGGTACAGTGCCGTTAAAGAAGACGACACAGGAAAACAATAAGGAAGGACCAGGACAGATCAACGATACAGGCATGTAATCAGGGCAAGAATTTCAGGGATTTGAAAATACGGGCGGAGATCAAGGACGAATACGGATTGAGACATCTATTCAGTAAACCCTCACATTTCTTGATTGTCAAGACCTGCATGGGCCACCACTTAAACCATGTCACGCCCCAGAACTAGAATACTGGAGAGCGGGGGCAGACATAGCCAGCTACGTATATTGAAATAGAATACATCTCAACTATACGGTCACGTCTGTCTAGATATGAGGGTTTACTACAAGCCAACAGTCTCTTAAGGTTAAGCCTATTGTCTCAATCTTAAGCAAGTAATATAATTACAAGATGTTTGACCACCAAATATATAATAAAAGGCGTCCCAAATATTACATATCAGCTGATCATGAAGCTTGTCGTACAAAATACGAGGACTAGCAAGAGTTAAGTCATATATGATCAACCCTAGGATTTGTTAATCATGTTTACAGCCCATAGGCAGACAGTAAGTAAAAGTGCATCGAGCTAACAAGTGCTCGTCAGCTAAACACCTCAAAGAATAACTTTACAATAGAGTGAGCGAAGCAAAATAGAAAACCCACTCGTAGCCCGGGTTCCTTCTAGTCGCCACCATTGGGCTGGAAGCTTGGTAGATCTTCGGGAGCTGCTCCAAAATCTGGCTACACAAAACCAGCTGGGTCAACCCCAGAAAGAGCAAGTGCCACAAGGGGGGCCACGAAATAAGAACAAAAGTCAGCAATCAGCACAGAAAATCTAATATTAAAAACTATAATTATGAAAACATGTCAGGATAATATACGACGAGATAACCATGGAACTATTCTGATAGCTAGGTTACAACCCGTAAACCAAACAAGGACCGGGGTTGTAACCCTTCATCTGAACAGAGCTTGGTTTCCCACCATTTATCGGCAAGATAATAATATAAGTAATCAAGACATGAAACAATCTTGCATGGGATCAAGACATGACTAGACTGGATATACCTCATTCAATCAATCACGGCCAAGCAGATCCTACGGCTTACTACTTTAACTAACTAGGGTTATCACAGGCCTAATTACTAACAAGATGCAGTGAGATTATTCCACAGTCACAAGCCCTGCAGACCATCCAGGTTATCCAGGACGAAAGATTAGGGTTGAATTCAGGTGGGTACATCGTCCAGGAGATGCAGGTACCCTTAGGTGACTTAGAGGGTGCAACACTCGACGGTGCGCTGGAAATGTGTCCTACTCGACGGCAGGCTACAGATCCCAAGAGCGCCCAGGTAACGGGATTGCCTGTAGCTGTGTCATCTCTTCATGACTACTGAGTTATTCTAGTTATTAACCTTAATCCATTTTAGTAGGTACTCCTGACCGTGGTACTCAGGAGTCCCCTTCTAGACATGATGCAAGACAGGACAAGTAGATTTAACAAGCAAGCAAGAAAAACCACCCACGGTGTCAAGGCAGGTCAAGTTAAATTATCAAGATAAATCATGCCAGGGTATTTGTCAGGAGTGCGCCACGACGGGCCACTATCATGTCAGGTTGGTCATGTCAGGAGTGCACCACTACGGGTCACTGTCGTGTTATTCTAGTTCCTTGTCATATCATGCCATGTACAATAGTCATTCCAAATATATTAAGTAAAATCAAGTTCATGACAACAAGACGTAAGGATATAAAATGGGCATAAAATATTAATATACAGGACTATAGAAAAGCCAAGCTTAAAGAAATAAGACCAAACTCCAAGAGCCTGTGGGTTAAGCAAAGGGTCAGGGAAGCAGCGTACGAAAAAGTCACGTACGCTGAGAGAGCAGCGTAGGTGAAAGTCATGCACGCTACAGGAAGCAGCTGCGTGAAAAGTCACGCACGCTCAAGGAAGCAGCTGCGTGAAAAGTCACGCACGCTCAAGGAAGCAGCTGCGTAAAAAGTCACGCACGCTACAGGGAGCAGCTGCGTGAAAAGTCACACACGCTACAGGGAGCAGCTGCATGAAAAGTCACGCACGCTCAAGGAAGCAGCTACGTGAAAAGTCACGCACGCTCAAGGAAGCAGCTGCGTGAAAAGTCACGCACGCTACAGGGAGCAGCTGCGTGAAAAGTCACGCACGCTCAAGGAAGCAGCTGCGTGAAAAGTCACGCACGCTCAAGGAAGCAGCTGCGTGAAAAGTCACGCACGCTACAGGGAGCAGCTGCGTGAAAAGTCACGCACGCTCAAGGAAGCAGCTGCGTGAAAAGTCACGCACGCTCAAAAAAGCAGCTGCGTAAAAAGTCACGCACGCTACAGGGAGCAGCTGCGTGAAAAGTCACGCACGCTCAAGGAAGCAGCTGCGTGAAAAGTCACGCACGCTCAAGGAAGCAGCTACGTGAAAAGTCACGCACGCTACAGGGAGCTGCGTACGTGCAAAAGCACGCAAGCAGAGAGCTGCGTACGCGTAAAAACACGCACGTAGGGTCTGGGTCTTCTTCTCCATGGCTGAGAAGAAGCTCCAATGGCTCCAAAACTTCAAAACCTCATAACTTGGCCATCCGAACTCCAAATCCAGATTTCCAAAGTTCTAACTTGGGTAGAATTGAATGCTCTTCCACATGGAAACATCAAAAACCCATAAAATCCAACTTAAGAAGCTAAAACCATACAAAATCCGAAAATGGAAATAATTTAGATCTATAACAATGGAGGCTCCAAATCACAAAAACCCAAGTTCTAATGTTGATCACCAAGTCCTAAACTAGAAAATGGACAAAAAAAGAGGGTTCTCATGTAGTGGCAAGATGCACTTGCCTAGGGTTAGGAGAGTTGTGTTGAGGAAGGAGAAGAAGAAGAAGAAAGAAATTAATGGTGGAAGTTATAAGGAGAGAGAGTGGTAGGTGGGGATATAAAGAGGGGGAGTTGTGGTGGGGATGAGGGGTAGCATAGGTTAAGGTGATCCAACTCACATAAAACCGAACCAATCCAAATAAAACCAAACCAAACCGATTAAAACCGAGCCATGTCAAAATCCAAAATACGAGAAATACCGAAATTCCACAAGTTGAGAAAAAAAATAAAAATACATGCCAAAATCCAGATACGAGTATAAATACAAAATACGAAAAATACGGGAAATGAGGGTGACACATTCTTATATAATTAAATTAATAATATGACAAGTACATCCTATAAAGTTGTCCTTCTAGTATAGACATAATTTGTGACCTTAAACTACTAATACAAGAATGTTATTACTAAGGCGACTATCAGAAAAACTGATGAAAGATATCCGCTATCTGCAACTGCCTGATGGCAGGTAGATCACAGACCAGTTACAAATAGTTGATTCAGTAGTTTCTCATTTTTGCTCGCTTTTTTGTAGAGACAATGCCAAATCAATGGACCCTTCGTTAATCATCTCGGACTGTCCTATCTGGGATGAGGAGAATGAGTCACTGGGACTCTGCCCTCTCATGAAGAGATCCCGAGGGCCATTAATGGCATGGGGCCCCTGAAAGCCCCAGGGCCAGACGGAGTCCCTACGGTGGTCTATCAAAAGTATTGGCCGGTAGCGGGCAAGGATCTGTCAACGATCATTCACAACTTCTTTAGAAAGGCTACACTACCCCACTTGATGAACCACACCAACATCGTGCTTATTCTAAAGAAACCCTACCCAGCATCTTCGGTGGATTTTAGGCCAATATCTTTGTACAACGTGGGATACAAGGTAGTATCTAAAATCCTCACTTCTCGTCTTCGTTCCCTTATGAATAAGCTGGTGTCTCCCACACAAAATGCGTTCGTCCCTGGTCGTCAGATCATGAACAACGTGATTATGGCTCATGAAATTATACATGCCATGAAGGGTTTCTCGCTAAAGAGAAACTGATACGGTCTCAAGCTAGACTTATCGAAAGAATATGGCAGACTTTTCTGGTCTTTCGTAGGAAGAGTTCTTCATGGTCTGGGCATATGTGGCCACTCTAGTAACCTCTTCATAGAGTGCATCATGACGTCGTTGTTTTCCATCATCGTAAATGGCATGCTAAAGGGATTTTTCTCCCCCTTAAAGGTAATCCGGCAGGGTTGCCTCTCTCTCTCTCTCCCTCCCTTCGTCTTTGTCTTATGCTCGGAGATCCTCTTTAGACTATTTTACCAGTATGAATGTAATTATTTATTTCATGGAGTTCGTATTAACCACCACATTCCTGTTATATCACATCTTCTATTTGCAGATGACATTATTATATTTGGAAAGGCAAACAATTTGTCCCTGGAGGCAGTTCACGAGTTGTTGCATACATATTCCAGGTGGTCGGGGTAGAAAATTAATTTCAAAAAGTCTAGCATCCTCTTTAGCTACAAAGTTCCTAAGCAAGACAGGATTTCTATAGTAGCCTTGCTGAGCCTCACTCTGATGGCCACCTCAGAAAAATACTTGGGCCATTCTCTCTTAGAGTCCAAAGGGCGGATAGCCACCTATCAGACCTTGGTGGAGTGGTGTGAATCTCGCTTGAATGGGTGGAAATCTAAACTTCTCTCATGCAGGCCACACTATCCTCATCAACTCTATTGCAGGGTCTCTTCCTATCTACTATATGTCCGCATATAGAATTCCCCAAACTACCATTGCCAATCTGACGAAGCAGCAATGTTCATTCTGGTGGGGGCATAATATAAGAGAAAGAAAACTTCATCTTCTCACTTGGAACAAATTCACAAAACCAAAACATGAAGGGGGTATCGGTATCAGGAATCTTGAGATGGTCAATCATACCCTGGTAGGCAAATTGGTTTGGAGATTCCTTGAGAATCCCCACCAGCTTTGGACTAGGATTTTTCGGGGGATCTACCTGCAGAACAGGTCATTTTCGACTGTCCAGAGACCTAGACGTGTCTCATCTACTTGGGCCAGTATGTAGAGTTGCGAGGAGTCATGGAGCGCAATGTTCACTGGGGAGTTAAGGGTAGATTGTTGCATATCTTCGATGACCCATGGGTGCCGGGTCTACCTGGTTATCATGTCTCGTCTGATACAGCGATCGACAATAACCCTCGCTTGGTTCATGACATGGATCCTCGGTCACGTACTTAGCGCATTCCTCTGATAACCTATATGTTTCCCATGACGGAAGCAACTGCTATACTCAGTATTAACCTTCACAAAGGAGATGGCAAAGATTCTGTCATCTGGACAAAGACTAGGACTGGTGTTTTCTCCTCTAAATCCCTGTACGAGACCATGCGACGCAGCAGAGTTGGGAGCTCGAGCTCTAGTGACGAAAACTTTCTGTAAAACCCATAAATTTGGATTTTAATTAATAAATGGGTTTATAATATTTATTGGCTATTAATTGTAGATTAGTGTGTATTATTATTATTACATATATAGTCGGAAATATGGAAAAATAATTTCATTTTTTATCCATAATAATTAATTGATTGCAATGGTTTTTTTAAATATTGATTTTGGCTAGATTAATTAGAGCCCATGACTTAAGCCCGCAGTGGAGCCCTCTACCCATTAGTGTAACCCAATAACCCGTTCGCTATCCAAACCCACTAACCCAAACCCAATTGACTAATCCTACCATTCCAATGCACTCCCCGATCTCCCCAGATCCGCTCCACCCGCCGAAACCTCTTCCTACATAACCTCTCTTCCTCCTTCACGTACAGAAACCCCTTCTCTCACAGAAACTCCAGAACCATTCTCTCCCCGAAAAATCTTCACAAATCCTCACTACACCATATTGGCCAATTTCTAATGGACCTTGTTTGCAGGTTCTAACAGCCTTAACCTGTTACAAAATACTAACTAGATGCACCCGTTAGTATAAACCTATAGTCTGTTAGAAATAATAATATATATTTTTTCTAAATTATTAATATCACTACTGAAAATTTTAGGCAGGAGAAAAATGGGGTGGAGCTCTAATTTCCCCCAATTCTCCCTCATTTTACTATATACATACTCCATTCTCAATTGTTTCCAACATTTCTTCCCTACACACACACACTCTCTCTCTCGCCCTCATTCACCAATTTTAGTGTATGCATACTCTATCGTCGACCTACGGCGAGTCCCATGAGACCATTATTCACAAGTCCGGCGTGTCGTCGACCTCCGTCGTCGGATACGGCAAGGCCAACTCTCTTTCGGCGTCCACCTGTGGCGGGTCGTCTGCCCAATAACCCCTATTTGAGGTGAGAAAATCCCCCCTTTCGTGGTGAGAAAAAACCCTATTCTTCATTAAGAGTTGTTTTCTTTTTTTCTTTGCGATGAGTTCACAATTTTGGATTTCATTAGTTTCTTTTGTAGGTCTCGACATGAGTTCGCAAGTTATTTTGTAAAAAATTGCTCGAGAGAAGTCAAACATCTTAAACGAAGGTTCACATCTTGTGTTTGCACAAAAAAATAATTCTAATAAATGAACACACTGGTAGGAAATGCTTTAATTTTTGGAGTATGTATCTGCAGATTTATAGAAAATGGTCGATTGTGAAGATATCCAACATCTTGGTTGCGGCAATGGACTGGAATTGTCAAGGTTTGTGCTTTTCTTCTTCTCTAGGTAATAGTCATATTGTAGTTCTATGTAAACTTACATTTTCTATGAATATAATTGGTTTGGACTATTCTTTTTACTCAAAGAATGGCATAATTGGATTACTCATGTGAGCACTGATGTACCTAAGAAAATGGTTACTGATGGAGGGATGAACCAGTTGTGGGCAATTTTATATACTTGACTTAAATTATGTGATGAATTTATTGGTTGGTCCCACGACAAAGCATACTAATTACTATAACAATCGAGAATTTAATTTAGTTGATAGGTAACAGCTTGTCTTAAAGTTGTATGCTTCAAGCTTCAACATTTGTGTGGACACGAGTAACATACGACAGGATACTGATAAATGTGCCATTTGGGGTGGGGGGGTGGTCGTGTCGCATCAGATCCTCGTCTGTCACGGCATGGGGATGGCATAGGATAAAGTTGCTATCTTTGTTATCGTAGGACAAAGCACGACACGGGTACACACCAAGATATAATTGGACAAGCCAAAATTGGTGTCTGCCATCATAGTTTGTATCCGTGCAATATAGCTTTTTTTTTTCAAGTACAGTACTTGGGAGTTTTCGGTATTGGCCTTTTATTGTCAATTATGATAGCACATGTACACAATGGCAACTGTTTATCATTTTATGTATGGATGCTTTTATGAGTGTTGTGCTTGAAAAGCATATTATTGAGAATTTAATATAAGATATTAAAAATATGAGATTAGGAGATGGAAGAGAATGGATATGTACCCTTTCACAAAGGAAGAGGAGAGGAGGAATATGTTGATGTGGCTCCTTTTTATCCCACCTCTGCTTGTAGGTGGACCATAGTTGTTTATAAAGAGTCCATTGAAATCAAAATCTATAAAAAAACTTAATTAACATAAATAAAATTCAAGCAAGAAAGTTATTTGAATCCTTAGACTGACTAATAGTTTAGGCAAAGAAATTTGTTAAATTTATATATTCATAGTTCTTGAATGATATTCTCAGCAAAGAAATGGCTCACAGGATCAAGGGCTTAGGATAGCTTCAGAATGTCTGCTTTATACGAGAGATGCCTCAAGTTAGACTACTATATAGGGAAGTTTAGAAGTGTAAAGGTGTAAAACATGAGTGCCTACATAGCCAATATAAAAACAAAAAGAAAAGAAAGAAAGAGAAGAGAAGAGAGAAGAAGATGAGACAGAACTAAATAGTTTTTTTTACAATTTATGGCCAAAGCATAGATGTGGATGGGGATAAGTAATCTCTTTAAGACAATAGTGGAATAAGATGACCTAGCTAGCAGATATCGTCTCCAACTTACTTGACATGAAACAATCTCAATACACATTCTTCAGTTAATGTTTGCTCATAATGGAAAAAAATGAAACCAACTCTTCTTTCTTTTTTTGTAGTTGTCGCAGCTAAATCATTAATTTCATTATCTGCATGCGATACTCTTTGATCAAATATTCATTATTTAAGTTATTTTAACTAGTTCAATTGTAGAGACCATCGGGATCTTTTGTGATGCTAACTATAATTTTTTTGAAGTATTCATCTCTTTTTTGAAGGTGAATTTCAAAGTATAATATGCATGCGGACTCGTAATTTGCTTGTCTGGTAATATACCATTAGACTGCTCTCTGGTAATATATTAATAAATCTATTCATCAATGTCTGGACCAGAATATGCAGGCAGACTCATAATTTGCTCGTCTAGCACTCGACTGCTCTTTGGTAATATACCAACAAAACTATGCATCAATGTCTGGACATAGATACTGGCAGTTGACAACAATTTTGTTTTAAATTACCTCTGTTTTTGAACATGAGACAAGGAAGCCATGAATTTTCATTTTTCTAGGTCATTTTAATATGGATTCAAAGACTTATATTAGTATCGATAGAATTTGAGGGAGTCCATGATAACAACCAATACCCATATGATCTATTTTTTATTGATAGGAACTGCAAGTGTTTGAAGAATATGTCGTCAATGATGCAAGAGGTTGGAATGAACGAACAATTGTAGACGATATGGATTTAGCTATCTGTTCAAATCAAGGAGGTTGGAAGTACATATATACAAGACATGTCAAGGTAATTTACTTGCCCTGTAGCATGAATATAGGCAAACCCTTTTAGAGGTTAAGTTCTGAATGGTGCAGATACAATTAATCTACTATTAAGAGGTTGGAAGACAGAGCCATTGCTCTCTTCACCATGGGTTTAGGTTTTCTAGGCTACTTTGGTTGGAATACAAAGATATAGTAATCCCACTTGTCAATCATTCAGTGAGGTCGATTAACCCTACTTGCCCTAGTGTGTGTCTGCCCTTGCATAGATATGCAGGCAGACTCATAATTTTCTTGTCTAGCACTGGACTAGATATCATAAAATGATAGAGGCTCTGGAATTCAGAACCTTTTTGGCCAACAATCTTATGAACTGCAAAACAAAAATGGCTATATTAAACCTTACATTTTCCTAAGACAATATTAACATTACATTCACAATTGTTATGTTTTGAAAACTCATAATAGAAGACATTTAAGGACAAAGGAAAGGAAAGGAGAATGAGCCAGTAGATATTGTAGCTCCCACATATTGAGAAAAAGAAAGATGACTAAACATCTATTATCTGGAAAAAAAACCCAAACAACTTTGTTCAATCTAGACATGCATGATAATTGAAAGTTCCAAATCAAAATTTACCTGGATTTGAACACATCACAGTTGATGCAAATCAAAACATCTTTGTTAAATCTAGTTCCATATCATGAATAATTAGGTTAAGGCCTTGTTCTTGATACTATTTTGTTATTTATGTATAAGTGTACACGGTTATGACACGTGATATGGATATGGAGGCACAATCACAGCCTTCTTTCGAAAAAACTATAGATCTTGTTTATGTTTTATGACATCTTACATAAATCTATCTTGTGGTTTAATATATTACATTATTAGCATGACATTCAATAAAAAAAATTTAAAACTGAAATAACAATAGACACTAATCGGCGAGTTATTTTGGAAGGATGCTTTGAGAACAATTTCTGCACTTAGAATTGGTTATTCAAAGATTGTGGAAGAGGTCATTTTGTTAAGTTCTGGCATGATATTTGGATAGGTAAGACTAATCTTCATACTTTCTTTCCTAATTTATACATGATAGCTATAAATCAAGATGATATGGTTTTTAGTCATATTATAAAAACTTAAATGGATACATAAGTATGAAGAATCCAGTTCTGAATAATGTTATATGTAATTGTAGCCCCCCATTTGTTATAGAACATAGTTGCTCGCTCATTTCATTTCTTTTACCTATTTTATTTTATGGATTAAGGGGAGAATATTAAACTTCTTATTGATCCTGGATATTTTTGATCCCAGGTGACTGTTGTCGACTTTCATTAATTTTAATCAGATATACAATTGCTAAACGTGTTATTATGCCTTATGTTTTGTAGGCTTAAAATTTTATGCATCAAAACATGCCATAAGACCTTGATGTTGCTGTGACATAGAAAATGGCTTTACGGAGGAAGATGACTAGACATGGAGATTAATTTCAGAACAAAAGCTACTTCTGGATCGATAGGGAGAGGTACCACTCTGCATCAGTCATCTGCTACAAAGACAGGCTATATTGCATATGCAATTGATACTACTATCATCACTTTGAATACTGTATATTTTCATGATATGTTTTCTTCTCTGTTCATGAAGGAAAGAGTGTAGGTGGTTTGGCAACAACATGCTGTAATCAACATGGTGCTTTTTGCAGGCAATTCTGCTTTATCAACTCCATGAGTACAGACATGCATTATCCATTCTAGAACCCTGTATTGGAACATAGATCCAATTTACGAGGTATCGCACACGATAACCTTTTTTTTATTCAGGCTTTTTTTCATTTTCTCCTTATATGTATCTGTTCGTGTACAGCCCACTGCCCTTTATGTTTGCCTTCTCATACTGGATATTGCTCTAGCTTCCAATGATGCATCAAAAGCAGCAGTAAGCTCCATCTTCGATTTCTTATGTGTCCTTTTCTTGCTAGAATAAATATGTTGCACTTTGTATTCTTCCATTGATCCTCCATTCTGTAACCTTTTGACTTATTTTTGATAGCTCAATAATTGATCTTTACACGAACGGTTGAATTTTATAAATAACATAACTTGGCAAACACCAATGTAGTAATATGTGCCCAACATACTGATGGCAGTGGTCGCGATAGAAAACTCATAGATACCTATTATACGCAGAATGTATCATGTTTATGTGAATTTGGTGGCATTTTGTATGCATACGTCAATATGTATCATACTCATGTACATACAACTAGAATCTGGAACTGGTATCAAACATGTTTGAGATCTATAGTTCAACTTTCTATCTGGGGTTACATCTTGCAGCTTTGCAGCTTTTAGAAGCCTTTGAGGCTATTTTTGTTAGGCCTTTCTCTTCCTTTAACTACTCTTGACTGTTTTTCCCCCTCCTAGATACAAAGAGCCATATGTTAATGCATAGGCCAATCTTCAGCTAAAAATCATAACTTTCACACTTTTGTAACTTGCAACATTAAACTTCCAAAATTTTCAACTTGGTACTTGAAGTTTCAAGCTTGTAAGTTAATATCATGAAATATTTGTTTATGCAGTTGTCTTGCAACTGAATACCATTAATTCTCGCTTATCTTGCTTTCTATTTTATATGTGATATTTCAACTTTGTAGACCAACAAGCCTAGCTTGTGGTGAGTTCCTTTTTTACATTGATGCCTTTGAGTATTTTCCTTTAAATAGGAATTTCTGTCATGGATGTCTTAACGAGTGTGTATGGTTTCTGAACTTTCAGGCATAATTGGGCTACAGGCTTAAGTAATGACTTCCGAGTTAGAAAGTGGTTCAAGCATATTTCTGCAGTCAGTTATCTCAGTAACTTATCGGTATTATTATGTTGAATAAAGAGATCTATGATTATGTGACTATTCTGAATTGTGTTATTATGTGGGGTTACATTATTTCCATTTGTACTAAGACTCTTGTGTTTCAAAGCGTTCAATGCTTTGTGCTCTGTTGATTGTAGTCTTCAATCCTCATAGACAAGGTATTAGATTTTGCTTACATGTCTGGATATATCTGCGGTAATGAATAGCAGCTGGCATGTGCTTGGGAAGATGAAATAGACATCTTTGTTAATTGTGGTCGACAATTCTATTTTTTTATTTCCACTTTTAAATATACTAACGGTCACAATCCGTTAGTATTCAAGTGTAAAATACATTTTATGCTTGCTAGAAAAATAATTACTAACGGCTATATCCGTTAGAATAATTACAATACTAACGGACAACACCCGTTAGGAAGACGGTTAGTAATATTACCCACGCCTATATACTCACGGAACTTACCCGTTAGAATTATTTTTTGTAACATGATTAGACCGTTACAATACAGGTGTTTTGGTGTAGTGCCTTCATTGCTCTTTCCATACTCTTCCTCTTCCAGATCCAATCACACCCCGACGATCCCCGCGACGCCCCGGACGTTTCGACACCCCTCTTTGGGCATTTTCGATGTGCCACCCGACCGCCGACCGATCCCGCGACCGTCGGCCGACCCCGTGCCCGGCCGCCAATCCTCGTGCCCGCCGACCGGCGCCGACCAGCGCGAACCCGCCCTCGCACGCCAGCCCGGCCGCGCCCCCGTGCGCCAGCCCCGACAGCTCCCCCGTGCGCACCAGCCCCAGTCGCGTCTCCCGCGCGCTGCCGTGCCGCCTTCCTGCGTGCGCTCGGGCGCCTGTACGTAGTGCCGATCCCGTTTGCGTGCCCTGCGCGCGTGTCCTTGCCATTCCCTCGCCTTTGCGTGACCCCGAGGCCGATGCCACCCTTCGGTTCTCCTTCTTCAACTTTCCGGTAAGCTTCTGTCAGAGGTTCTGTTCCTTTCCCAGAGTAGAATTAGAATAAAAAACCAAATTCCTGTCCGACCGAAATTGACAGAATAAAGCTTTGTCAATTCCGGAATAGCTAGTTTGCTAAATTAGATTATATGATTGTGAATAGGATTAATTAAATTGGTTAATGTATAATGTTAGCTTAGTGTAGCTAATAATATTAACTATGCCATCATAAATCACTAGATGATATATATATATATATATATATATATATATATATATATATATATATATATATATATATATAAATGTTTACGTGGAATAATTAAGTAACAAGATTATTAATAAATAATTATCGTAATAATCATGTTGTTCTATACTTAATAGTGTCCATTAAATACGTTATGGTTAATTTTACGTAGATAAAATATTATCTAGTTTCCAAAAATGGTTTCATTACCAAAAAGAGTATTTTTTATCTATGTAAACCTAACTAAAGTATTAGTTCTACCTATAAAATAAAAACCTATTTATTATTTACTTAAATAGTAATTTTTACGTTACTAAATAATAATTAATCATTTAAAAGATTACTTTATTTAGTAGTAGCTAATTATGTATATTACGCTAAAAATATTAAAAGAGTATTTTTTGCATAAATTATTTTCATAGTAAAAAAAATCTACTAAATTGCCGCGAACTTATTACTAATTGGATTAATGATATTTCCACTTAAAGAGATAATAAGTTTTATTATTTTATTACTAAAACCATATTTTTCTTATATTACTCACTTAGGGTTTCTCTAAAATATTTTTTTATAATTAAACAAGTGCTTTATTATAATTATTGGTGAATTTAGAGTCGAGATGATTATCGTATTATTAATTAAAATTTTAGCAACCTTAGATTGGCAACTAAGTCATATTTCTCTAATGTAGGGTTCAGTTCCGGGACTTAGCCTGAATATTCCCTGTCGTCACCATCAGCACCAGAAAAACTAAAGCAAGTATCATACTATTCATGTTCGTGTTTTAATTAATAATTAAATGTATTGCATCAGTAGGAATATATATATATATATATATATATATATATATATATATATTGTATCGACACTGACTCACGGGATCCCTCTCGGACCCCATATTGACTGCTTGATTGTCTTATTGACTCGGGAATTGGGGAGTAGTATAGCAACTGTGATCAAAGCCCTGTTACTAATATTGCCTCTCTTGCGCTAACCCCTATTGTATAGGGGGTTGAGCCGTACCTTATACTAGCATTAGGCCCAATATTAGTATATACATTGAATCTAGTAGCCGATCACAGATTGCTATACACTCAAATCACTATTGAATCATTATAGATTGCATCAATGTCACTTTTGAGATTTCATGTTCCTGCTGATCCTTTATTATTATTTAGAAAAATATTATAATGCTTTTAAACTGCCCTTGCATCATTTATATTCATTAGAATGCTGGATATGCATATATGTTCTTGCTCCCCTCCTGACTGGAGACCAATATTTTAGGTGATTACAAGGATGAGGAGCTTGTTTTTAGTTCCTACTATGGACCCGACCTAGGTTCTGAGGAGGTAGTTGTGCCCGGACCGGGAGCCCAGAAGTTTTAGCTGCATTTGCCGTCTAGTTTCTTTCTTTATTTAGAAGTTGTAATAAAAGAACAAAATTGTAATAATTGAATGCTTTCCATGTTTGTGTTTTGGTTCAGTTAGACATTTTAGTTTTAATTCAAAGTTTGAATAAAAATATTTTATTTTTCATATTTTAGAATGTTTTGCTTGTGTTACTACTGTTTGACACATCGTCGAAAAAGCCCTATCACTACGACATTCCCATCAGAAACTGTCACGTCCCAGAACCATAATACTGGAGAGAGGAGGACAGACACAACCAGCTACGTACATTAAAATGTAATCCAATTCGCAATACAGTCACGAATGTCTAGATGCATGAGGGTTTATCTACAAGCCAAGTGTCTCAATCTCAAGCAAGCAAATAAATGTTACAAGATGTTAGATCATCAGACATACAAAGTAAGGCATCCCAAACATTACATATTCAGATGATTATAAAGCTAGTCATACAAAATGCGAAGGCTAACAAGAGTTAAGTCATACATGATCAACCCTAGGATTTGTCAATCATGATACAGCCCTTAGACAGACAGAATAAAGTTGCAACACGAGCTAACACAAGCTCGGCGGCTAAACACCTCAAAAGAATAATTTACAATAGAGTGGGAGAGCAAAATAAGAAACCTACTCGTTGCCACGGTTACTCCTGGTGGTCACCATCTGGCTGGAAAGCAGTTAGATCCTCGGGTATCACTCCGAAATCTGGCCCTACAAAACCAGTTGGATCGGACCCCAAAAAGAGCAAGTACCATAAGGGAGGCTCCACTTATGAACTAAAACCAGCCTATAAAGAATAAAAGGGCTGATAAAACAACATAATTAAATAACATAAAAGACATGCTTTAAAGAACATACTAGCTTGCATAAAGAAATCAAGAGGTGGAATATAATTTCCATGTTAATCATGAGACAATCATGCAGGCACGACTAATCAAGTCCTACGGCTTGCTATCATTAGCTAACTAGGGTTATCACAGGCCTAGTTACTAATAAGATGCAGTTGAGATATTCCCGCAGTCACAAGTCCTGCAGACTATCCAGGTTATCCAGGCGAGGTTACAAGAGTTATCAAGTTACAAGAGTTATCAAGATTACTGGTGTGCTTTAGTACTTAAAATTCAAGAAGTGCAACACATGACAGTGTGCTGGAAATGCATCCTATTCGATGACAGTCTACAACACCATAGGTGTGGCCGGGATAACGGGATCGCCTGTAACTGAAAAATCTCTCTATATGAACTACTTGATCAATCTAGTTGTTTAACCTAGTCAGATTCATTATGAATTCCTGACTGTGGTAACCAGGAATCCAAGTCCTAGACATTATGTAAGACGAGACATGTAGCTTGTACAGCCACAATCAGGAAAATCAACCATGGTGTCAAGACAAGTGTTATACTTAGCAAATCAGGATTGGATGTCGCAACAACGATCAAGTTTATACATGTCATGTCAAGTTTACTTGTCAGGAGTGCATCTCGACGGGCCACTATCAAGATTATCAAGACGAATTCATATCATCATGTTCAGGTCAAGTTCTAGTCAAGTTCTGTCATGCTCAAGTTCAAGTCAAGTTTAATATTAACAAGTTATCAAGTCGGGTCGTTGCAAGTTAGGCCAAGTACATAAAATATGCCAAGATGATCAAGAACTATGATTGAAATTATCAGTCACGTATGAACTCCAATTAAGGTGAAACAAAAAGATTCTTGAAGCCAAGACAGAGATCTATAACTTTTATGTTATGAGTTTTACAAGATTTGTCAAGATTTGTCACGACCCATACCCAGTATAGAGGTACGAGAAGTGGGTACGCCCAGCCTATGCCGCAGTGTCGACGGTAGAACGCTGTTCTAGGTCACTATCACAAACTAAATACAATATGATATACTCTCCAAATAGAGGACAAATCACATAAGGTACCACTCAATCACAATTCTAGAGATGGAAATAGCACGATATGATAGATAGAAAATCACTAAAGAGAAATACAATCATAAGGAAATAAGTCTATGTGTCTAAACGACACAACATCTCAACATCCAAAATAGTACAAACTCAGAAGGGAATACAATGTCATAAAGAAATAAGATAAAGCCTAGTTAATCTAGTCTAAGCAGTCGGGATGACGTCCTCAGCTAGAGCTGGATCTGTTACGCCCCAGAACCAGAACACTGGAGAGCGGGGGTAGACATAGCCAGCTACGTATAATGAAATGGGATCCACTCTACTATACGGTCACGGCTGTCTAGATATATGAGGGTTTATCTACAAGCCATCAGTCTCCTATGGTCAATAACAAGCCTAGTGTCTCAATCACAAGCAAGTAAGTAAATATTACAAGATGTAAGATCACCAAATATACAATAGTAAGGCGTCCCAAACATTACATATTCAGCTGATCATGAAGCTAGTCGTTACAAAATGTAAGGACTAGCAAGAGTTTTAGTCATACATGATCAACCCTAGGTTGCCAATCATGGTACAACCCGTAGGCAGACAGTAAGTGAAATGTACACGAGCTAATACCTGCTCGGCGGCTAAACGCCTCAAAAGAATAATTTAAAATAGAGTGGGAGATCCAAGATAAACCCACTCGTTGCCAGGATTCCTTCTAGTGGTCACCATATGGCTGGAAGGTCGGTAGATCCCATGGGGTTGCTCCGAAATCTGGCCATACAAAACCAGCTGGGTCAGACCCCAGAAAGAGCAAGTGCCACAAAGGAGGCTTCAGTTAGGAACTAAAACCAGCATATAACAAATGAATAACAAGGGTAATTAAAAGATACTGATAATAACTGAGATAACAATAATATATTGAGCACGAAGAAACCATTCAAGTGGCCAGACTGCAACCCTTAAACCAAACAAGGACCGGGGTTGCAATCCTTCGCCTGAATAGAAACCCGCCTCAATTGTTATTGATAAGGTAAAACGTATCAAGCATGACTGGTGATATACGATGAGATAACCATAGGACTATTCAGATAACCAGGTTACAATCCGTATACCAAACAAGGACCGGGGTTGTAACCCTTCGTCTGAACAGAACTTGGCTTCTCCCACCATTTATCGGTAAGGTAAAAATAAGAAATCAGGACATGTAACAATCTTGTACAGGATCAAGACAAGACTAGACTGAGTAAACTCCATCCGACATTCACGGCCAAGAAATAAGTACGGCTTGATACTTTAACTAACTAGGGTTATCACAGTCCTAGTTACTAACAAGATGCAAAGAGATTTTCAAGTCCAGTTACCCACCTGCTGCTACCTGAGTGATCCCAGCAAAGAAAAGGAAAAGATAGCATGATATAGCAGACACACTGTAGTAAGATACATGTGTCCTAAGGTACCATACTCGACGGCGGGCTGGAAGTACGCTCATCTCGACGGATAGCAACAAATCCCATGTATATATATACATATAAGGCCGGGATCAAAGGGGCAACAGGTAACTGGGAAAGTCTCTTCATGAACTACTATATTATTCTAGTTATTAGCCTTAGCCATTTACAGTAGGTACCCTTGGCCGTGGTACTCAGGGGTCCCCATCCTAGACATGATGCAAGACAAGACGGGTTTATTTGTACAAGCACAATCGCCCACGGTGTCCAGGTTATTAAATCTTGTCATGTCAGGTTAGCCGTCGCAACAGCATTTCGAGAAATATCATGTCAGGTTTATTATGTCAAGAGTGCGCCACGGCAGGCCACTATCATGTCAGGTTACCATGTCAAGTTTACTGGTCAAGATTACGCCGCAACGGGCCACTATCAGGTCATATCAGGTCATTTGTCAGGAGTGCACCCCTACGGGTCACTGTCGTGTTCAGGGTGCATGTACAGGACAGTATAGTACAAGCATTCAATCAGGAGACTCAAGTTATGCTAAGGGTACAAGACATGAATTAATAAGAATAATAATAATTTAAATAGCAGGATAAGGCACGAGAAGGAGTCCTACGGCTCAGGGTCACTAGAATTTAAGTTACACAAGGGGTTACAAGATATGGGCAAAATAATAATAAAACAACAGTACCCAGGGCTATAGGGGAACCATGCGGCTCAGGCCTATGCGGTCAGGAATGATCTCATGCGGCTGGGAGGAGAACAGCCCATGCGGCTGAATAGGGTCGGGCGCATGCGGCTGATAAAGGAAAAGCCTATGCGGCTAAGGACAGGGGCAGGAACTATGCGGCTAAAGATATCAGTCCCCATGCGGCCAGCGGGAAGAGAGGGCGCATGCGACTAAGTCAGAGCATTCATGCGGCTGGAAAGAAGGCCTAAGCGACTGGGAGGAAGCGGGTCTACATGCGGCTGAATGATCACGAGCATATGCGGCTGCGCCATGCCTAAGTCTTATGCGGCTGCGCTACTGGGTATATGCGGCTGGAAAAAAAAAATAAGAACGCGTATGCGGCTGAATAGGAATACGAGCCTATGCGGCTACAGGTTGACGGAGTCCATGCGGCTCAGATTATGCCGAAGCCTATGCGGCTGGAAGACTCGCCGCATGAAGGTTCATGCGGTGAAATACTGCCATACGGCTAAGGGGGTTCATGCAGTCAGTACTATTCTTCTTCTCCACTTGTCCGAGAAGAAGAACCAAGGAGTTCAGGGTTCCAAGGCTCATAATTTCTTCATCCCAAGTCCAAATCCAGACTTCCATAGGTCAAAACGGGGCAGAATGAAATGCTCTACAACATAGAACCATCAAAACTTAGAAATAACAAGATTAAGTAGGTCAAAATCCAAGAAATCCAAAAATAAAATAAACTTAGATCTACAAGAATCTAGCCATGGAAAGTGAAAATGCCAAGTGTTAAAGTAAGTTAAAATACTGTAAGGAAGAGAATGAAGCAATAAAATTGGAGTTCCTCCATGAAGCAAGTTGTACTTGCCTAGACCCCTCTCTCCCTCTCTCTGGTAGGTGAAGAAATTAATGGAGGAAGGAAGAAGAGTAATGAAGAGAGAGAAGGAAGTGGGGTTAATAAATAGTAGTGGTGGTGGTAGGTAGGGGGTTCACCCTTGGTTCATAATGAACCAAAGAAAACCAAGCCTAGCCGAACCCAAACCCAAGAATAAACCAATCAATGAAATGCCAAAATAAATCAAGCAGAAAGACATACAATACGGATCAAAATACGTACACGTATTCCAAATACGTAATACGAGATATGGGCATTATAACTCTACCCACCTTAAAAGAATTCCGTCCTCGGAATTTAATTAAGATGCTAGAGAGACGCGAACAAGCTATACTAATCACAGGCAAGCTATAGCTAAGCAATCAATCATGCAATCATGTATGTAAGCAAGGAAATCGAAGGTACGAGAAAAAAGGAAGACATCCAGCTAGGAACCTCTCTGCCGGTTCTGAGTCTGAGATGGGGTCAGGGCATACGGTTGGGGTCTCTGCTGGAATCCCCTCTGCCTATACAGAAATTGTGCTTGGGCATACTGCGAAGGCCTTTGCTGCCGACAACGACCTCGGGGATGGAAACTGCTGCTGGACTGGTACTGGGGCTGGTCCCCTAACCGATGAACTGGTCATGGCTGGTAATGAGTTAGTCCTGAACGGGCAGGACCTTACCTTGTGGTCCGGCGCTCCACATAGCAAACACAATCCTCGAGCCTTACGACATTCTGAATCAATATGTCCAGGTTTCCCATAATGAGAGCAGCCCATGGGGGAAGACTGCTTCTGCTGCTGAGAATACGTCGGGGTTGAATGCTGAACCGACGTTACTGAGGCCGCCCGCCTCGGAGCTCCAATGGTCAAAGCTCTAGCTGCCGGGGCTGGGGCTGACGACTGATTCATCTGGCCGTGAGATCGCTTTCGACCTCTGGTCCTGTTACTATTCGCTGCACTGTTCCCATGATATCCACCTCTGTCCAGTGCATCTGCCACTGCCTGACGCAAGACGTCTCTTCGACGATCCTGTGATGCAAGCAACTCCATGATAAGTCCCACCAAGGCTCCATCATCCTGTCCTGCGGGCTGGGCTGGCTGTACCGGGGGTTCTGGATCTCCAGGAGGCATGACCCGGGAGGCTGCTCCTAAGTGCTGGGCTTGATCTCCAGGTTGCTGCTGGTCCACGGGAGGTGCTCCGCCTTGCTGATCGGCATGGTCAGGTATAATGCCGCTGAAGAAGACGATATAGGTAACAATATGGAAGGACCAGGACAGATCAAAGATTACAAGCATGTGATCAGGACAAGAATTTCAGGAATTCAGAGAGTACGAACAGAGATCAAGGGCGAGTACTGATTGAGACATCTATTCGGTAAACCCCCACATATCTTGATTTTCAAGACCTGCATGGGCTACCACTTAAACCATGTCACGCCCCAGAACCAGAACACTGGAGAGCGGGGGCAGACATAACCAGCTACGTATAATGAAATGGGATCTACTCCACTATACGGTCACGACTATCTAGATATATAAGGTTTTATCTACAAGCCATCAGTCTCCTATGGTCAATAACAAGCCTAGTATCTCAATCACAAGCAAGTAAGTAAATGTTACAAGATGTAAGAACACCAAATATATAATAGAAAGGCGTCCCAAACATTACATATTCAGCTGATCATGAAGCTAGTCGTTACAAAATGTAAGGACTAGCAAGAGTTTTAGTCATACATGATCAACCCTAGGTTGCCAATCATGTTACAGCCCGTAGGCAGATAGTAAGTAAAATGTACACGAGCTAACACTTGCTCGGCGGCTAAACGCCTCAAAAGAATAATTTATAATAGAGTGGGAGAGCCAAGATAAACCCACTCGTTGCCAGGATTCCTTCTAGTGGTCACCATGTGGCTGGAAGGTCGGTAGATCCCCTGGGGTTGCTCCAAAATCTGGCCATACAAAACCAGCTGGGTCAGACCCCAGAAAGAGCAAGTGCCATAAAGGAGGCTTCACTTAGGAACTAAAATCAGCATATAACAAATGAATAGCAAGGGTAATTAAAAGATACTGATAATAACTGAGATAACAATAATATATTGAGCACGAAGAAACCATTCAAGTGGCCAGACTGTAACCCTTAAACCAAATAAGGACCGGGGTTGCAATTCTTCGCCTGAATAGAAATCCGCCTCAATTACTATTGATAAGATAAAACGTATCAAGCATGACTGGTGATATACGATAAGATAACCATGGGACTATTCAGATAACCAGGTTACAACCGTAAACCAAACAAGGACCGGGGTTGTAACCCTTCGTCTGAACAGAACTTGGCTTCTCCCACCATTTATCGACAAGGTAAAAATAAGAAATCAGGATATATAACAATCTTGTACAGGATCAAGACAAGACTAGACTGAGTAAACTCCATCCAACATTCACGGCCAAGCAATAAGTACGGCTTGATACTTTAACTAACTAGGGTTATCACAGTCCTAGTTACTAACAAGATACAAAAAGATTTCCAAGTCCAGTTACCCGCCTGCTGCTACCTGAGTGATCCCAGCAAAGAAAAGGAAAAAATAGCATGATATAGCAGACACACTGTAGTAAGATACATGTGTCCTAAGGTACCACACTCGACGACGGGCTGGAAGTGCGCTCATCTCGACGGATAGCAACAAATCCCATGTATATATATACAAATAAGGCCGGGATCAAAGGGGCAACAGGTAACTGGAAAAGTCTCTTCATGAACTACTATATTATTCTAGTTATTAGCCTTAGCCATTTACAGTAGGTATCCCTGACCGTGGTACTCAGGGGTCCCCATCCTAGACATGATGCAAGACAAGACAGGTTCATTTGTACAAGCACAATCGCCCACGGTGTCCAGGTTATTAAATCTTGTCATGTCAGGTTAGCCGTCGCAACAGCATTTCGAGAAATATTACGTCAGGTTTATCATGTCAAGAGTGCGCCACGGCAGGCCACTATCATGTCAGGTTACCATATCAAATTTACTGGTCAAAAGTGCGCCGCAACGGGCCACTATCAGGTCATGTCAGGTCATTTGTCAGGAGTGCACCCCTATGGGTCACTGTCGTATTCAGGGTACATGTGCAGGACAGTATAGTACAAGCATTCAATCAGGAGACTCAAGTTATGCTAAGGGTACAAGACATGAATTAATAAGAATAATAATAATAATTTAAATAGTAGGGCAAGGCACAGGAAGGAGTCCTACGGTTCAGGGTCACTAGAATTCAAGTTACACAAGGGGGTTACAAGACATGGGCAAAATAATAATAAAATAACAGTACCCAGGGCTATAGGGGAACCATGCGGCTCAGGCCTATGCGGTCAGGAATGATCTCATGCGGTTGGAAGGAGAACAGCCCATGCGGCTGAATAGGGTCGGGCGCATGCGGCTGATAAAGAAAAAGCCTATACGACTAAGGACAGGGGCAGGAACTATGCGGCTAAAGATATCAGTCCCCATGCGGCCAGCGGGAAGAGAGGGCGCATGCGGCTAAGTCAGAGCATTCATGCGGCTGGGAAGAAGGCCCAAGCGACTGGAAGGAAGCGGGTCCACATGCGGCTGAATGATCACGAGCATATGCGGCTGCGCCATGCCTAAGTCTTATGCGGCTGCGCCACTGGGTATATGCGGCTGGGAAAAAAAATATGAACGTGCATATGGCTGAATAGGAATACGAGCCTATGCGGCTACAGGTAGACGGAGTCCATACGGCTCGGATTATGCCGAAGCCTATGCGGCTGGAAGACTCGCCGCATGAAGGTTCATGCGGTGAAGTGCTGCCATACGGCTAAGGGGGTTCATGCGGTCAGCACTGTTCTTCTTCTTCACTTGTCCGAGACGAAGAACCAAGGAGTTCAGGGTTCCAAGGCTCATAATTTCTTCATCCCAAGTCCAAATCCAGACTTCCATAGGTCAAAACGGGGCAGAATAAAATGCTCTACAATATAGAACCATCAAAACTTAGATATAACAAGATTAAGTAGGTCAAAATCCAAGAAATCCGAAAATAAAATAAACTTAGATCTACAAGAATCTAGCCATGGAAAGTGAAAATGCCAAGTGTTAAAGTAAGTTAAAATGCTGTAAGGAAGAGAATGAAGCAATAAAATTGGAGTTCCTCCATGAAGCAAGTTGTACTTGCCTAGACCCCTCTCTTCCTCTCTCTGGTAGGTGAAGAAATTAATGGAGGAAGGAAGAAGAGTAATGAAGAGAGAGAAGGAAGTGGGGTTAATAAATGGTAGTGGTGGTGGTAGGTAGGGGATTCACCCTTGGTTCATAATGAACCAAAAAAAACCAAGCCTAGCCGAACCCAAACCCAAGAATAAACTAATCAATGAAATGCCAAAATAAATCAAGCAGAAAGACATGTAATACGGGTCAAAATACGTACACGTATTCCAAATACGTAATACGAGATATGGGCATTACAGGATCCTCCTGTGGGTCTAACTCATATGTGTCATCTAGATGGGCTCCATAATAGGTTGGGCAGTCCTCAGTATCATCTGTAATATTTTCAACAGGTCCAGTCAAGACAGGAGCGAGCACAATACATCTCACGCAGTTCATATCATGGTAGGAAATATAAAGCATGCAAAAAAGTAAGATACATGAACTATAAGAAGATGTACATGAAAATGAGAGATATTTGTAAACTGGAAATATATACAGGATAAGTAAGAACTATAAGTGACTGGTGATTTAGAGCACAATATGGTTATGTCAACAAGTTAGGTTATACAATAAAATGGAACTCCATTATACGTGAAGGCACAATGGATATATACAATATTTTATACAATAGGGGATTGGATCACATAATCATTTTCTACTCACCCTCCCCAATCAATACACAAGAATCCAATCAAGTTATGTTACCTATACAATAGTTTTTCCATGAAACTCATGTGATCATGAGAGTACAAGTTGCACAATGAGTATACATGAATATGAGTGCATAATAAATACAATATGTTCGTGAAACGCACATCACAATATGTATTTGATGAACACAAGGGGGATAACATCGCAAGAAAAGATCCTTATAGTACCAATCCGTGATAAAAATCGTGACAGCATCAAGTAAAGTGATATAGAGCAAGAATATAAGTCCTGACAAGTATAAAACGATCAGAGAATGTACTCGCCTGCGATCTGAATGTCTGTAAGAATATAAGGTCCGAAGCGAGGTATCTGAGTCCTATTTAGAGCACACAAGTTATGATTTATTCAAGAAGGTAATATTTAAAGTTTATAATGCATTCTACATGACTCTAGGTCGTTCTAGGTCAAATTCAACTTTTGGTCAACTCTGGTCAACAATCTAGTCAACTAGGTCAAACTCTAGTCAAGCTAGGTCAACTAGTCTAGGTTTCGTCAAACTCAAGTTTATAAGTCATGTTTAGGCTTAGTGAGTCCATTCTAAGTTGTTCTATAGGCTAACACAAGTATAGGCTAAGGTATACTAAGGTATAACATAATCATACCTTAACTAAGTAAACCATGGTCAACTTCTAAGGTCAAATGGTAACATATTGACTTAATGTTGACTTTTGGTCACTTGGTTAAATTCTAGGTCTAACTAGGTCAACATGGTCAACTAATCTAGGTTAGTCAAGTCTAGTCTAGCCCTTGCCTATGCATACAAGAATACCATGTCTACATTAACCTACACTAGCTAGTACTAACATAGATAGCCTATATAAATGTATACACTAAAGGCCTTTATAAGAATGACTAACAAATGTACTTAGCCTCTACTATATAGACTAAACTATATATATACATATATATAATCATCAATTATATGTAGAAACATTCTAGCATACATTATGACATACAAGTTTGCATCAATCTTATACGTACACACATAAAGAGGTAAAGGGAAAGAAGAAGGTTGTGTGTGTGGCATGTGAGAGTGTGTGTGTTCTGTAAAGGGGGGGCAGAAATCAGTTAGAAGAGTGAAAGAGTGAGGGGTGTTTAGATTTCATTAGGACAACAAAACCCAGTCTTAGTTTCATAGGGAAAATCAAAACTCAGGTTTTATGTGAACAACAATACTCAGTTCACAGTTATCATGCAACATTATCTCAGTTTTTATTTAAGGTAAGTACCAGTCTGTTTAATTTTGAAAACCCAACTAACTGCTAACATATATATACAATTTCAGTTACCACATGTTTTAAAACTCAAAATCAAAACCAACCATACCAACTCAGACTTCACAGTTGAAACATTAATCTCAGTTTTAATTCTCAGGTTTTTCTAAAACAAACCAATTTCTCAGGTTATCATTTCAAAACCATTCTATAGTTTATCGAGTATCAGTACACAACATTTTGAATTTCGAATTAAAGCCACAAACCTAATTCAAGTTTTAGTTTAAAATTAACATGCAAGGTATTAAATCAAATCCCAATTCAAGTTTTCATTGAAACATCAGTTCATAACCCAATAACAAAATCCCAAACAGTTTTCAAACTAAAACCCACATTCACAGTTTATGAAGTATCAGAAATTTCAAAACCAAATCTCAGGTTTGTAGTAAGTTCGACAAAACCAAAACCAAATCTCATATCAAATTCAGGTTTCGAATATCAGTAAAACATCTAAAACACAGTTTATAACATATAATGCATTGAAAATCTAAATCCCCAAATCAGTTTTAAACTCAAACCCGAACTCAGGTTGTAGGTATCAGAGCTTATTCAAAAATACACCAAATCAAAATCCAAACTCGATAAAACCCAAAAACAGTTGTACAGAAGTGTTTCCTATATGTGTACGTGTCAGAGGAGGGGTATACGTGTCCAAACATTGGACACAAAGGTGTCCAAATAGAGAATAATAGAGTATCAGTACATAGCAGAAAACTAGTATCGTACAGTGGGGTCGGGTCAAATTGGACATGACACAGTGTGCCATTGGCCACGTGCTCGTATCCACGTGGAGAGTAGGGGAAGGGCTTCGTGTCTATCATCCTGAATTGGGTCCGCGACATGTCTACGAGGGACATGAAGTGAGTATCAGTAGGTGTTTACTGTGTGTGTGCTGTGTTGTGTGATCCAGTGTAGTCGAGATTTTTCTTCGAATACTGAACCATTTCATCTCAAATTTCTTGTGTGTCGTGTCAGTGACTGCCCTCACCTCCATGTCAAGTCTCATGTCAAATCATGACATGTCCACAGAGAAAATGGACATGGGTAGTAGGACAGTGCACGAGGTCTCGTGTACGTGTCCCCGTGTTCTAAAATAGTATCTAAAACATCCTAAATTCGACTCAGTCGACTTGATATGCAATATACACCTAATTATCTACAAACCCATGTAATTAGTTTTGAAAAATATGAATATTTATTTCTAAGAGGCATTTCATCAAACACTTTACGCTACACTCCGATACACGTCCGATACGCGTATCAAATGGATCCAATTTCTAAACAAACTTGGCCTAGGGCTAGGGAGATCCTAAATAAATGCATCTATGGAGAGAAAATAGAATTTAAATAGGTTTAGAGGCCATTACCTATCGAGAGTTAGAATCTCAATGAAAGCTCCTAGATCTAGATCTCCACCAAGCTCCAATAGTCAAATTGCTTCCAATCCTTGCTAGCTAGCTTCTAGAGGCTTCTTCTACACTATGGGAGTGTATTGCAATTGATTTGTTCTAATTTGTAGTTGATTTGAAGAAATGGGCTAAAATTGGGGAAGAACACTAAACTAGGGTTTGTAGGTTTAAAGAAAGAGGCAAGTGGATATGAACATGTGTTTATATAGGGCTAGGGGCAGCCTAGGGTTATTTTTAGGGTTAGGGTTTAGTTTTATAAGGTTTAAAGGCCTCTATATGCATAATTCAAGCCTTCCTAGTAAAGGCCTATAGCTAAAATATCTATTCTTAACAAATATCCTACTTTAAACTAATATCTAGATATTACTAACCTTGTCATTATGGAAACTTCTAATTTAATATCTAGGCTCATGACTAATATCTAGGTTAGGGCAACTTCTAGGTTAAGTCTTAACAAAGAGATTAGCACATCATTAATTACTTAAAATATATTTTCACTAAAAGTCAAAAATGACCAAAATACCCTTAGGCTAAAAAGTTGTAATTAGTCATTCTAATCACGTGACTAGGCTCCCATGTTCATGGTTAGTCTCTAGGCTTAGGAATTCTAGGGTTACACTAGTTAAACATCAAAATCACAATCACAGATTCAAATAGTTTTAAATTAATTAAAAATCACTAAAAATCATAACATGATTTAAATTATATTATTAAATGATTTAATTACAAAAGTTCAAAATTATCCTCATTTTAAAAAAGTGGGTGTTACAAATCTACCCCCTAAGAAGAATTTTGTCATCGAAATTTAGGTTGGTCGTACTCCTTCTATGTCAAACCCCCAATCTGTCAAAGTCTCTAAATAATTCAATTCGATAATCATATGCGTTTGTCAAAAATCATGATACTCAAAATCTTTGTCAAACTAGTAAGCAAGGCTACGATAAATCATAGAGTCCCCAACTAAGGTACGTACCTCTAGAATCATGGTATTTAAAATTTTTATATTGTCGCATGCTTGGCTGCTATTTGCCATTGATTGTAAAAGTACAGAACAATTATCGGAGGACTGAACTTAGACTCACAATACAAACTCGCTCATACAAAGAAAGCCTAGGAACGAAAACCTAGGTACAACAGTCTAAGTACGATTGTTTATTTTAGATTCTGGGGGGTGACGATAGAGGCTCGGGAAAGCGACGGCCGCTCTGCCTTACTCCTTGGACGATCGGTACGCAGCCTTGACTCGGGGAAGATCTGCTTGGTCGTTGACGAAGAAATGCCTTCTTGCTCTCTCTCTCTGATTGCTCTCCTGGCTTCTCTCTCTCTGTGTATATTCTCTCTCTGACTATGGAGGAAGTCTCTCTGTGTATACGTATTCTTCTCTGGTTTCTTTTTTGTATATCTCTCTATATGCTACAAGGGAATGGCACATTGCTATTTATAATAGTGGGATGTGATTGCTAGGGTTGCCAATGATTAGCTCTTGGAGATGGCGACGGCTTGAGGATTGATCAATCCAGGCCGTTCGTTTCTGATTGTGACGAATCAGAACCATTAAGGGTAGATTACACCAAATTTTCATTAGCAATCAATACTGATTGGCATAAATCTTCCTTATAATAATTCTCTCATATCTGCGAAAAAATCAAATTTATTCTCCTGCCACGTGCCCCAGATCATTGGGATTCGACCCGATCTTGGATTGCCATAAATCTGGGAGATTGATCGGCTGAGGACACGTGTCCTGAGAGCCAATGATGAGACTGGAACCGTATGCAGATTGGGCTGCATGAGATTTTGGACCGTATAAATTTTGGGCCGCATAAGACTTGGGACACGTGTCAGGACTGTCTGGGCAGTGGCCCCCTCCTTCAGACTTCTGAACCATATGATGAGCCGTATGAACCGCATAATGGTGTGTCTGCTTGAGCCGCATGGGCATGATCTTCTTGAGCCGCATAGGGATGATTCCACTTGAGCCGCATGGGACAGCTTCACTCTGAACCGCATGGGAAGTCTTCACTTCGAGCCGCATAAGCACACCCACGTGGCAGGGCCACGTGGCATTTTGTTGTTCTCGGGAGATTGTGTCAGAGATTTCTTTCTCTTCCCTAGAGATTCATCATCATGACAGAGTCATAATTACCTGCTTTGGTGTCAGGTCTGTCAACTTTTCGGAGGGGTCAGCCGTCAAAGCGATTAATGCAGCATGGATCGGAGGGGAGAACTGTCACGCCACGTGTCTTCTGAGCCGCATGGAATGCCTCCGGCCGCATAGCTTCTTATGCCGCATGACTCCCTGAGCCGCATGCGTTTTCTGAGCCGCATGGGTCTTTCTTGGCCGCATGAGTCAATTTCTTTAGTATTTTCCATGCTTCTACAGGACCTCCTTAAAAGTTTTCAATTTGCAAAATTGAAATACTTTGAATAAGAAGCATGGCTGGATATTCTTCTGGCCGCACATGGATATCTTGGCCGCATGAAAAGTTCTGCCGCAGGGGCGTCTCAGCCGCATGGATGGCCCAGCCGCATAGAAATTTCTGTCTCCCGACCATCTGAGTCGCATAGTTGCTATCAGCCGTATGGTCATTTAAACCGCATAAGCTCTTTGCCACGTCATTATGCCATGCATGTGGATCTTTCTGGGACAGGATCCCAAGAGCTCAGTCTTTAAATGGCTGGTTTGGCTCAATAACCGAAGAGCTGATCGCGTTTGTATGAGGCGTCGGTCCACAGTTCTCCGTCAATAAATAGAAGGGCATTTGGATGGTCTTCTCTCTTAGACTATTCTTGACTCAGATTTTTGTCGTATTTTCTTCCTCTGATCATCAGACAACAATGGCATCCAGGGCTTCTAAGGCTGTAAAGAAGGCTATGGCGAGGAGTAAGAAATCGGCTTCGCCCTCGACTGTCGTGCCCCCCGTTCGTTTTGATGTTCATATTGCCGTCGAAGGTAAGGATTAGGTAGTCGATTTGAAACCCTAGCAGAGCCTGCTTCACTGCATGCTTCATGTACACAACTTTGACGTGAACTTCTCAAACTACATGGTCCGCATACGCGTCCTATGACTGAACCGCATGAGACTTGTCTAAAATGAGCCGCATGAATATTTCTGACTGTTTTCATTTTCTTCGTCTTTGGTCCTCGCAGTATCCCCACCGAATGTTGAGACTGCGGCGTCAGAGGAGCCGCAGCCTCCTGTCATCAGCCAGGGATCTTCCTCTGTTAAGGAGGAAGTGAAGAAAAAAGAACCTGCGCCTGAGGGGAACGGCAACTCTCCAAATATCGAAACTGTTGAGGGTGGCAGTGCTGGGAACCCTGTTTCTCCTATTCTGGACGAGGATGCTCTTCACTTGCATCCTTCATATGTGAGGTGGTTGAGGGAATGGTACATGCGCTCCTGTAACTAGGATGTAGGGGCTTCTCGTGGATGTTTGTCTGTAGTCTTTTATTTTGTTTCGCCTTTCTTCTTGTCTTGATGAAAAACTCTTTTGACCTGCTTACAATCGTGTGGATGTAACCGATTTCTGAATGAATGGAATATATATTTTTGCTTCACTCTTTTGCTTTGTAATAATCCTCTTATTGGGACATTTTGCGTGGACCCATTATCCCTAACGTATCCTGGTTTTGGATACGGACAACAAGTTTAAAAAGAAAGGAACCAATCATACTGACTCAGAGGTGCTGAGGACATGGTGAGCCTGAGGGTTTCTTTGACGGGGAGGGGTACATAGAATAACTCAGAGGTAATGAGGACATGGAAATTCTATGTAGGGGTGATTTGTTTTTTGGCAGAAATGGGACGACTCAGAGGTGATGAGGACACGGTCGTCTTGGAAATTTGTGGATCCGTTACCTTCGTTGTGCACTGGGAGTGCAGGTATTAGATCATGAGGGAGGATCTCTCGTAGGAAGAAAGTTCAGCGGTATGATTATACATGACTTTCTTTTAAAAGAGTGACCGGGATGTAAGTTCAGGGGTACCAATGGGCACATAACTCAACAATCCATGAATGTTGGAATCAAAGTGTAAGTTCAGAGGTACCAGCAGGTACATGACTTAGAAATTTGGGGTATGTTTATAGAAGAAGGGCATGAGTTCAGCGGTACACGCGGGTACATGACTCAAAAATTTGTGAATGTTGGAATCAAAGTGTAAGTTCAGAGGTACCAGCAGGTACATGACTTGGGAATTTGGGATATGAGTTCAGCGGTACAAGAGGGTACGTGACTCAATAAGTTAGAAAATTAGGGGGTTGAGTTCAGTGGTACCAGCGGGCACATGACTCAAAACTCTGGAAAATGTTGTTTAAACATAGTATTTCTTCAGGAACTTGTCGTTGACGGGTAACATGAGCAAGTCACCGTTCTGCTTGGCGAGGCGGTAAGCACCATTGGAGAACACGGCCTCGATGATAAATGGGCCTTCCCATTTTGGCTGGAACTTGCCGGTGGTCTTGTAAGTCATGACCATTGGCCTCCTGACTTCCAAAACAAGATCGCCCACTTGGAGTGTTCTGACTTTGACCTTTTTGTTGAAGGCTCCTGAGATGCGTGCTTGGTATAATTCGATCCTTTGCTGAGCTAGGAGGCGTTTTTCATCTAAGGCCTCTAACTCTTGTAGTCGACGTCGGTAGTTATCATCCGTTGTCAATTGATAAGTGAGGGCGACTCGGAGTGAGGGAATTTGAGTCTCTAATGGGAGAACTGCCTCACTCCCGTACACCAGAGAGAATGGTGTATTCCCGGTGGCTGTTCGAACCGTGGTGCGATAAGCCTATAAGCACTCGCCAAGCTTCTCGTTCCAGTCGCGTTTGTTGGAGGAGACAAATTTCTTGAGGAGTTTGATGATTGTTTTATTGAATGCCTCTGCTAACCCGTTTGCTGCCGGGTTGTATGGTGTCAAAGCGACATTCTGAATGCGGTGTTTGTCGCAGAATCGATAAAATACGTGGCTTATAAACTGCGGACCATTATCATGGATGATCCTTCGGGGCAGTCCAAAGCGGTAGATGACGTGGTGCTTCAGGAAGCTGATTACATTCGAAGTCTTAACTTCGGCGAGTGGGACAGCTTCTGCCCACTTTAAGAAGTAATCAGTGATCGCCAGTATGAAGCGATGTCCTCGGGAGGAAGGTGGGATGATTGGACCAATGATATCCATTCCCCATGCTTCGAATGGCCAGGACGCCACTGTCGGATGTAGGAATTCGGATGGTTGGTGAATGAAGTCTGCGTGGACTTGGCAGGCCTTGCATTTTTTGGCATAATCTATCGAATCAGCCACCATCGTGGGCCAGTAGTGGCCCATCCGGCGAAGGCGATCTTGTAGCTTAGGGCCAGGCTGATGGACCCCGCAGACACCGTCATGAGCCTCTCGTACGGCTTCTTTGGCTTCTGTGTTTGACAAGCACCGAAGTAGTAATCTGTCGTAGGAGCGGCGATACAGCATTTTCGTCTTTGTATCGTAGAAGAATCTGAGAGAACGCCGTCTGATAGAAGTAGCCTCCTTCGGGTTCTCGGGTAGGATGTCGTAGACCATGAAGTCTATGAATGGTTGTCTCCAGTCTGGCGCTTCGTCGATCATCTGAGCAGAATAACTCGCCATGGCTTGAACGTTGTTCTTGGGGCAGACCAGCTCACGGCCGATTACATCGACCGAATGATGAGAGTGGTTTGGCACTGCTAGGGAAGCAGCCAGGCCTACTAGGGCATCAGCTTCGATATTTTGGAGTCTGGAGACGTGTTCGGTGAAGAATCCCTCAAATGACGAGATAATGTTGATCGCTATTTGGTGGTAGGGGATCATGTCTTCATGGCGGACTTCGTACGTCCCCCGAATCTGGTTGACGATTAATTACGAATCGCCGTATGCTTCAAGGTATTCTACCCCCAGTTCTCTTGCGAGTTGGAGGCCAATGACCAAAGCGTTGTACTCGGCCACATTGTTAGAGCAGGGGTCCGTGAGAGAGTAGGCGCGATTGATCACTAGCCCGGTAGGAGAGACCAATACTACTCCGACTCCGACGACAATGTTTCCCTTGGGTCCGGTTCTTGAAGTGCCATCGAAGAACATCCGCCATATGTTATCGTGGGTGGTTGTATTTGAATCGACGACCTCATCTGGGATTTCTTCGTATATTCTGGATAATTCTGATCCTGGATGGGCTGCCAAAAAGTCTGCCAGGGCTTGACCTTTGACAGCCTTCTGCGGGACGAAGACCATATGATAGGGGGACAGCAATATCGCCTATGTAGCGAGGCGGGAGCTGAGTGCCCCTGGTTTGGTCATGAGGACCCTGAGAGGGTTGATTCGTGAGATCACATGTATGGTTTGCCCCGTGACATAGTGCCGCGTCTTTTGAATGGCGAATACCAGGGCGAGGCATTCTTTCTCTACAGCGGTGTATCGGTGTTCGGGCCCGACCATCATTCGACTGAGATAGTAAATGGCTTGCTCGTGGCCTGCGTCATTATTTTGTACCAGCAGGGCACCGAGGGAGTGTTCCATTGCTCGTACATAGAGCAGGAATGGTTTTCCAGGGACCGGGGCCACCAGGACTGGAGGATTTAATAAATATTCTTTGATGTCATCGAAAGCGCGCTGGCATTCCTCGTCCCATACGAATGAGACTCCCTTCTTCATGAGGTGGGTGAACGATCGGTATCGCCCGGAGAGGTTGGAAATGAACCTCCTGATATAAGCTAGCCTCCCTTGGAGGCCTCTAAGTTCACGAAGATTTCTCGGAGGACCCATCTCCATGATTGCCCTCGTTTTCTCGGGGTCTACATGGATATCCCGTGCAGTGATGATGAAGCCCAAGAACTTCCCGCTGGATACGCCCAAGAACGATTTTGTAGGGTTCATCTTCAGATTGTGGGCTCGCATTAAGTTGAACACTGTTCTCAGGTCTTGCAGATGATCCTCCTTATGGCGACTCTTGACGGCAATGTCGTCGACATAGCATTCCACTATCTTGTATAAATATTCTCTGAAAATGATACTCATGGCTCGCTGATATGTAGCGCCAGCATTCTTTAGACCGAATGGCATGACTGTGTAGCAATATGTGCCAATCGGGGTTCAAAATGAAGTATGCTTTTCGTCGTCGGAAGACATCTTGATTTGATTGTACCCCGAGAATCCATCCATGAATGACATACGTTCAAAGCCGCATGTATTATCGATCATGATGTCTGTGATAGGAAGGGGAAATTTATCTTTGGGGCATGCCTCGTTCAGGTTGCGGAAGTCGATACAGATTCGAATCTTCCCATTCTTCTTGAGGACGGGTACTATATTGGCGACCCAATCAGGATGTTGCTCTTCACGAATGAAGCCGCTGACTATTAACTTGTTGACTTCAGTTTCGATCGCGTCCATGACGCCTGGGCGGAAGTGTCGTTGTTGCTGCTTGACTGGCTTTGCATCTGGCCGTATATTAAGTTTGTGGAGAGCGATGTCAGGATTTAACCCCGACATGTCTTCATAGCTCCAGGCGAACACATCAATGTATTCTCTGACAAGTACTAACAGCGATTCTCGTTCTTCGTCAGTTAGGCTTTTATTGATAAAGATCGGTTTTGGAAAAGATTCGCTGCCGAGATCCACTTGTATGACCTCATCTTCGGTAGGAGGTTCTCTCAGTTCGAACCGCTTTTCCCATTGTGCGTCTAATTGCTGGGCCCATGGCTCTAGCTCAAGGATTTCGGGGATGTCTTCGTCTTCCTCGTAAGTGTCGGTGAATGCCATGTTGACTGACATGACTTGTCTGAACACATCTCCGATGCTGGTATCTGAGTCGGAAGTCGGTGATCCGGTTGAATGTGACTGCCAGTCGCATTCTTCATCTGAGCTTTCAGGGGTCGTAGTAGGCGTTACATTCCCTAAACCGTATCGGGTTTTGTTATAGTAGTTCCATGGTTTGCCCGCCGGGGCTGGCGTCTTCAAAGGTAATCGTCGTCCAGTACCGTAGTTCAGTCCTGGCGTTGTCTCTAGATCATACCCCTGTTTCTGTATGAGATATTTGGATTGAGGGCTATAGAGATACAGAGGCAGTCTTCCGACATCTGACCCGAAGTCGACTTCTTCCATGGCGAGGGGATGGGGGTTGTTCGTCCGGTCGAAGATGATTGGGTGGTCCCCTTCCTCGATTATTCGGTAAGCGTCTTCTACTGGAGTAAGTTGGATAGCGGTGTACATATTTGTCACCTGTGTATGTAGGTGAGTGCCTATACCGTGTTCCATAGCATACATTGTACATAGCTTATTGAGCTCGGTGTAGTTCAAAGATAACCCTTTATTGATGAAGTAAGGTATCTTTTCTAGAGGGATTACATCATCTGCGGAGGGAGCGTCAGTGTGGGCAGCCACATACTTGGCTAGCTCTGGTTCCTCTTCGGCTACCCCCTGTGTGAATGAAGATTGAGAGGGCGTCCTAGTCAGCTTGATCTTCAGAGGTTCAACTGACGGAGCGGAGCGTGGGGTTGTCGGTAGACTAGCAACCCCCAGTCTGGCACTTGATGTGGAACGAGGGGTGGCTGGTTCGCTTGAAGTGTCAGACCTCGCATCGGGGTGACGACCTTTCTTAGGCAGGCGTATCGTCAGAGGCCTATCGGAGGGATTGAGCTTCTCTGTTTGGGATTGACCGACTCTCGGCAATCTGATGGTAAGTGGCCCTGTCGTGGGTCTCGGTACCTGGCCGGACCTTGGCAGCCGGATTCTCAACTGCTCTTCCTGTGCCGAGAGGCTGATCGCGTCCTTACGCAGCGTGGCCGTAAGGGGTACAGAATTGCCTGGTTTGCGAGCCTGGAGGTGGATCATCAGAGGCTCTTCTGATCCCGTGGTTGCTTCAACATCAGTTTGTTCATTTCCTCCCTCAAGGTGCCTCTTCGACTTTTTGTATAGGCAGGAGTCTGAATAATAAGATTCGACCCCTTTGAAGGGATCGATGTCAGCAAATTCTGTCCTTACGAAGCCATGCTTGTCGACATATTTAAAGCATTGGTGTAGCGTGGAAGGCACGATCATGTAATCGTGTATCCAAGGGCACCCCAAAAGGATGTTGTATGAAGTGTCGGCATTTATGACGTAGCAAGTGACTTCTGATTGGAGATCGCCAATCTGACATTTCAGACGGATCTTCCCGATTGGGTAGCTCCTGCCCGAATTGAACCCGCTGATGGCGGTGTTTGTAGGGGTCAGGCGATGCATCGGGATGCGAAGATGGTGCAGTAGTCCTTTTGGAATGATGCTTATGGAAGACCCAGGGTCAATGTGCATCCGGTCCACCTTTATGTCGCCGATGTAGCCTGTGTAGTATAATGGGCGATCGTGTAGATTAGTCTTGATGAGCATGTCTTGTGGAGTGAAGATGATGTTGGGCATTGCTCCCGTACAGGCACTATCTTGGAGGTCTGTGGGCTGATTTTCTCCCGTGAGGTTGACCTGAGCCAGGTACGCTTCGGCATTTTGAAGTACATCGCTCAAGGCTGTACGGACATCCTTCGAGAGCCTCAGGAGTTCATATAAGGACAATTTGGCCGGTGTATTGGCCAATTGTGCCAAGATGTCGAAGTTGTAGGGCCTCTCCAGCCCCTGAGATGTTTCCTTTCGGAGAGATTTGTCGAAGCGAGTCTCCTTCGGCCTAGGCTTGTCGGTCGTCGAAGGCTGAGCCGGTCCTGAAGCATCCGTGGTAATGGGCGGATGATCACCAGTCGAGTTTTCCGCCATAGGTTGAGATTGTGCTCCGGATCGAGTAACAACGGCCGTGACTTCCTCTTCATCTGCTGAGGTGGTACGGCAGGATCTGACTTTTCCATTTTTCTTTTTAGAAGATGGAGTGGACTGAGTTACCTCGTGGACTAGGTCCAGATGGACCCACATGATTTCCCTTCGTGATGTGGTGAGAGGTTCTAGACCAGCAACTTGAGCAGGCGGGAGATTAGCAATCTCCATCGTTGCCAGAGGGATGGGTATAACCCCATCCTGGGTCTCGGTTGGAGGGAAGCTGCCGAATTGTACGGACACTATGTTCGCTGCCACGGTTACCTCCTCGAAATCGATGGCCAGAGCGTTCGAATCGATGAGGTTCTGGATATATCATTTCAGTTGGTAGCAGTCGTACGTAGCATGGTGGACGTAGCGGTGGTAATGGCAGAACTTTGGGTTCTCCAAATCAGCCGGCCGAGGCTCCCGTCTTGGTAGAGGAAGCTGAATCCTATCTCCTTGTATGAGCATGTCCAAGATAGGCTTGACATGACCGTCTTCAAAAGAGTAAGTGATTTGAGGCCATTGTTTATCCGCAGGTTGCGACTCAGGCTTCTGGGCTGTATCGGCCACCATAGCCTGCTTGCCTCTGTTGTCCCGATTGTTGGAGGGGCTACCCCCATTGTCGTTGTGGTGCTGGGACGCTTGCCTTTGTTCTCTCCCTCTGAGATATGTAATCCCAGTTGGCGAGCCTTCTTTAATCGTTCTTCGGCACTTGTAGCACTAATGATAAAAGCCTTCCAGTCCTTGAATTGACTCTCGCCCATCCAGAGACTGATTGTTGGGAGTAGTCTCTTTTGGCAAATTTCGATCAAGGAGGAGTCCGGGTTGCCAGATGGTAACTTCATTGCGGTTTGACGAAACCGCTTAATGTAATTCCTCGTCAGCTCTTTCTCTCCTTGAATAACGTCCATGAGGGTAGACATCGTGACGTCCGGCCCTACCTCATAGAACCTCTCCAAGAACAGACGTTTGAAGCCAGCGAAGGAATGGATACAATTGTCCGGCAGGTTGTGGTACCAATCGAACGCGACTCCTTCCACTGCCCTAATGAATAACCGCGTGAGGATAGCGTCATCATGGGGGAGATGGTCGGTAGTGACCTCAAAGTAAGTGATGTACCGACTTGCTGAAGTCTTGCCATCATATGGGTTGATATTGAACGGCTTATATCTTGGTGGAAAGGGAACATCCCTCCATTCAGCAGGATATGGTTGCGGTATCCGGAGGTCTTGAGAGTTTTCTCTGGCATGGAACATGGCTCGGAGCTCTTGAACTTCTCTCCTTACTTCTCGGGTCTTATCTGTTGCAGTCGGAGCCGTTACTTCGGGAGGATTATTGCCCGGGTTTGGTGCCGCTGAATTTGAATCTGCGTTGATTGGGGGACCCGTGCTTGTCTGGCTAGGTGTCACCCCCTGCAGATTAGGAAGCGCCGCTTTGATCTCGTCTACAGACTTGACCAAGGCGTGCAATATGGCCTCCAAAGTGTCGATGCGCTGGCGATCACCGGAACCGCCTTGATTGTTGTCTGTCATGAACACCGTCTTTACATGAGGAGTGACGGAAGGAGTGGTGGAGGATGTACCCTCCGAGTCGTACCCGTGCATCGAGAAATCATCAGGATATGTGGGGATGTTCTCTTCAGGTTCAGACTCGGAAGGAACACTACCCCCGGCATCGGAGCTTGCTTCGTCTAGGATGTCCTTGCGGACGTCGGTATCTGTTGTATCCGTCGGAGGATTTGCTTCCTCCAGTCCGTATTCCTGGAATGTCGGATTGTCGTGGATGTTTGGAGGAGTTCTACCCCCAGTTTCGACGACCCCCAATGTTGCAGACGACGAACTTCCTACTGCAGCAGTTTTCGTCTTCGAACGGGTGTGTTGAAATACTCCAGTGGAGGATAACCCTTTAGACGATGGTTTCTTAGCTGCAGTAGTTGACACCTTTGGACTGGAGATGCTCGTTTTCTTCCCTCTTCCCTTGGCGAGAACTTTCTGCGCGAACTTGCAGGAGACAACAGGAGGTGCCTCGTCTTCTGAGCTCGGGTGATGTAGTCTTTGGAAGACGGATGGCCGGTCTTCCGTCACCGCCGCGTTGCTGCAACAGCAGTTGACGATGATCTGGGTGCATTGATGTCCGTATGAGGGCTCTTTACACCCCGAAGCTTCTTCTCTTTCCTTGCGTTCGTGGAGGATAACCTCACGCAGGTCAGAGGAACCACTTTGTCCGTTTGCCGCCGGGGGCTGGACTTGAGTGGTTTTATACAACTTCCCATCAGAGGCCCGCGTGACAATCAGTGGGACACCCCGATAGTCAGAGGTTGGGGCAGTCGTCTGGACTTGATGAGCCCGTGCTGCCCTAGACTTCCTCCTTTTAGCACTTATGGGTGCGTAATAGGAGGAGTCTAAGTCGAATACCACAGAGTCTGGATTATCATCCAGATAATGATCAGAGTCAGGACCGCATGAGAGCCGGTCGAAGATTGATCGAGAGAAGCGTGGGACGGATGCTATGCGGCTAGCATTGGGTACCGTGCAGGCTGTCTGCATGCGGCTGTCTTTTGTTGTAGGATGAGTCTTTATGCGGTTAGGAGTCACGACCGTGCAGGCTGACCGTATGCGGTTGGCATCTGTGGCCGCATGGGTTTTCTGCAAGCGATTGACTTTAATAGCCGCATGAGTCTCATCCGTACGGTTGGCAACTGTAGCCGCATAAGTTATGCGGCTGACAGATGTGGCCGCATGAGTTTTCTTTTTGCGGTCGGCGGTTGTAGCCGCATGGGCTTTCTTCCTGCGGCTAATACTCTTCTGCGGCTCAGACCGCATAGAGTTCCTCTTTGCCCCTGCAAGTCCAGCATCATAGTGTTTTCTTCTGCCGGACTTGGGGACAGCAGAGTTGTCTACGGTCTGAAGTGGGGCCGCAGGGGAGTCTTTATCGCCATCTTGAGCAATAGAGAGCACCCCATCAAGGGCTTACGGAGGAGCAAATGATTTTGGCCTCCACTCTTTGCGAGCCTTTATGGTGCGGGTGCGCTTCTGGACCGGGCCAGTGCTACCTTCAGAGAGCATCTCTTCGAACGCCTGTTGGTCGAAGCGTACGACCATCTTCTGTTGTGTAGAGCCAAGTTTGGCTGCGTCCGATTGCGTCACCAACTCCTCAGCCGTGGAGAAGTTAGTCCCCAGCAGAGCCGCCATCATGTTTGCCATTGATTGTAAAAGTACCGAACAATTATCGGAGGACTGAACTTAGACTCACAATACAAACTCGCTCGTACAAAGAAAGCCTAGGGACGAAAACGTAGGTACAGCAGTCTAAGTACGATTGTTTATTTTAGATTCTGGAGGGTGACGATAGAGGCTCGGGTAAGCGACGGCCGCTCTGCCTTACTCCTTAGACGATCGGTACGCAGCCTTGACTCGGAGAAGATCTGCTTGGTCGTTGACGAAGAAATGCCTTCTTGCTCTCTCTCTGATTGCTCTCCTGGCTTCTCTCTCTCTGTGTATATTCTCTCTCTGACTATGGGGGAAGTCTCTCTGTGTATACGTATTCTTCTCTGGTTTCTTTTTTGTATATCTCTCTATATGCTACATGGGAATGGCACCTTGCTATTTATAATAGTGGGATGTGATTGCTAGGGTTGCCAATGATTAGCTCTTGGAGATGGCGGCGGCTTGGGGATTGATCAATCCAGGCCGTTCGTTTCTGATTGTGATGAATCAGAACCATTAAGGGTAGATTACACCAAATCCCCATTAGCAATCAATGCTGATTGGAATAAATCTTCCTTATAATGATTCTCTCATATCTGCGAATAAATCAAATTTATTCTCCTGCCACGTGCCCCAGATCATTGGGATTCGACCCGATCTTGGATTGCCATAAATCTGGGAGATTGATCGGCTGAGGACACGTGTCCTGAGAGCCAATGATGAGACTGGAACCGCATGCAGATTGGGCTGCATGAGATTTTGGGCCGCATGAATTTTGGGTCGCATAAGACTTGGGACACGTGTCAGGACTGTCTGGGCAGTGGCCCCCTCCTTCAGACTTCTGAACCATATGATGAGCCGCATGAACCGCATAATGGTGTGTCTGCTTAAGCCGCATGGGCATGTTCTTCTTGAGCCGCATAGGGATGATTCCACTCGAGCCGCATGGGACAGCTTCACTCTGAACCGCATGGGAAGTCTTCACTTCGAGCCGCATAAGCACACCCACGTGGCAGGGCCACGTGGCATTTTGTTGTTCTCGGGGGATTGTGTCAGAGATTTCTTTCTCTTCCCTAGAGATTCATCATCATGACAGAGTCATAATTACCTGCTTTGGTGTCAGGTCTGTCAACTTTTCAGAGGGGTCAGCCGTCAAAGCGATTAATGCAGCATGGATCGGAGGGGAGCACTGTCACGCCACGTGTCTTCTGAGCCGCATGGAATGCCTCCGGCCGCATAGCTCCTTATGTCGCATGACTCCCTGAGCCGCATGCGTTTTCTGAGCCGCATGGGTCTTTCTTGGCCGCATGAGTCAATTTCTTTAGTATTTTCCATGCTTCTACAGCTGCGAAAATGTTAAATTCAAACACCCAAGAAATACGTCCAAAATCAAACTATATGTCCTCACCATGTCAGCTAATATGACCGTAGACGATTCTAGATCCCATAACTGAGGGGACCTAGCCCATACGACTTATCTCGGTAGAAATCAAATCACCATTAAATACTAAGCATCCAATTTATCAACAAACAGAAGAAGGTGGACAGTAACTGTCGGAATCGAATTTTGAGATAGTATAATGAGGCAAAAGTAGGAATGGAATCGAGAAGAATAGAACCTACAAGCATGCCTCATATTGCTTGTGCATCCTCGACTGTCATGGCAAAAACTCGCCCTGACTGGCCTCCTTTGGCCTGCTGCTGATGTTGGACAAACCTCTGCTGCTGAGTCTGCAATGGTGGTCCCCTCTACTACCCAGTCGGAGCCCTAGCTCCTGTAGCTGCCTGAGCCAATGGTGTCAGGTTCTTGGGACACTCCCTACACTGATGTTCTGCTGAACCACAAAGTAAACACATACCCAGCCTCTTCTTGCAGTCGTTCCACCAATGACCTGCCTTCTTGCTGAAGTTGCACATAGCGTCCTGCTGCTGCCTAGGTGCCTGCTGGTAAAGTATATGTCCCTGGCCCTAAAACTGCTACTGAACAGGCCTCTACTGCTGCTGCTGCTGAATCTGTATATGAGGCCTCTTGGCCGGACCTCCACTGCTACTGGCTACATGAGTATCTCGACCTCTCTTCACATTCACCCCTAGGTCATCCTCCGCTGCCATAGCTCCTGCTAGAAGCTCCTCAAAAGTAGCATTTCGGCCACTCTTGGTTAAAGACCTGACCTCCCTGATGAAGCCCCTGCGGTACTTCCTCGCCTTCATCGCCTCGCTAAGATCCTCAATAAATTTGCTCAGACGGCAGAACTCTCCAGTGTACTCCTCGACTGTCTGGTTTTCCTGAACCAGGCTCTCAAACTGCTGCTCCAAGCCTCCCAATGCTACGTATGGCAAGAACTTCTCCATGAAGAGCTTCTTGAAACCTCCCCATGTCTGCCCTTCCGTTCCCACACTGGGGTCTGTCTGGTACCATATCCTGGCAAGATCCTGCATCTGACTGCCAGTTGCCTCTACCTGAATCCCTATTGGTATCAATATGAGACAAAAAATTTCCTCAATGTGCTCAATCCAGTCGTCGGCATATATGATGCCCTCGGTACCTCGAAAATCTCTCGGACGCATCTTCTGAAAATCTTGGATGCCTGGCGTCCGCTGCTGATACTGCTGGATCTGGCCTCCCTACGGCTGTGCAGTCACCTGCTCCACGGTCGTCCTGACCAGCTGGTGGGCCTCATCTATGCCTTGACGGAAGTCAGCAGTCTGGTGCTGCTGCTGTAGCTGCTGATGCGACTCCAAGATCCGCTCCACGAAGGAAAAGAGGTGTACAGCGTCAACCAATCCCGCAGGTGGCTGCAGTAATGCCGCGCTCCGCACGGCACATTACGTTGAAATGTTGACTCAGCGAGTAGCGTTGACCCAAGGAAATGTATCGATGCAAACGATACGAGAGTTACGTTGTCCCGAGCAACGCATCGAACTAAGTCGATGCGAAGAATTACGTCGACCCGAGTAATACATCAACTAAATCGATGCGAAGAGTTGCCTTGCCTTGTCCGAAAGAATGCATCGAGTTGAATCGATGCGAAGCGCCGCGTTGCCCCAAAGGATGAGTGCGTTGAATCGGCTCGAAGATTCTAAGAAATCGAATCGACCAAGGCGCAAGTCTGAATCGATGCAAGTATTGATTTTAGTTGGTTTCGTGTGCAGGTTATACTTTGATGCGAAAATATTAGAGGTCGATCTTTTGCCATATTTAGTAAGGGGTCCGCAAAATCAAATCACGCCTTACGACGAGCTGAGACTTGGGCACGCTAAGGCAAATCGGACGTATGATTCAATGAAGCACGAAGTGCTCAAATGGCTAAGTCAGGAGAGTGGCCGTGCAACGAAGTTAAAAAATCGAGCCGCATCGGCTCGACAAAACGACGAAGGCGAATCGACTCAAGGTGGGAGGATTGACTTTTTTTTACTCCTTCATTCGATAAGTCAAATATATCATTGTATGCTAAGTTAACCTATCGACGCCACGGGCGTGGTCCGATCGGAGATAAATCATAGTGTGAGTCGAACACTAAGTTAGTACAATTGAAATAAAACGTGCATCAAAATGCACGAGTCACAATTGAAATGAAACGTGCATCAAAATACACGAGTCACTATGGAACATTGGCTATCGCAAAGGCGAGCGCCTCGATGCGCAAGCCATAAGAACATGGGATAACTGTACTCGGCGAGTGCCTTAGTGCACGAACCATACCGTACTTCACACACGAGTTAGAAGGCTAAAACATTGAAAGACAATAGGCGAGCGCCCTAGTGCGCAAGCCCCGAACATTGAATGCTAAGTTATAGAACATGGGGAAACGGTTGAAACGTGCCTACGTGCACGGGATAATAAAAGATGGCTTCGTTGTGAAAGAATACAGTTGTGGCATGAATGTGGCAGAACTGTCGGATATGACATTATGCCTCGAAAGGTGTTCGAGACCTTCGGGTCGTTCGATTGACGAGCATTGAGTTGAGGCACGATGCCATTGAATCATTGAAACGAAGTATAAAACGTAAGAACACAGAAAGTTAATGGAAGAGACGCGAGATGATAAAGTCTGAGTCTCTGACTCAAGACTATGTTTGGTTGTTTGAATTTGATTGCTTGAATGATAAGGGCGTTGCATGGTCGAATGGAATGGACGAGAGATAAAATGTGATATCTCCCGTGCACGGGTGTTTCCCCCAAACGGTTAAATGCCGGATGTACCCCGGAACCGCTTGGCCTAGGAGGGAATCGAATAATCTTTGTAGGCGCACATCCTTAAACAAGATGGGAAAAGCCGCAAATGATGGTATGCAGCGGAAACGTTTCGGTTGTTGGGATGTGACCCAATCCGTGAAACGCCGGGCAGCCCGACCAAATATTGAGAAAAGAAGGAGAGAAAAGAAAGGAACTCCTTTAGTCCATTCCGGCGCGGATACGCCAACAGCCCTCATATAGTTAAGGAACGATGGATTGAAAGTGTAGGTGCGTATGTGTCCCGCATAGAGATCCTGCTTAGAGATGCATATATAACATGACAGGGAAGGAATGCAGCGTATTCACCTTGCGTCGGAGCAAGGGCGAGTACGTCGACTTGGTAAGTCGCGCCACAAATCAAATACGAGATTGCTTGCTTGTTTGCTTGCCTATTCAATTCGATAACATGCTACTATGCTAACATGCTTTACGTTTTCGAATATGCCATAAAATTGACCCTAAGGAGAACATAGCAAGATCATAAGCTAAGTTGCGTGATTCAACATAAATATTACAATGTCGGTTTGGAAAGAAGATCTTTGCTTCAGTACATACGAGGACGAACGTACTGATCTTCCACTAGCTTCATACAGGGTGCAGGGAATGGATTGTTCACGGTGAAGCGTTGCTTAAATGCGTTGAGGCTTGGAATGTCGAAGCGTATTGAAGCGTGCGATCGCATTGACGCTCGGACTACGCAACTGGATTGATGCGGCCGAGATATAGAAGGCATGATGTATGGAACGGTAAAATCCTTTATGGGCAAGAGAGAACCTGAGTGTTGTAGCCAATCTGGCATATATTGTTAGGCTATCGAAAGCCTTTGTAATCTCAGTTTCGGATATCAATAAAGAGAATTGTTTCGTATACTCTGTTTCCTTTTGCTGCTAATATCGAATCTAAAAGATAACCATTTGAGAACTTGTCATCTTGTCTTGCACGAGCGCAACTCTAGGCTCGTGCGGCATCATGCCCCCTGCGAGGACAATGATTCGGGTGATTCCGGGTCAGGGCGTGACAAATTGGTATCAGAGCTCTAGGCTCAATTTCCTCTGGACGCTCGCTTCATTACAATTCTAAAAGTTGCCCACCACCATTTGAAATCACTCTTGACTCTACTCGATGCCGTACTGGATGTTCCATACAATAAGTCTAATACAAATCATGAAATTTTGCCGCATGTGTTTTGGAAATTTCATGATGTTTGCTAAGAAAGTCGCGAAGGGTATATTGCATTGAATGCAACGAGCCGTAAAAATGTTAGTTGCTGCAAGCGCAACAAATTGTGAAATACGGTTTGGGATGTTGTTGTTGCAATGTAACATATTGAAAGAGAAATAAAATGATCTACGAAGTGCAACGAGTTAATGGTGAATATGCGTTAAAAATGAAAGTGAGAAGTGATAAGCCAATACCGAATGTTTTAAACGGATTGAGCATTGACTTGGAAAGTCGGAAATAAATCGTTGCAAGATGTACAACGCGTGTTGGAAGTAAAATTATTGCACGTGGTGCAACGCATGTCAAATTAATCGTTGCACGAAGTGCAAAGAAAATTGGAAATAAATTGTTGTACAAAGTGGAATAAAAGAGTCGGAAATAAATCGTAGCACGATGTGCAATGCGTATCGAAAGTAAAATTGTTGTACGTGATGCAGCGCATATCAAATAAATTATTGCACGAGATGCAACGTAAGGAAAGAATTGAAATTGTAAATCGATAGAACGAATCGTTCGTTTGCGCACCAAACTTATGTTGGCAAACGAGAACATTGACCGAGTTGTGTCAGATTTTGATAGAATCGAAGTTACGGTTGTGATCAAGCATGATCACTGCGGAAATCGTGAGTCGGAAGAGATTGTCGGTTTATACTAAGTGTAATACAAAGAAAATAGCTTGAATTCCGAGTGGTATATGCCATACCACGTAGGCGATGAATGACTCGATTTTGAGTGGTATATGGTATAGCACTTGTGCGATGAATTGCATCGACGCGTTGTGAGAATTGCGGAAGGTTTGTCCGCAATGGACGGGAGAGACTCGATTGAAAATTTGTACGACGGTATGTTGATGCAAGTGTTCTTCAAAAATCGGTTGGGACGATAAGGCGAGACTCGTATCAATGAATGATACGTCGGACAAAAATGATAAGTCGGTCGGACGATCGAGACTAGCGGAACGATTATGCCTTAACGCAATAATCGGATTGATCGGAAAGGGAAAACGCGAGCTTATAAATGAGTCGCACGACTTGCGATCTCGATAGAAATGTTGGGTGAGGCAAATCGAATCGTACGACTTGCGATCTCGATAGAAATGTTGGGCTAGGCAAATTGAATCGTACGACTTGCGATCTCGATAGAAATGTTGGGCGAACGAATCGAATCGCACGACTTACGATTTCGATATAAATATTGGGCGATGTGAATTGTAATCGAATAGTACGATGTGTGACTTCGGTGAAGAGTTGGTTGACGTGAGTAATCGTGCTTAAGAAATAGTTGGTTAGTTACGGCAAAACTCATTTGAGTACGACTGAAAAACACGCAAAAAAACTTAGTGGGCGAGATTGTATGACTTGAGGGTTCGATATTGGATAATCGGTAACTCAGTTACGCGATCAAAGTATAGCGGGATGCGGCGAATCGAAAAATGAGTTAATGTGTATGGAAAAGTTTGTTGCGAACTTGGACATATGCAATACAAGTTGTCGACGTTGAAACGGATTCAAAGTTGACCCTTACGCTATCGAAATTGATACGACGTATCGAGATCGATACGTAAGGAAACGTAAGCACGATGTGAGAATACAAAATGGAGCGCGCCTTGTGCTATCAAAGTTTTATAAATAACGATACGAGAAGGAACGAATTGGTTGATCATGAACTTTGTGATTAATCAAGACGGGACTATAAGTCATCGACGATTGTTCGATGCGTATAGCATCTCGTGTGTCGATCGCGAATAAGTTAGACTCGAACTCGATACGAGTAGATGTTTCATAAATTACGGAATCATCGACGGCAGTGCATGACTTGACTCGAAGGATAGTTGCGCATCAGTTGCGCCGATAGAAATGGTTTTGTCCGAAATTGGGTAGTCGTATAAAATCGTCGGAACGTGATTTGGCTCCGAAATAAGATATAGCATGGTTCGTAGTAAACTGTCCTTCGGTGATGATCTACAGTTATCGAGCGTAGCTTCGTGGCAGCTGACCCTAGAAGACTTGACCGCCAAATCAAATTGAATGCTGCAGACCGTAAGATGACCCATACGATATCGTATATGAAATTGCACCGATAACAAATATAACATGGTGCGTGTTGACGATAAGTCTAGGCGATCGAAAATTGTTGAAACAACTTTCGGTTGAGAATGATGTAGCTAGATCTTTGAGTATTCTCGGATGAATGCTTGAATGGTTATGTTGGTCGACGATCGAACATGAATTTTACCAACGAACTTGGTGATTCGGATAGGCGAGTACGAGAATCGTGCTATGCACGAGAGAAAACGATAAGGGAATGACTTACGAGTCATGTCATTAGATTTGGATTCACCTTGCAATTGATCTTGCGTGAATCGAAATTATGTTCGATGTCGCGAGACAGATAAGTTGGGAATTTGGCTAGTGAATTCCTACTCGTTAGGAAATTGGATGTAAGATGCATCGTAGAGACTTCGTGTCAAGGCGATCGTTGTCTTGGGCACCCTCGCCTTGATGTAAACTTTCATGTCAGATAGATTGTGGCCTTTGTACAATGTCAATTTAAAGTTGCGTCGGAAGAAGTTAAGCACGGAGACTATGTGAGTAACCTAGCGGACGTAGTCCTGAATGTTGATGCGTTTGTAAGTCAACAAAGGAAATCATATCGAGATAAGTTGCATAGCCAGACTTCAAAAATAGTTGGGTGGCGACTTCGAATGCAAGGCGTTACGAAGGATCATTGTGATTGGATGCACGACGGCTTGACGCGACGCATAGAGTTGGTAGTCCATATGAAACATACGAAATGAGAAAGGCGATTTTGAATCGCGTCGCGTGCAATGACTTTATTGAATGAATCACGTATGTATCGAATATACGTATGCGATAAAATTTCGAGAACGGTTGCTAAGGATAAGTCCGATCGAGAGTACGAGATGGCAAGCATAAGATTGAAATTTACCTGTCAGCTTTGTTCCAATTTGCTACCACTGGAATTGGTCAAAATACATATATCTTCGGGACGCCTTGAATATAGGTATGGATCCAAATCGAGTTGTATACAAAATTCAAATCGAGCTGCAGGGATGACTTTAAAATGTTAGTGAAAAGCTTGCGAGATAGTGTGAAACTGAACAACGTTGGTGGGACGAGATCGTGATACGATCTATAAAACGCTTAGTCGGAGTGTTGGTTTTGGTTCGAGGACGAACCTTGTTTTGAGCGGTATATTCTGTAATGTCCCGCTCCGCATGGCGTATTACGCTGAAACGTTGACTCAGCGAGTCGCGTTGACCCAAGGAAATGTATCGATGTAAACGATATGAGAGTTACGTTGTCCTGAGCAACGCATCGAACTAAGTCGATGCGAAGAATTACGTCGACCCGAGTAATGCATCAACTAAATCGATACGAAGATTTGCCTTGCCTTGTCCGAAAGAATGCATCGAGTTGAATCGATGCGAAGCGTCGCGTTGCCCCGAAGGATGAGTGCGTTGAATCGGCTCGAAGATTCTAAGAAATTGAATCGACCAAGGCGCAAGTCCGAATCGATGCAAGTACTGATTTTAGTTGGTTTCGTGTGCAGGTTATACTTTGATGCGAAAATATTAGAGGTCGATCTTTTGCCATATTTAGTAAAGGGTTCGCGAAATCAAATCGACGCCTTGCGACGGGCTGAGACTTGGGCACGCTAAGACAAATCGGACATATGATTCAATGAAGCACGAAGTGCTCAAATGGCTAAGTCAGGTGAGTGGCCGTGCAACGAAGTTAAGAAATCAAGCCACATCGGCTCGACAAAACGACGAAGACGAATCGACTCAAGGTGGGAGGATTGACTTCTTTTTACTCCTTCGTTCGATATAAGTCAAATATATCATTGTATGCTAAATTAACCTATCGCTGCCACGGGCGTAGTCCGATTGGAGATAAATCATAGTGTGAGTCGAACACTAAGTTAGTACAATTGAAATGAAACGTGCATCAAAATGCACGAGTCGCTATGGAATATTGGATATCGCAAAGGCGAGCGCCTCGGTGCGCAAGCCGTAAGAACATGGGATAACTGTACTCAGTGAGTGCCTTAGTGCACGAACCATACCGTGCCTCGCGCACGAGTTAGAAGGCTAGAACATTAAAAGATAATAGGCGAGCGCCCTAGTGCGCAAGCCCCAAACATTGAATGCTAAGTTATAGAACATGGGGATACGGTCGAAACGTGCCTACGTGCACGGGATAATAAAAGATGGCTTCGTTGTGAAAGAATACAGTTGTGGCATGAATGTGGCGGAACTATCAGATATGACATAATGCCTCGAAAGGTGTTCGAGACCTTCGGGTCGTTCGATTGACGAGCATTGAGTTGAGGTACGATGCCATTGAATCATTGAAACGAAGTATGAAATGTAAGAACACAGAAAGTTAACAGAAGAGACGCGAGATGATAAAGTCTGAGTCTCGGACTAAAGACTATGTTTGGTTGTTTGAATTTGATTGCATGAATGATAAGGGCGTTTCATAGTCGAATGGAATAGACGAGAGATAAAATGTGATATCTCCCGTGCACGGGTGTTTCCCCCAAACGGTTTAATACCGGATGTGCCCCGAAACCGCTTGGCCTAGGAGGGAATCAAATAATCTTTGTAGGCACACATCCTTAAACAAGATGGAAAAAGCCACAAATGATGGTATGCAGCGGGAACGTTTCGGTTGTTGGGATGTGACCCAACCCGTGAAACGCCGGGCAGCCCGACCAAATATTGAGAAAAGAAAGAGAGAAAAGAACGGAACTCCTTTAGTCCATTCCAGTACGGATACGCCAACGGCCCTCATATAGTTAAGAAAAGATGGGTTGAAAGTGTAGGCGCGTATGCGTCCCGCATAGAGATCCTGCTTAGAGATGCACATATAACATGACAGGGAAGGAATGCAGCGTATTTACCTTGCGTTGGAGCAAGGGCGAGTGCGTCAACTTGGTAAGTCGCGCCACGAATCAAACACGAGATTGCTTGCTTCTTTGCTTGCCTATTCAATTCGATAACATGCTACTATGCTAACATGCTTTACGCTTTCGAATATGCCATAAAATTGACCCTAAGGAGAACATAGCAAGATCATAAGCTAAGTTGCATGATTCAACATAAATATTACAATATCGGTTTGGAAAGAAGATCTTTGCTTCAGTACATGCGCGGACGAACGTACTGATCCTCCACCAGCTTCATGCAGGGTGCAGGGAATGGATTGCTTATGGCGAAGCGTTGCTTGAACGCATTGAGGCTTGGAATGCCAAAGCGTATTGAAGCGTGCGATCGTATTGACGCTCTGACTACGCAACTGGATTGATACGGCCGAGATATAGAAGGCATGATGTATGGAACGGTAAAATCCTTTGTGGGCAAGAGAGAACCTGAGTGTTGTAGCCAATCTGGCATATATTGTTAGGCTATCGAAAGCCTTTGTAATCTCAGTTTCGGATATCAATAAAGAGAATTGTTTCGTATACTCTGTTTCCTTTCGTTGTTAATATCGAATCTAAAAGATAACCATTTGAGAACTTGTCATCTTGCCTTGCACGAGCGCAACTCCAGGCTCGTGCGGCATCACGCCCCCTGCGAGGACGATGATTCGGGTAATTCCGGGTTGGGGCATGACAGCTGCTGTTGGAATATATCCGGAATAACGGGGGTAGGCCTCCGAACAGGTAGAGGTCCACCCCCGAATACGGCAGAAACTCCAACATAAGAAGTAGTTAGGGGAGTTGCGGTACCAGGGTCCAATTGAACTGGTTGAGAGGTGGCAGACCTCTCGACAGTATCCCCCAGGCCGGAGCAATGAGATCGTGTCTCCATCACCATCCTGAAGACAGATCAAACAAGAAAATCAAAACTGAGAAAGAAGCGATATAATCAAAGGTGGACAGTTTATTTCAAGAGGAAGCAATTGTCAGTAAGAATTCAGTTGGCAGGAATTTAGATAAGAGTTTTTCCTAAATGTGATTGAGTACCTCAAAACTTATATCCTATATCCTACTGCAGGATGTAGTGATACTCTAGTTCGAGTACCACTACGAAATCACGCTAGTTGCGACTCTCGAGAACTGTATGGGCCACCACTAAAAATGTGTCACGACCCGCACACAGTGTAGGGGCACGAGAAGTGGGTACGCCTGTAGTGCCCCGTCCCTACATCGTATCCCGTACTTTGTCCACGGGGTGCGCGAGAAAGGAACACTATCGCTATCGATTCGGCCGGGACCGATAGGTCGGGATCGACCGAGTCGATCGAAGGGGAACGGTTGAATTAAGATCCATTCCTCGTTATAGAATGTCTTCTTCGGAACAAAGTCCCATATTCAGCGGGTTGCGACTCGAGGATTGGCTCTGCGGCTGAGTCGGGAGAGACCTCCCGTTGCTCTGCTTTTCACGCCGCTTGCGTTGGTTTTGGCTTTGTTTTCTGAATTGCGTTTTCGTGAATATTTTTGATGGTTTTCATGGCTTGCATTTCGAACTCGCATTTCCTATCGAACTCCTTGAATAATGCAGTGTTCTAATCGGTTGCTTGTACGATTTCAGGTAATCGCGTAGGAGACGTCTAGCGCGACCAACAAGTCCTCTCGCCGAAGTGAACTCAAGGTGAGTGGCTGACCCTTCTCTTCTCGACCCCCTTCTTAAGTAAATCGATAGTGTTGCTACGGATGAAAGGATGAAAGCAAAGGCACGGACACGGTAAAATAATCAAGTTTCAAAGAGAAAGTAGGCTAGGCCTTAATAACTAAATGTTGCCTTAACTCGGTCATTGGACAACTTGTCGACAAGGGAGAGTTTCCTCGAGCGACTACCCGGGGCCACGGGATCGACTCGGCCTAGGAGGAAACACGGTATAGCTGTGCTGGATGATAGCACGGGTTAAGCGGGGACTTACAGCGGGGCTCGCTACTTGTGCTGCAAGGGCCCCGGCTAACAAAGCTATAGTCCAGGATGGCTTGTGATGTCAGTGACCAAACACACGAAATATTGCACTTGGAAATGTAAATGATAACAATTGACAGGAAAGAACATGGTAAGTTTCAAAGGGCGCGGCGCGGCCCGCCGGGGGTAAGTTCCAACATAAATTACATTATGCTTGTCAATGCTCACTTGAAATTTATTATGATGGTTAGAAACATTCATGAACTAAAGTCATATAAACTCATTCAACCAAATGAGAGCTTGGAAACTTAACTTGCCACGTACCAGTACAAAGTATAATGTACTGATCCTCGCTCTCCACGCAGGTACCCCGAACCACGAAGGGCATGCCACCTAAAATCTCAAGGCGGCGTGGACACTTTTGAAGCCTCGTCCGTGTGAAGGCTTGTTTCTGGATTCTTTTTGAAGAAGACCCCGCACTCAGTCCAAAAGAAAAGATGGCGAATCGGCTTGCCTCGATCGTAGGTGGAAATGTGTAATAGTTTTTGCTTGTATAAAGGGGTGTAATATATGGAATGACTATCTCATCGGCGTTCATTTTGTAAGTCGAGTCATGTTGTAGCCCGCGCGGCAATGATTGTAAAGAAGTCCATGTAAAGTTTCTATTATCAACGAAAAAGTTTATTTCTACTTCAAATGTGTCATTCAATTTCTCTGTGTACTCTAATTTGATGTTGTGTTTCGGATAACCTTATGACTATGCCTTGTGCGATCGCAATTTAGGTTCGCACGACATCACGCCCGGGGGACGACTATCGATTCTACGGAATCGGGGCGTGACATAATGGTATCAGAGCACGGCTTTACATCCTTTGACCTCGCATCGATGAGATACGTTGTTCCATACAATGAGTCCGTAATAATTTGTGACAGATGCATTTGCCTTCGTATCGCAGAAGTGGCGGAACCCACGGCCGAGCAAGAACAGAGCGCTTCAAGCGGCTCCAGTAGTTCGCATCGTCCGCGGGCCGGACCTTCTAACGATACAATCGAAAGGATGCTGCGCATGATGGAGGCGCAGTAAAACCAGTCCGAGAATCTGCATCAGCAGGTAGAGGAATGACAGGCCCAGTTCGAAGCTCGCTTTGAAGCTCGCTTTGATGCACATGCCAAACTTCAGCAAAAGCAGCTAGATACCCTGCAGCAGATCGTCCAGACAATGGCGGCCAACGGAAATTCTGCGACTACGCCTACCGTCACCGTGCCGGCGATCCAACCCATTGATGTCGACACGGAGGATCCTGAGCGTCAACCAGCGGTACCGAAAAAGTACAACTTTGAATTGTCTGAATTCAAGAAGGCGTGCCGTGCTTCCTTCAGCGGCACCGAGGGTCCCTCTATGGCAATCGACTGGCTGGAAGAGCTGGAAGATCACTTCGAGCTGCTCGGCATTGAAGAATCCAAGCAAGTCGCCTGCGCACAACTTCGACTACGGTTGAACGCGCACGACTGGTAGGCCGTGCACAAGCGAGCGATCCGACCGGACAACAACACCGCACCGATCTCTTGGGCCACGTTTCGCAAAGCTTTTGAAGTGCAGTACCTTCTGTCAGCCATTCGTCAAGCGAAGGAGAATGAATTCATGCAGTTAAAGCAAGGGAGCAGGACAGTGGAACAGTATACCGCAGAATTTAACAAGTTGTCTAAGTTCGCTGGCCAGTTTCTGTCTACTGAAGAGTGCCGTGTGCGACGGTTTGAAGTGGGCCTGCGACCCTCTATTGGTGCGCATGTCGGGGTCCCGGAGTACAAGACCATGGGCGAGGCTCTGAATTACGCCCTCCGCCTTGAGAACATGCATCCTTCCGGTGCTGACGACGTTGTGCGCCACTCCAATCACAAACGTCCTAGCTATACGGGAGGCAACAATCACGCTTCAAAGCGTCCAAACAACGGCGGCTACAAAGGGCAGAACCCACTACCTCGGTGCACCAGGTGTAACAACTTCGGTCACCATGCCAACGATTGTCATGTCCTCGAAGGAGGATGCTTCAACTGCGGAGCAAGGAACCACCAAGCACGAGATTGCCCCCGGAAATTGAATCAAAACGTGCCACCCCAACAACATCGTCAGGAGAATCGAGGACAGGCGCCCCGACCTCCTCAGCACACTCAGTCCAACAACCAAGACCGACGCCCTAATGCTCAGCGGCGTGTCTTTGCTCTGACTCGAGACGAGGCGTACGCTTCAGACACTGTGGTGACAGGTATATTGAATTTCAATAATGTACCTGCTCGTGTGTTATTTGATTCAGGCGCCTCGCATACTTTCATATCGGCGGACTTCGCCGCCGAGCATAAATTTTCTGTAATATCGTTAGACCTTGATCTTAGCGTAAGTATGCCTTCGGGCGTGCCACTACTCACGTACTTAGCCTGCGGGGGAGGAATCATATGTATAGGGGGTCAAAAGATCGGTCTTGATGCGATAGTTCTAGACATGAATGACTTCGACATCATATTGGGCATGGATTGGCTCGGTCCGTGCAATACAACCATCGACTGTGCTGAAAAGAAAGTCACATTCCGCATACCTGGAGTGCCTGAATTCTGCTACTCGTGTGGTGAGGCGTCGCCGACCTGCATGGTGATCTCCGTAATATCTGCTCGACGGATGCTGCATTCCGGGTGCGAAGGCTATCTAGCTTCCGTTCGAGACGTACGACAGGATGGTGCAAACGTGGGAGAGACCGACGTTGTGGGAGAATTCCCAGACGTGTTCTCGGACGAGCTACCCGGCATGCCACCTGATCGAGAGATAGAGTTCACTATCGACACATTCTCCGACACCCGGCCGATCTCGAAGGCTCCGTACAGAATGGCCCCTGCAGAATTGAAGGAATTGAAGGCACAACTTCAGGAATTGCTCGACAGAGGGTTTATACGTCCGAGTGTCTCGCCGTGGGGTGTGCCCGTGCTATTCGTAAAGAAGAATGATGGATCGATGCGACTCTGCATCGACTATCGGGAATTGAATAAAGCCACCGTCCGAAACAAATACCCCCTGCCCCGCATCGACGACTTGTTCGACCAGCTCCAAGGTGCAACGGTGTTTTCGAAGATTGATCTACGATCGGGTTACCACCAACTCAAAGTCAAGCCAGATGACGTGCCGAAGTCTGCCTTCCGCACTCGTTATGGCCACTACGAGTTCTTGGTAATGCCGTTCGGTCTGACAAATGCCCCTGCCGTCTTCATGGATCTAATGAATCGGGTGTTCCGTCCGTTCGTTGACAAGTTCGTAGTAGTCTTCATCGACGACATCCTCGTCTACTCGAAGGATCGAGCGCAACATGCGGAGCATCTGCGGACGGTACTCCAAACCCTTCGAGAGAATCAGTTGTACGCGAAGATGAGCAAGTGCAAGTTCTGGCTGGACAGCGTCTTATTCTTTGGGCACATCATCTCCGCCGCGGGCATCACAGTCGATCCGAAGAAAGTCGAGGCAGTTGCTGATTGGAAACGGCCCGTATCAGTTAGCGAAATTCGAAGCTTCCTAGGCTTGGCGGGATACTACCGACGCTTCGTGAAGGACTTCGCGAAGATCGCATCGCCGTTGACTCGCCTCACCCAGAAAGAAGTTGCATTCAAGTGGTAAGACGACTGTGAAGCTTCCTTCCAGGAGCTCAAACAACGGCTCGTTTCGGCCCAGATACTTGCTCTTCCTGAAGGGACGGAGGGATTTCAAATCTTCAGCGATGCTTCTGGCCAGGGCTTGGGGTGTGTGCTCATGCAGCGGGATAAGGTGATATCTTTTGCTTCCCGGCAGTTGAAGCCATACGAGAAGAACTACCCCACGCACGACCTAGAACTAGCGGCAATTGTGTTCGCGTTGAAGCTGTGGCGTCACTATCTCTATGGTGTGGCGTGCAGGATTTATACGGACCACAAAAGCCTCAAGTATCTCTTCACCCAGAAAGAACTGAATTTGCGACAGAGGCGATGGCTCGAGCTAATCAAAGACTATGACTTATCGATCGACTACATGCCGGGCAAGGGAAATGTGGTAGCGGATGCGCTGAGCCGAAAGTACTTAGCTTCATTATGCATCAACGATCGACTGCTGCGTGACTTGGAAGGAATGGGCATCGAGCTTCGGGTTCGTTTCAGAGACGTGAAACTGGCACAACTGCGGGTGGAACCGAGCCTAGTGGAGAGGATCAAGTCTTCACAGAAGGACGACCCCTACCTGGAGAAGATGCAGAAGCTGATATCGACAGGGAAAGCGTCTGACTTTGCAGAGGACGAGTCGGGAGTGTTGCGCGTGAAGGGACGGCTATGCGTACCGGACGACGTAGAACTCAGAAAGGAGATAATGACGGAGGCACACTATGCAAAATATTCCTTGCATCCTGGCAGCACCAAGATGTATAAGGTCCTCTGCGTTGTCTTTTGGTGGCACGGCATGAAGAGGGATGTAGCGCTCTTTGTGTCAAAATGTATGGCCTGTCAGTAAGTCAAAGCCGAGCACTAGCGACCGGGCGGGTAGATGCAGAACCTCGCCATTCCAGAGTGGAAATGGGATCACATCACTATGGACTTCGTTGTTGGCTTGCCGAGGACGCCACGGGGAAATGACGTCGTCTGGGTCATCGTCGATCGACTAACCATGTCAGTGTACTTTATCGCCATCAAAGTTACTTGGAGCATCGACCGCCTTGCTCAGATATACCTTGATGAAATAGTTCGGCTGCACGGGGTCCCAGTTTCTATCGTCTCCGATCGGGATGGATGGTTCGTAGCGCGCTTCTGGAGTAGTCTACATTCAGCGTTGGGGACCAAGTTGAAGTTCAGCTCAGCTTACCATCCTCAGACTGACGGCCAAACAGAGCGGGTGAACCAAATTTTCGAAGACATGTTGCGACTCTATGCGATCGACTTGAAGTCAAGTTGGGACGTCCATCTACCGCTGGCCGAGTTTGCATACAACAACAGCTATCAGTCCAGCATCCAAATGGCACCGTATGAAGCTTTGTACGGCCGGAAGTGTAGATCGCCCATTTGCGGGGATGAAGTCGGGGAACGGCAGATACTTGGTCCGGAGCTGGTGGAGCAGACTGTGCAGAAGGTCAAGTTTATACGCGAAAGATTGAAGATAGCACAAAGCCGGCAGAAAAGCTATGCCGATACGCACCGACGCCCCCTCGAGTTCTCGGAAGGCGACTATGTATTCCTGAAGGTGATGCCAATGCGTGGAGTTTCCCGGTTCGGTGCGAAAGGAAAGTTGAGCCCAAGATTTGTTGGCCCGTTCAAAATGTTGAAGCGAGTCGCCCCGGTAGCTTACCAAATTGCCTTGCCGCCTGCATTGTCAGAGGTACATGACGTCTTCCACGTCTCACAATTATGGAAGTACGTGCACGATCCGGGGTATGTGGTAGATTTGGGTAAGCTGGACCTGAAGGCGGACTTATCATATGTCGAAGAGCCGGTGCAAATCTTGGAGCGCAAGGATAAACTTCTCCGCAACCGTGCTATTCCACTAGTCCGAGTCCTCTGGAGAAACCATTCGGCCGAGGAGTCGACGTGGGAGCTCGAGTCTGAAATGAAGGAGAAGTTCCCTTCATTGTTCTCGTAGAGGTAGGTTCTATTCTTAAGTTTCGAGGACGAAACTTTTTCTTAGTTGGTTATGGTGTAGTGCCCCGTCCCTACATCGTGCCCCGTACTTTGTCCACGGGGTGCGCGAGAAAGGAACACTGTCGCTATCGATTCGGCCGGGACCGATAGGTCGGGATCGACCGAGTCGATCGAAGGGGAACGGTTGAATTAAGATCCATTCCTCGTTATGGAATGTCTTCTTCGGAACCAAGTCCCATATTCAGCGGGTTGCGCCTCGAGGATTGGCTCTGCGGCTGAGTCGGGAGAGACCTCCCGTTGCTCTGCTTTTTACGCCGCTTGCGTTGGTTTTGGCTTTGTTTTCTGAATTGCGTTTTCGTGAATGTTTTTGATGGTTTTCATGGCTTGCATTTCGAACTCGCATTTCCTATCGAACTCCTTGAATAATGCAGTGTTCTAATCGGTTGCTTGTGCGATTTCAGGTAATCGCGTAGGCGACGTCTAGCGCGACCAACAAGTCCTCTCGCCGAAGTGAACTCAAGGTGAGTGGCTGACCCTTCTCTTCTCGACCCCCTTCTTAAGTAAATCGATAGTGTTGCTACGGATGAAAGGATGAAAGCAAAGGCACGGACACGGTAAAATAATCAAGTTTCAAAGAGAAAGTAGGCTAGGCCTTAATAACTAAATGTTGCCTTAACTCGGTCATTGGACAACTTGTCGACAAGGGAGAGTTTCCTCGAGCGACTACCCGGGGCCACGGGATCGACTCGGCCTAGGAGGAAACACGGTATAGCTGTGCTGGATGATAGCACGGGTTAAGCGGGGACTTGCAGCGGGGCTCGCTACTTGCGCTACAAGGGCCCCGGCTAACAAAGCTATAGTCCAGGATGGCTTGTGATGTCAGTGACCAAACACACGAAATATTGCACTTGGAAATGAAAATGATAACAATTGACAGGAAAGAACATGGTAAGTTTCAAAGGGCGCGGCGCGGCCCGCCGGGGGTAAGTTCCAACGTAAATTACATTATGCTTGTCAATGCTCACTTGAAATTTATTAGGATGGTTAGAAACATTCATGAACTAAAGTCATATAAACTCATTCAACCAAATGAGAGCTTGGAAACTTAACTTGCCACGCTCCAGTACAAAGTGTAATGTACTGATCCTTGCTCTCCACGCAGGTACCCCGAACCACGAAGGGCGTGCCACCTAAAATCTCAAGGCGGCGTGGACACTTTTGAAGCCTCGTCCGTGTGAAGGCTTGTTTCTGGATTCCTTTTGAAGAAGACCCCGCACTCAGTAAAAGAAAAAATGGCGAATCGGCTTGCCTCGATCGCAGGTAGAAATGTGTAATAGTTTTTGCTTGTATAAAGGGGTGTACTGTATGGAACGACTATCTCATCGGCGTTCATTTTGTAAGTCGAGTAATGTTATAGCCCGTACGGCAATGATTGTAAAGAAGTCCATGTAAAGTTTCTATTATCAATGAAAAAGTTTATTTCTACTTCAAATGTGTCATTCAATTTCTCTGTGTACTCTAATTTGATGTTGTGTTTCGGATAACCTTATGACTATGCCTTGTGCGATCACAATTTAGGTTCGCACGGCATCACGCCCGGGGGACGACTATCGATTCTACGGAATCGGGACGTGACAACGCCCAGCCTACGCCACAGTATCGGTGGTAGAACGCTATTCTAGGTCACTATCACAAACTAAATACAATATGATATACTCTCTGAACGGAGGATAAATCGCATAAGGTACAACTCAATCACAATTCTAGAGATGGAAATACCACGATATGATAGATAGGAAATCACTAAAGAGAAATACAATCAGAAGGAAATAAGTCTATGTGTCTAAACGACGCAATATCTCAACATCCAAATAATACAAACTCAGAAGGGAATACAATATCATAAAGAAATAAGATAAAGCCTAGCTAATCTAGTCTAAGCAGTAGGGATGACGTCCTCAGCTATAGCTGGATCCTCCTGTGGGTCCAACTGACAGGTGTCGTCTAGATGGGCTCCATAATAGGTTGGGCAGTCCTCAGTATCATCTGTAATATTTTCAACAGGTCCAGTCAGGACAGGAGCGAGCACAATACATCTCACGCAGTTCATATCATGGCAGAAAATATAAAGCATACAAAAGAGGAAGATACATGAACTGTAAGAAGATGTACATGAAAATGAGAGATATTTGTAAACTGGAAATATATACATGATAAGTAAGAACTGTAAGTGACTAGTGATTTAGAGCACAATATGGTTATGTAAATAGGTTAGATTATACAATAAAATGGGACTCTATTATATGTGAGGGCACAATGGACATATACAATATTTTATACAATAGGAGATTTGATCACATAACCATTTCCTACTCACCCTCCCCAATCAATACACAAGCATCCAATCAAGTTACGTTACCTATACAATAGTTTTTCCATGAGACTCATGTGATCATGAGAGTACAAGATGCATAATGAGTATACATGAATAGGAGTGTACAATAAATATAATATGTTCATGAAACGCACATCACAATATGTATTTGATGAACACAAGGGGGATAACATCGTAAGAAAAGATCCATATAGTACCAATCCGTGATAACAATCGTGTCAACATCAAGTAAAATGATCTAGAGCAAGAATATAAGTCCAAACAAGTATGAAATGATCAGAAAATGTACTCGCCTACGATCTGAATGTTTGTGAGAATATAAGGTCCGAAGCGAGGTATCTGAGTCCTATTTAGAGCACACAAGTTATGATGTATTTAAGAAGGTAATCTTTAAAGTTTATAATGCATTCTATATGATTCTAGGTCGTTCTAGGTCAAAGTCAACTCTTGGTCAACTCTGGTCAACAATCTAGTCAACTAGGTCAAACTCTAGTCAAGCTAGGTCAACTAGTCTAGGTTTAGTCAAACTCAAGTTTATAAGTCATGTTTAGGCTTAGTGAGTCCATTCTAAGTTGTTCTATAGGCTAACACAAGTATAGGCTAAGGTATACTAACGTATAACATAACCATACCTTAACTAAGTAAACCATGGTCAACTTCTAAGGTCAAATGGTCACATATTGACTTAATGTTGACTTTTGGTCACTTGGTCAAATTCTAGGTCTATCTAGGTCAACATGGTCAACTAGTCTAGGTTAGTCAAGTCTAGTCTAGCCCATGCCTATGCATACAAGAATACCATGTCTACATTAACCTACACTAGCTAGTACTAACATAGATAGCCTATATAAATGTATACACTAAAGGCCTCTATAAGAATGACTAACAAATGTACTTAGCCTCTACTATATAGACTAAACTATATATATACATATATATAATCATCAATTATATGTAAAAACATTCTAGCATACATTATGACATACAAGTTTGCATCAATCTTATACATACACATATAAAGAGGTAAGGGGAAAGAAGAAGGTTGTGTGTGTGGCATGTGAGAGTGTGTGTGTTCTGTAAAGGGGGGGGGACAAAAATCAGTTAGACGTGTGAAAGAGTGAGGGGTATTCTGATTTCATTAGGACAACAAAACCCAGTCTTAGTTTCATAAGCAAAATCAAAACTCAGGTTTTATGTGAACAATAATACTCAGTTCACAGTTATCATGCAACATTATCTCAGTTTTTATTTAAGGTAAGTATCAGTCTGTTTAATTTTGAAAACCCAACTAACTGCTAACATATATATACAATTTCAGTTACCACATGTTTTAAAACTCAAAATCAAAACCAACCATACCAACTCAGACTTCACAGTTGAAACATTAATCTCAGTTTTAATTCTTAGGTTTTTTTAAAACAAAACAATTTCTTAGGTTATCATTTCAAAACCATTCCACAGTTTATCGAGTATCAGTACACAATATTATGAATTTCAAATTAAAGCCACAAACCCAATTCAAGTTTCAGTTTAAAATTAACATGCATGGTATTAAATCAAATTCGAATTCAAGTTTTCATTGAAACATAAATCCCAGTTCATAACCCAATAACAAAATCCTAAACAGTTTTCAAACTAGAACCCACATTCACAGTTTATGAAGTATCAAAAATTTCGAAACCAAATCTCAGGTTTGTAGTAAGCTCGACAAAACCACAACCAAATCTCATATCAAATTCAAGTTTCGAATATCAGTAAAACATCTAAAACATAGTTCATAACATATAATGCCTTGAAAATCGTAATCCCCAAATCAGTTTTAAACTCAAACCCGAACTCAGGTTGTACGTATCAGAGCTTATTCGAAAATACATCAAATCGTAATCCAAACTCGATAAAACCCAAAAACAGTTGTACAAAAGTGTTCCCCATATGTTTACGTGTCAGGGGGGTGTATATGTCCAAAAATTGGACACGAAGGTGTCCAAACAGAGAATAATAGAGTATTAGTACATAGCAGAAAAATAGTATCGTACAGTAGGGTCGGGTCGAATTGGACATGACACAGTGTGCCATTGGCCACGTGCTCATGTCCACGTGGAGAGTAGGGGTAGGGCTTCGTGTCTATCACCCTGAATTGGTTCCACGATGTGTCCATGAGGGACACGAAGTAAGTATCAGTAGTTGTTTACTGCGTGTGTGCTGTGTTGTGTGATCCAGTGCAGTCGAGATTTCTCCTCGAATACTGAACCATTTCATCTCGAATTTCTTGTGTGTCATGTCAGTGACTGCCCTCACCTAGATGTCAAGTCTCGTGTCAAACCGTGTTGTGTCCACAAAAAAAATGGACACGGGTAGCACGACAGTGCACGAGGTCTCGTGCACGTGTCCCCATATCCTAAAATAGTTTCTAAAACATCCTAAATTCGACTCAGTCGATTTGATATGCAATATACACCTAATTACCTACAAACCTATGTAATTAGTCTTAAAAAATATGAATATTTATTTCTAAGAGGCATTTCATCAAACACTTTACACTATACTCCGATACGTGTTCGATACGCGTATCAAATGGATCCGATTTCTAACCAAACTTGGCCTAGGGCTGGAAGACCCTAAATTATTGCATCTATGGAGAGAAAACAGAATTTAAATAGGTTTAGAGGCTATTACCTATCGAGAGTTAGAATCTCAATGAAAGTTCCTAGATCTAGATCTCCACCAAGCTCCAATGGTCAAATTGCTCCCAATCCTTGTTAGCTAGCTTCTAGAGGCTTCCTCTATACTAGGGAGTGTATTGTAATTGATTTGGTCCAATTTGGAGTTGATTTGATAAAAGGGGCTAAAATTGGGAAAGAACACTAAACTAGGGTTTGTAGGTTTAAAGAAAGAGGCAAGGGGATGTGAACATGTGTTTATATAGGGGTGGGGGTCTCTTGATGGCAGCCTAGGGTTATTTCTAGGGTTAGGGTTTAGTTTCATAAGGTTTAAAGGCCTCTACATGCATAATTCAAGCCTTCCTAGTGAAGGCCTATAGCTAAAATATCTATTCTTAACAAATATCCTACATTAAACTAATATCTAGATATTACTAACCTTGTCATGATGGAAATTTCTAATTTAATATCTAAGCTCATGACTAATATCTAGGTTAGGAAAACTTCTAGGTTAAGTCTTAACAAAGAGATTAGCACATAATTAATTACTCAAAATGCATTTTCACTAAATGTCAAAAATGACCAAAATATCCTTAGGCTAAAAAGTTGTAATTAGTCATTCTAATCACGTGACTAGGCTCCCATGGTCATGGTTAGTCTCTACGCTTAGCAAATCTAGAGTTACACTAGTTAAACATCAAAATCACAATTCACAAATTTAAATAGTTTTAAATTAATTAAAAATTACTAAAAATCATAATATGATTTAAATTATATTTTTAAATGATTTAATTACAAAAGTTCAAAATTATCCTTATTTTAGAAAAGTGGATGTTACAAGATTCTAGCTACAAAACCGCTTAAACATGCAAAAACGGCCAAGTGCAGGAAAGTGCGCAGGAAGCTTGCGCGCAGAGTAGTGCGCAGAAGCACAGATAGTGTACAGGAAGCCTGCGCGCAGAGTAGTGCACAGAAGTGTAGGTAGTACGCAGGAAGCCTCCGCATAGAGTAGTGCACAGAAGCGCAGGTAGTGCGCAGGAAGTGAACACGACTGTTCGTCTTTCCCAAATCGGCACCGAAGTGCGTAGGGAACCCATGAACTCAAGGAATGCGATAACTTTCTCAAAATAAGTCGAAATCAAGCGGTTCAAAAGCCAAAGTTGGGTAGAACAAAATTCTTCATAACATGGAACCATTAGATTTCGAAAATAACAAAATTTAAGTGATCAAAACCAAAAGAAACAAGAAAAATCTTAAAACTTAGATCTACAAAAATGTTACCATCAAAACCAAAAACTTCAAGTGCTAAAGATGCTTAGAATCATGAGAGGAAAAGAATAGAACAAACAAAAATGGAGATCCATAATGTTCTTCATGGAGCAAGTTGTACTTGCCTTGGGTTGGTGGGGGGAGTAAATAAAGAAGAAGAAGAAGAAGGTGGAGAAGTAAATGATAATAATGGAAGAGGGAGAGAGAGAGGAGTTGGTTTATATACCAACCCTCTCATCTCAAACCAACCCAACCAAACTAAGCTAAGCCAAGATGAACCAAGGTGAACCAACTGAAACTAAACTAAGTCAAGATTAAACCAAGATAAGGCTAAGCAAGACAAGTCAAGCATGGGTCACCTGACAAATGTTAGAAATTCGTACACGTATACTGAAAATACGTATATCGGAAAACGGGAGTGATAACTCTACCCACCTTCAAAGAATTCTATCCTCAAAATTTAATCAAGAGGCTAGAGATGTTGGGGCAAGCTATACTAACTACAGGCAATCTGTGACTAGCAGTAAATCAAGCAATCATTCATGCAAGCAAGGAATTAAAAGCATAAGGCATAAGGAAGACATTATACCTTACGAGTCAAACATGTGTGGATATCGTGATCGAGTATTATCCTCACGTTCCCAGGTTGACATACCCAAAGAGTGATGACCCCAAGCAAAATGGACTAAACTATAGTCTTGTTCTTGAGTACCTTATCTCTTCGGTCCAATATGGATACAGGCTTTTTCTCATACGAAAGGTTGGTACCAACAACCAATTCTGAATGATCAAGAATATGGCTTAGATTCGGGATGTACCGTCATAATTAGGATCCATGGAATACATCATGTACCTCATGTAATGATGGTAGAAGAGCGAGACGATAGGACACATCACCTACTCGCTCAAGAATATCAAACAACCCTATATACCTAGGACTAAGCTTTCCTCGCATGCCGAATCGAATGACGTCACAGGTAGGCGAGATCCTAAGGAATAGGTGATCGCCGATAGAAAACTCAAGAGGACGCTGATGAGAATCGGCCCAATGGTGCTGATGATCTTGTGCAACTCGAAGATGATCTCTAACTTGTCTGACCACCTCAATTGTCTGAGTAACCATTTTTGGACCAAGCATTTACCTCTTGTCAATATTGTACCAGGCTAAAGGTGATCTGCACTTTCTGCCATACAGTGCCTCAAATGGTGCCATCTGGATACTGGCCTGAAAACTATTATTGTAGAAGGACTCCACTAGGTGCAGTTGATCTTCCCACGAACCACCGAAGTCAAGTGTACAAGATCATAACATATCTTCAAGAGTTTGAATTGTGCACTCTGACTGACCATCTGTCTGCGGATGATAAGCTGAACTAAACTTGAGACGAGTCCCCAAACTCTCTTGAAGACTCCGCCAAAAGTGCGACGTAAATTTTGAATCTTGTTCGGACACGATACTAACTGGCACTCCATACAATCTGACTATCTGCCTCAGGTACATCTCTACAAGCTGATCCGTCGACTGACCAATTATGAAAGGAAGAAAATGAGATACTTTCGTGAGTCGGCTATAACCCATATAGCATCTCTTCTAACTGGGGATTTAGGTAACCCAGTTACAAAATCTATGGTAATATGCTTCCATTTCCATTCTGGGATCGGTAAAGGTTAAAGAAGTCCAGCTGGCCTCTGATGTTCAGCTTTGATTTGCTTGTAAACCAAACAACGAGAGACTAACCGGGCTATCTCCCTCTTCATGCCATTCCACCAGAAATGCTAACGGATATCACGATACATCTTCGTACTACCAGGATGAATTGAATACTATGAACTGTGAGGCTCTGCCATGATCTCTTGCCTGATGTCACTACTGGGTACACAAAGATGCCTTCTATGTCAGGGGGGACTATCTTCGTAAATACATAATTCTGCTCTCCGTCCTGCTTCATATTCTGTCCTAAGCCGCTGAAGCTTAGAATCCGTTGATTGATCTATTTTAATCCTCTCAACTATGCTAGGCTGAACTTGCATACTGGCCATCAATGCTATGTTGGTAGGAAGAACTATCTCTATACCCATCTTCTGAAGATCTGCTAATAACTCTGGTTGTGCTGTTAGAAAATAAGCTCATGCTCTTCTACTCAACGCATCTGCAACTACGTTGGCCTTCCTAGGATGATACTGTAGGTTAATATTGTAATCCACTTGTAACTCTAGCCATCTTCTCTGATGCATGTTAAGATCCTTCTGGGTAAACACGTACTTAAGACTCTTATGGTCGGTAAATTTTTTTACCCGATCTCCATACAAATAATGCCTCCAAAGCTTAAGTGCGAAAACTACCACTGCTAACTCCAAGTCATGGGTAGGGTAATTTATCTTATGATCACAAAGCTAACGTGATGCATAAGCTACTGCCTTGCTATGCTACATTAAGATGCATCCTAATCCTCTGCCTGAAGCATCACAATAAACTGAAAATCCTCCAGTCCCATCTGGAAGCATGAGAATGGGTGTCGTCATCAATCCTTGCTTCAACTTCTCGAATGAACTTTGACACTCTGCTGTCCAAGCAAATTGTACATCCTTATGGGTCAACTGCGTTAAGGGTGCTGAAATCCGAGTGAAGTCTAGTACAAATAGTTGGTAATAGCCCGCTAATCCTAGAAAATTACAAACTTCTGCGACAGTACTAGATACTGGCCATATCTCTATAGCTAGTATCTTTTGGGGGTCCACTTCCACTCTACCTCTGGTGATGATGTGACCTAAGTATGAAATACGATCAAGCCAAAAATTTGTACTCGCTGAACTTCGTATACAACTGGTGCTCTTTGAGAATATGAAGGACTAGTCGGACATGTTCTTGCTCTTCTTCACTCTTACTATAGACAAAGATGTCGTCTATAAATACTAACACAAACTGATCCAAGTAGGGCATGAATATGCGATTCATGAGATCCATGAATACTGCTAGCGCATTGGTCGCTCCGAATGGCATAACGAGAAACTCCCAATGTCCATATCTAGATCTAAATGCCGTCTTCGGGATGTCTTACTCTCTGACTTTGATCTGATGGTACCCCGACTGTAAGTCAATCTTTGAGAATACTGCTGCTCTACTGAGTTGATCGAATAAATCATTTATCCTTAGTAGGGGATATCTATTCTTAATTGTTACAGAATTTAAGGTACAATAATCAACACATAATCTTGACGTACCATCCCTTTTCTTCACAAGAAGCATCGGAGCTCCCCAAGGTGATCCACGAGCATGAATGAATCCCTTGGTTCTGAGTTCTTCAATCATCTTGTACATGATCTCCAATTCTGATGGTGTCATTCTGTAGACTCTTTCTGATATTGGTGCCATCCCTGGAATTAAATCAATGGTGAACTCTCTCTCTCTCTCTCTGGCGGCATGCTTGGAAGCTCTTCGGGAAGTACATCAGAAAATTCTTCTACTACTCTGGAAAACTGAACTGCTTCTGCTACTGCCATCTGTAAGGCTGGTGGAGAAGGTTCTACTTCGCCTCTGGAAAATGAAAACTCTTCTTTGTCGGGAATACAAAAAATAATCCTGCCAATATGACAGTCTATCCTCGCAAATTGATCCTTCAACCAATCCATTCCTAGGACCACATCATAGTCAGCCATCAAAAATTCTATCAACCTAGCAGAAAACTCTCTACCGCTAACTACGATTCGACACGAGAAAAAGACTTTATCTACTCCCACAAGACCGTTACTAGCAAGTATATTAAGCGTTACTGATAATGACTCGGGATCCAGTCCTATCCGTATTGCGAATCGTACAGACATAAATGAATATGATGCACCTGAATCAAATAATACTGATACTGGAAAAGAGTTGACAAGAATGGTACCTACCACTACCTCACCCGATGCCAATTCTTCTGCTACTGACGTAGCCATAACTTGACCCTGTCCTCTTGGTGCTGGTCCCCTCTGCTGGTGACCTCTCTGCCTGCTCTGAACCTGAGCTTAGGCCTGAGCATATTGTTGCGACCTCTGCTGTTAGAATGCTTGTGCCTGAGACGACAATAGCCTCGGAGGCTGGTATTACTGTAGTTCCCCGTTCCTTACGGTCCACTATGTAATACCTACGGCATGCTGACTCAGTCTTGAACAGAGTATTTGGGAAAAATATTGCCGGTATCGATTGATCACGGATGAAATATAATGAACCTTTCTAATAGATGGATCGGCTTCTATTCAAATGAGTCCAATAGTTTCGTTGGATGTTTTCTTTCGCTGCTTGGTTTTGATGAACGCGTTTTCGTGTTAGTTTTTGATGATTAGTTTTCATTGTTTGCTTTCATTGCATATCGCATTCATTCCGAATCTTGAGAGAAAGAGATCGAAGTATGCTAATCGAATGTTGGTGCCAATGCAGGAGGACACATAGACATACATAGAGCATGAATATCGCGTGAAGTCCCTCCTTCTCTCAACTAAGATTCATCTTGGTGAGTTGCTTTAACCGAACTTGCATTTATTTGTACGCCCTAATAAAAATGATCTCTAGTCCACTCTGTTGCCTCGTTTCTATGATCAACAATACCACAACAACAAAAGATAAGAGAAGATAAATGAATCGAATTGAATGCTTGTTCAAGTGCTGCTAAACATCTGTTTCAAATGAATGATCATATGCTCTGTTGCTAGTATGCTATAAAAGTGTAGACATGTGTAGACAGACTTGTACATGTTGAGAGGATTAAGAGTAAGGCATGAAATATACATGTCATATATCTGTTAAGACATAAAATGAACACGTCCTGGCCCGTAAACAAAATCTGATACATCTGATAGAACTGCTAGAGCATGCATTGGTCTTGGACAACTTGTATACAAGGTAAAATCTGTCTCTCGGGTGGTATCTGGGGTGCCTGGAACCACTCGGCCTAGGAGAGATTAAGAGAACCCTGAGGTAAAAGAGACCTCTTGTTAAAAGGGTAGCCGACATCTGAGTCCTTAGCAATGAGCTGAACCAAAGAGTCACAGCGGCTAATCATGGGAAATGACCCCTAGACCATCATATAGATAGGCTACATGTATGACCCTAAGTATGAACTTCAATATCTGTAAGATTGAAACATGAGTTATTCGTTATACAAATTGTGCTAACATGTCTTGTGCAGGGATGACTGTCGGCAATGGGTAAGTTGGTTATGAAATATTCTTCTGTCATATTTCTTATGAATTGTTAAAAAGAACCTAGACAAGTAAAAAGATCACTAGTAAATATGTAGCTTCACATATTGAATTAGTGCAGATATTTGTAAGTTTCGGCGAAGAGCCACTTGCCAGTACATGATGTGTGCTGACCCACGTTGGGGGCATCCTTTTCAGAAAGCAAAGGAGACAGGGAGATTTTTAGTGAGGCACTAAAGCTCGTCTAGCCTAGTAGAGCTGTAGATTTCCTCGAAGCTTCTTTTCATTTCCAGTCAAAGTTACAAGTTTTTTTTCCTTTGAAGGTGTCTTTACATTTCCAATATGTAATAAAGGGATGTGATGTATGGGCATTGCGACTATTTTCAAAAGAGAGTTTTAAAAAGAATTATGTTGCCAAGATAAGGCAAATTTGAGTTTACAAAGCTTTGTACTTGTATTCCTATCAAGTTTATCAATAAAAGAAGTATTTCCATTTCAAATCTCTATGTCCAATATTTGGTTTTCTGCAATAAATGGGTGCGTGCGTGTGTTTTGGTTGACTAGTTGTTTTGTGCAGGTACTTGGCCTTGTGCAAGTGCAACTTAGGCTTGTACAGCATCACGCCTTAGCAAGGACGAACGATCCTGCAGGAATCCAGGCAAGGCGGACGACCCTAGCGGGATCGGGGCTTGACAAAGTGGTATCAAAGTACAATTTTACGTCCTTAGCCTCTTGCAAATATCATTTTCGAAATGTATATAAAGTATTTTGATGGCTTTCAAAAGGTTCCAATTTTGAGTAATAAAAAACCAATGCCCCATATAATAAGTCTATAATATTTTATGAGACTGACAGAACTTATACTCTTTTGTAGAGAAATAGCCCCTCCTCGACCATCTGGCTCGACCGATCCGATAGAGCGGATCATGACCAAGATGGAACTACAGAGGTAGGATAATGAGGAGCGTGGCCAGATACAACAGGTCCGATTGGAGGCCCAGCAAAAACAATCGGATGCCTTGACTCAGCTCGTAACTTCTCTAGCAGAAAATCGAGATACCACCACAGTGACCAAACCGACGGGCACACTCGAGATTGAGCCCGTGGATGGTGACGAACCCCAGCTGGTGCATAGGTACTCTTTCTTTAAGCCAAAGGACTTCTTGGATGTGAAACCTCCAAAATTTGAGGGCAGGATATCACCAGATAAGGTGGTGGACTAGATTAATAAAATGGAGAGTCTGTTCATATTCGTAGGAGTTTCGAGTAGCAAGAAGGTATTGTGTACCACTTTGCTACTATAGCTGTAGGCAAAAGACTGGTGGAAAGCAAAAAAGTTGACACCGCTCACAACATCTAGGGATGGAAAGATTTCATGGGCCTCGTTCAAGAAGGTATTTCTGGATCAGTATCTGCCTCCAGCCATGAGTAAAAAGATGGAGAATGGCTTCGTATCTCTGAAACAAGGAGATATATCCGTGGAGGACTATGAATCTGAATTTGCCAAGCTGGTAAATTTTGCTACGGTTATGTTACCAACGGAGCAGGCCCGCATAGATCGGTTCGTTGAAGGTCTGAATGACGACATTCAGTTGACGTGCTGAACCGAGAATCTGAGTCGTACTCCCAGGCCTTTGAGGCGGCGCTGCCGGTGGAACAATTCAGCCTAAGGAAAGCGTCAACAAAGATTCAGTACGGTCGCAATCAGCCTGCTAAGAGATACCACGATGGTGAGAAAAAGACCGATGGGGAACCACGAAATGAAATAATCTGTACCCACTACGGTCGACAAGGACACACGAATAAAGACTGTCGCTATACGAAAGGTTTGGAATGTAGTCCCTATGGAAAGCATGGACACACCAAGGAAGTTTGTTGTATCGCCAATAAAGCTTGTTTCAGTTGTGGCCAACAGGGTCACGCCGTCAAAAATTATCCGAAGAGAAACCGAAACGATACTGAAGAGCGTGGGCTGCTGAGAGACCCACCGCTGATTCGAGACAATCCTCACAATCAGCAGTTGTGGAATGCTGCCGCTACTGCTTGCATCTTTAATCTCTCCTCCTTACTTGATACTGATGGCAATTCTAGTGGAGGTTAGTTTGTATGTTAAGTTTTGAGGACAAAACTTTTTCTCAGGGGGTTATTATGTAGTGTCCCGCTCCTCGCGGTCTACTATGTAATACCCACAGCATGCTGATTCAGTCTTGAACTGAGTATTTGGGGAAAACATTACCGGTATCGATTGATCTCGGATGAAATGCAATGAACCTTTCCAACAGATGGACCGACTTCTATTCAAATGAGTCCAATAGTTTTCGTTGGATGTTTTCTTTCACTGCTTGGTTTTGATGAATGCATTTTTGTGTTGGTTTTCGATGATTGGTTTTCATTGTTTGCTTTCATCGCATATTGCATTCATTCCAAATCTTGAGAGAAAGAGACCGAAATATGCTAATCGAATGTTGGTGCCTATGTAGGAGGACGCATAGACATACACAGAGCGTGAACGACGCGTAAAGTCCCTCATTCTCTCAACTAGTGTTCATCTTGGTGAGTTGCTCTAACCGGGCTTGTATTTATTTATACGCCTTGATAAAAATGATCTATAGTCCACTCTGTTGCCTCGTTTCTATGATCAACTATACCACAATAACAAAAGATAAGAGAAGATAAATGAATCGAATTGAATGCTTGTTCAAGTGCTACTAAACATCTGTTTCAAATGAATGATCATATGCTTTGTTGCTAGTATGCTATAAAAGTGTAGACATGTGCAGGCAGACTTGTACATGTTGAGAGGATTAAGAGTAAGGCATGAAATAAACAAGTCATACATCTGTTAAGACGTGAAATGAACATGTCCTGGCCCGTAAATAAAATCTGATACATCTGATAGAAGTATTAGAGCAAGTATTAGTCTCGGACAACTTGTATACAAGGTAAAATCTGTCTCTCGGGTGGTATTTGGGGGCGCCTAGAACCACTCGGCCTAGGAGAGATTAAGAGCACCAGGAGGGAAAAGAGACCTCATGTTAAAAGGGTAGCCACATCTGAGTCCTTAGCGACGAGCTGAACCAAAGAGTCACAGCAATTAATCATGGGAAATGATCCCATGGACCATCATGTAGATAGGCCACATGCATGACCCTAAGTATGAACTTCAATATCTGCAAGATTAAAACATGAGTTATTCGTTATGCAAATTGTGCTTACATGTCTTGTGCAGGGATAACTGTTGGCGATGGGTAAGTTGGTTATAAAATATTCTTCTGTCATGTTTTTTATAAATTATTAAAAAGAACCTAGACAAGTAGAAAGATCACTAGTAAATATGTAGCTTCACATATTGAATTAGTGCAGATATTTGTGAGTTTCGGCGAAGAGCCGCTCGCTAGTACATGATGTGTGCTGACCCACGTTGTGGGCATCCTTTTCAGAAAGTAAAGGAGACAGGGGGATTTCAAGTTAGGCACTAAAGCTCGTCTAGCCCAGTAGAGCTATGGACTGCCTCGAAGCTTCTTTTCATTTCCAGTCAAAGTTGCAAGTTTTTTTTTCCTTTGAAGGTGTCTTTACATTTCCAGCATGTAATAAAGGGATATGATGTATGGGCATTGCGACTATTTTCAAAAAAGAGTTTTAAAGAGAATTATGTAGCCAAGAAAAGGTAAATCTAAGTTTGCAAAGCTTTGTACTTGTATTCCTATCAAGTTTACCAATAAAAGAAGTATTTCTATTTCAAATCTCTGTGTCCAATATTTGGTTTTTTGCAATAAATGGGTACATGCGTGTATTTTGCTTGACTAGTTATTTTGTGCAGGTACTTGGCCTTGTGCAAGCGCAACTTAGCCTTACACGGCATCACGCCTTAGCGAGGATGAACGATCCCGCAGGGATCCAAGAAAGGCGGACGACCCTAGCGGGATCGGGGCATGACAATTGCTGCTGCTGCTACACTGGTACTGGACCCCTAACCGATGCACAAGCCAAGCACAACCCCTGTGCTCTACGATACTCTAAAACTACGTGCCCAGGCTTCCCACGATGAGAGCAACCTATTGTGGAAGATTGCTTCTGTTTCTGTTGATGAGGGTACGTCGGAGTCGAGTACTGAACTAACAAAACTGTGGTCGCCCTCCTATGAGCTCCAATTACCAAGGCCCTAGCTGCTGGGGCTGGTGCTAACGACCGAGATAACTATCCATTTGGCCTCTTCCGTCTTCCAGTTCGATCTACTATCTTTTGGAAGTTATATTCATGCCTTCTAGCTGCTCGCAAAATAGCATCGAAGGTCTGGTGCTCAAACTGCTCCACCGCTAGAATAATCTCTTGGTGGAGTCCCTGCTCGAATCGCTGTGCTCGGTCCAATTCGATTGCTACCAAGGTGGAAGCAAACCGACTAAGCCTAGAAAACTCGGCCGTATATCCATCGACCGTTCTTTTCATCTGCTTAAGATTGTTAAACCTTGTCTGTAAATCATAGCGAGCTACTACATCAAAATACTTTGTCTGGAACCTATCACTGAATACCGCCCACAAGACAGGAGTTACCAAACCAACCGCTTGCATCGCCTACTAGCTGCGAGCTAAGTCCAACAATTGTAGCCGCACAACTGCTACCTTCTCTTCCTCTAGAATTTGAACTGCCTCCAGAATAACCTCTATATCCTGAAGCCAAGCATCAGGAGCAATAACATCTTCACTGCCGTCAAAGAAAGGACGGTTCAGGCACTTGAAGCTGTTAGCCGAATTGTTCCCCTGGTAACCAACTCTACCCATAGCATCTTGTATTGTCTACTGTCGGGCATCGCTCCAGCGATCTTGTAATGCAAGCAAGTCCCTGATGAGTTCAATCAGGGTTCTATTGTCAGGCGCTGCAGGCTGGACTGGCTGAACTGGTAGCTCTTGATCCCCGAAAGGTATGACTCGGGATGCTACCCCTGAGTGCTGGGTTTGGTCCCCAGGTTGCTGCTGGTTCATTTGTTGTTGCTGGTTCACTGGAGGTACTCCACACGGCAGATCGGTAGGACCAGGAACAATGCCACTAAAGAAAATAACAGAAGAAACAATAAGGAAGGACCAAGATAGATCAAGGATAGATGCACCTTATTAGGTCAAGATTTAAGAGGATTAGGAAACACGAGTAGAGATCAAGAAAGAATGCTGATTGGGACATCTATTCAGTAAAACCCTCATACATCTTGATTTACAAGACCTGCATGGGCCACTACTTAATCTGTGTCACACCCCAGAACCAGAATACTAGAGAGCGGGGGACAGACACCGCCAGCTACGTACATTGAAGTATAACCTACCTCGCAATACAGTCACAGTTGTCTAAATGTATGACGGTTTATCTACAAGCCAATAGTCTCTTATGGTCAAGAACAAGCCTAGTGTCTCAATCTTAAGCAAACAAATAAATGTTACAATATGTTAGATCATCAGACATACAAAGTAAGGCGTCCCAAACATTACATATTCAGATGATCATGAAGCTAGTCATACAAAATACGAAGACTAGCAAGAGCTAAGTCATACATGATCAACACTAGGGTTTGTCAATCATGATACAGCCCTTAGGCATACAGAATAAAGTTGCAACATGTGCTAACACATATATGCTCGGCGGCTAAACGTCTCAAAAGAATAATTTACAACAGAGTGAGAGAGCAAAATAAGAAACCCAATAGTTGCCACGGTTACTCCTGGTGGTCACCATCTGGCTGGAAAGCAGTTATATCCTCGGATATTACTCTGAAATCTATCTATACAAAACCAGCTGGGTCAGACCCTAGAAAGACCAAGTATCACAAGGGAGGCTCCACTTATGAACTAAAACCAGCATATAAAGATAGAAGGGCTGATAAAAGAACATAATTAAATAACATAAAAGACATACTTTAAAGAACATACTAGCTTGCATAAAGAAGTCAAGAGGTAGAATACAATTCCCATGTTAACCATGAGACAATCATGCAAGCACGGCCAATCAAGTCACACAGCTTGCTAGCTACGGCTTGCTATCATTAGCTAACTAGGGTTATCATAGGCCAATTGACCCAAACTGGATCACAGTCAACCAAATATTGATAACTTAACAGTATAATACTTGTCATGATTCAATATGACACATCAAGTCAGAACTCGATACAAGATGGACGTCGTCAAATCTCCTGCAGTGTACTCATAGTCTGAGTCTATATCATTTTATCTTTATTGAGTCAAGAATGAAGTAAGCTAACTTAGCACTGAGTACTTTTGGCTTAGAACACTTATCCCTAAAACTACATCAAAGAAGCCCAAGCTCTACCAAGCTAAACAAAGCCCAAAGGCCATTCTGCCACCTAGGAGGCAGAGTTTGGGCCGAACTTTGTCCCCTGATTTCCAGGAACTGATTTTTAGGGTTACCAATTGCTAGCTGGTACAACGGCCATATTTTTGAATTTTGAGGACAGAATTCTGGCCGAATTCTGCCTTCCAGACTAGTATATATAGGGCATGATTTCAACCATTTTCATTCATCTCATCATCTCATCTTCTCTTCTTCTATAGCGTCATACAAGCCAAAACCTTCCCATCTACTAGCCAAGCTTCCTAAGCCTAAAAGTGATCAGTGCTATTCAGTTAAAAGTTTATGCAAGAGTCAGATAAAGTTGCTTGGAAAATCCAAGTGTCGCCCCAACGATCTTCGTAAGAAGTTGACGTGCTCTTCTGAGTAAAGGCACGTGGTGTAACTACTATTTCACAAATAGTAGATTTCAATCCTGAACAAGAGTTCTCAAGCCTGGACTAGTCCTCCACGAGGGAAACCAGGTTAAAACCGCTGTGTTTACGTATGCTCTCTTGATCTTTATTATTTTCGCATTCAATTCTCTGATTATATTCTGTTTGTGATAGAGTTAAATTTTATTTGGATATTTCCAACACAAGCTCTATTCACCCCCCCTCTAGAGTTGCCTACACGTTCTTTAATTGGTATCAGAGCTCTGTTCTCTTGATTAAGGATTAACATCCTAGAGCTGATCCATGGCAACCACACAACCTATCTTTTTCAACTATGGTGAGGGACAGTCCACAAATAGGCCACCCCTATTTGATAGAACCAACTACACTTATTGGAAAACTAGGATGAGCTTCTACCTTAAGTCTCTAGACTTTGACCTGTGGACTATAGTAACTGATGGTTATAAGAAACCGGCCATAATAGTTGTCGAGGGAAATCTCATCGAGAAACCCCACGATAAGTATACTGACCTGGAAAAGAAACAGGCAAGTCTAGATGCTAGGGCTATTAATGCTCTTTTTGTGCCATAGATAAGACTGAATTCAACAGGGTCTCAACATGCTCCACCTCAAACGAAGTATAGAAGCTTCTGGAGGTGACTCATAAAGGAACCACACAAGTTAAAGAATCAAAGATCAGTCGGTTGACACAAGAATATGAAGCTTTCAAAATGAAGCCAAACGAGACTATTACTCAAATGTTCACAAGGTTCCTCGATGTCGTCAACCTACTATCTTCCCTTGGTAAGGATTACTCCAACCACGAAAGGATACGTAAGGTGCTAAGGGGACTACCGAAGGTCTGGAATACCAAAGTCACAGCAATAATAGAAGGAAATGATCTCACCATCATGACGCTGGAAACTCTCATGGGCAAGTTGATGACGCATGAGCTCGATCTCAAAGATTTTGAAGAAACAGTTCCAAAGACAAAAGAGATTGCCCTAAGAGCTCATCATCGAAGAACTGGTCCTGAAGAAACTGATGACGATGATTTCGATGGTGATGATCAAGCACTTATGGTCCGTAACTTCAAGAAGTTCCTTCGCTTCAATCAGGAAGAAGGAACAACAAAAAGATAAGGAAGAAGAATCGACTTGCTACGGCTGCAAAAAGATCGGTCACGTTCGAAAAAACTGCCCAATTACAAAGAAAGGAAGCAGATACGAGAAGCCCTATAAGAAGTCATCTTTACGAAAGTACGCCAACACTAGTATTTGGCACGAAAGCGAAGCCAGTGAGTCTGAAGAAGAAAGTGACTCTCCTCAAGACACGACTAACATCTGCCTAATGGCAACATTTGATAAGGTAACAAACGAACCTCTCGATGACTTTACTTTTGATGAACTAGGTGATGCTTTTAATGACCTACTAAATGAAATAGAGATTCATGAACTTTCTTGCTTACTTGATAATGTTAGAGACACTTTACCCACGGAAGTCACCGATGAAGTATCCAAGCTTAAATTAAGCTTACACGATGCCGAATCGATCATTGAAAAACAAACACGTGATTTTTTAGCACTCAACAAAGAGCTTGCAGAAGAAAAGAACAAACACAAGATTGCTATTGCTAGAATTGATGGTCCAAATGCCAAGTATAATGAACTGAGTGTTGCCTCTAAGAAATTAGAGATCAGACTGGGTAAACAGGTTGCTCAAACTCAAACTCAGTCTCACAGTCACAACACACACACAACACATAAGATCACTCATCAAAATAGAACACATGTGAGACCCATATCTTTTGTTAATAATTAATAATAGTGTTATAATTAGTATTTCCAAATTATTATTATTATTATTATTATTAAATATTTTTGAGTGCAAAGGATTTCGAAAAAAATAATAATTAATAACATGGTTTTTGAGTTCAGACCCAGACCCGAGTCCGAACCCAGACCCAGGCCTGAGCCCAAACCCATATCTTTTCATTCTTTCCAAATCTGAATTTTTGACTTGGTTTACTTATTAAAAAAAAATACTAGCTGGTCCCGTAGGACCAGCACCCCTCAAAACACACACACACACGTTCTAAGTCAAAAACCTATTTTACTCTCCCCTCAAATGGCTCAGGACCACACACATCCCCTCAACTTCCCCTCACCCCCTCACTTCACTTCCCTACGGTTACTCCAGCATAACACCCCATTCCCCCTTTTAACTCCCCACTATTTATTACTTCCATCCACAACTCCCCAACTCTCCATCTCCTTACAACTCCCCTTTTTCCAACTTTTCCCTCACAGAACACCACTCCCCCTCTACTCTTTTTTCCCCTTCCCCTTCACTCCAACCCCAAACCCCTTCTTCAAACTTCATCTCCCCTTTCCCACCTAACTCTCTCAAACCCCCTCACCCGATTTCTCTTCGGCGACCACCTCCGCCGGCCCTACCCCTTGGTCGACCGCCCGACCGTACGACCCCCCGCGGCCAGGCCCGACTCCGGTGACCCCCCGCGGCCAGGCCCGACTCCGGCGACCCCCGCGCCCTGTTCTCCGGCCTTCCTCCGGCCAGCTCGCGGCCCAGCGCCGCCCGTGGCCACCCACTCCAGCACGCCCACCGTGCGACAGTACCCCGCCGAGCCCGTCGGTTCCCTCCGACGCCAGTGCCGCCCCTTGCGCGACCGAGTCCGGCGAACCTTTCGAGCCCCGTTGGCCGACCTCTCTTTGGCCAGCGCCCGTTCTTCCCCGCGCGCCCCTGGTCAGTTCACTGTTCTTGGGCCAGCACCCTGTCGTGCCCTAGTTCTGAGTTCTTCGGCATTCGTCGTCGTCGATGCTGGTTTCAGCGCTGATCTGGGATTTGTTCGCTGTTCGGAACTTATTTCTTTCTATTTTCATCTGAGAGCTCTAGCCGAGCAATCCGAGGTATAACTCCTGTCCCGCTAATTTTTTTTATTATCTTGTCGATGATTAAATGGTCCCCGATTCCCTTTGGGAATTCGGTTTTAGCGACGTCATAATTTTCCGGGACTTTCGGAAAGGTCCTGTGAATTATTTTGGATTCCCAGAATATTTTGGGAATTGATTTTTGGTATGTTTTAGTTTTCCGGAATTTTCCAGGAACGTTATGTGATTTATGGATTTGGAATCGGACTTCCGAAATTATTTCGGGTCGTCCCGATTATGCTGTGGATTGGTGGTGGATATTTTATATATATAAATGCGGGTTTTTCCCTAGTTTGGGACTTGCAGGAAATTATCGACGCCATTTTCCAGTTTTTGGGTTGACCAAAAACAGAGGAGATGCTGCCCGATTTTTCTGTAAATCCTGAATTAATTTAAAAATGAATTTAAAATGATTTTTGGAATTTATTCGATATTTGATTTTGGGGTGACGACCGTATCGGTCAATGGACCCGGCTAAGTGCAAACGATACCGGCCCCGCCCGGACGTTGAGGCAATTAGCCAAAATGAGGATCGAACCATATCTGAGACTTATGACTTATCATTATTTTATTATTTATTTCTGTTTATATTTATTTAATATTTTCAGTTTAGGACTAACGTCAGTCTTATCTTATTTCAATTTATGTAAATAAATTGTAATGGGCATAAGCCCAGCTGGCTGGTCTGTAACTGTAATAGCTTAGGTTTTCCTGTCATTTTCTGGCTTTTCGTGTTTTATTATTTAACGATTAAAATGATTAAAAAGTATCTTCGTATAAAAAAATTAATTAATATTTCTCACCTAAAATTGACAAGTTTATTAGTAATTAAAAATCACGAGTTTTCTCACTAAAATAAGAAAATTAGTTTTATATTTATATTTATAGAAAATACCGAGTTTTTTTAAAATAATCTGGCAGCGACGATGTTTTCCAAATTCAAAGTTAAAATGATCATTTTTCCCTCGTATTAAATCAACGCACCAAATAATCGTGTTTTCTATGTTTGTTAATTTAAGAATTAAAATTGGACTAGGACGTAATTAGAGATTTCAACTAGCGTAGCTAGATTGGTAACCCTGGTATCTGAGTCAATTCTCTATTGTAGGGTTTCGAGGACTGTACTAGCATCACCCCGAAATCAACAAACGAATCCAGTCAATAAAACAAAGGCAAGTACATTTTGTGTTAGTTTACAATTATTTAGTAATCGTTTTAATGTAAGTTTAAACCACGATACAACACAGAACTCTCTCTGAGAGCACTGACTGTAACTACTGTAACTGTTTGGGGACTGGGGGAGTAGTGTAATGTTTATGACCACATCCAAATTACTGTAACAACTGTATTAGCTTACCCCTCATACACACGGGGATAAGCCATATCATTCACTATACAACCCAAGCCGGTCATATTCATTGTCTATTCAAATTACACTGTTTTACTGTTAGAAAACTGTTCTTTTCAAAATTGTTTAAAAGTGCATGATTCTATTATTATTTCAATTGTCAAATTAGCATAAATTGTACTTTATTCCCTCCTGACTGGAGATCCAACATTTTAGGTATCGCTGATGATGCTTTGTTTCGCAGTTTTTTTCCTGAGATTCCAACTAGAGGACGATGATCTCGAGACTGATGAGCTGGATGCCTAGATTTTTTTTTTAATTCATGATGTTTGTGGAAAACAATGTATTACAGATGTATCTTTCATTTTATTGTAAAAAGTTTTAAACTATTCGAATTATTAAAGTTGTGACAATTAGACTGTGTTGTTTATTTACCTGCATGAGTGATACAGCTTACTACCGCCGTCTCAACAACGGTGCAGGCTGGGCATGATCCGATTCGACCCAAGAAATTGGGACCGGGTCGTAACATATTTTTAGTGGTGGCCCATGCAGGTCTGAACAACAACTTAGGAAAACATATTTAGAAACAATTAGAACACTAGAACATCAATTTGTCACAACATAGGACCGAAATATATTGAATAAATATTTTTGTTTGATTATAGACTGGTAGGCTACCTTGCTTATGTGTGCATCCTAAACTTTCCAGAGAATGACCATTGACAAGACCAATCCTGCTGGCGATGAGGTGTCATCTCCGAATCATACCCCATCTCCTCAACCAAGTCCAGGGTTTATTCTCTCGCAGCTGATTGACCGTCTCCATAATGCATCCAGTGAAGTTTTCACTACACTGGCGATTCCTACCTCTTCTCAAACTGAGCTGCATTTCCTTGGGGAAGTACCCATTCCTGATGCTCCACCAGTACCAGCGAACACCTCCTAAATAGTTGCCCTATTTCAAGAAATCATGGAGTCCCAGAAGGCTCAAGCTGAAGCCCAGCAGGAACAGATGGATATCACGATAGAAGTCACGAAGAACGTCAATGATGTAGCCTTAGCAATCTTAAACCGAGTTGGAGCGGAAGCTCGTCCTAGGAGGGACGCCCTTGAATATAGAAGATGTTGGAGCCCTACTATTCGGCAGTCATATTATAAGAAGCTATTGGTTTGTGACTACTGTAAAAGGCCTGGTCACCAAGCCAATATTTGTCGTAAGAGATTGGAGAAATGTTTGGTATGTGGATCTGCTGAACATCGGGTAAAGGATTGCCCCTTATCTTTCTATCGTACCAGAGTACCTATTCCAGTTACACCTGTTATGCCGCAACCTAGGGACTCTCTTCCCATCCAACAGATCTTGCTTCCTACACCCACTGCAGGAAGGCATGATGCAGACTCGAAGATCATAGAAGATGAAGGACCAGATCAATAAACTGAAGGCTTTGGGATTTATCTGAGACGGAGCTTCACCCTGGGGAACACCTATTTTGTTTGTGCCCAAGAAGGATGGAACAACGAATGTGCATTGAATACCAGACACTAAAGAACAAGTACCCTCTGCCGAATCGAGGATCTGTTTGTGTGGAGTTAGGGTGTTTTCGAAGTTTGACTTAATATCTGACTACCATCAAATCAAAGTCAGGAAGGAGGACATTTCCAAGACGGCGTTCAAACACCAAGTATGGGTAGTTTCTTTGGTCATGACGTTGGACTGACAAATGCTCCTGCTGTATTCATGAATCTCATGAACAGAGTTTTTCATGAGTATTTGAATCAGTTTATCTTCTCCATAGATAACATTCTGATATATTCGAAGACTGAAGAAGAGCATGAAGAACATCTGAGGAAAGTTCTGGGAACTTTGAGGAAAAAGAAGTTTTATGGTAAGTTATCTGAATGTAGATTTTCTTTGACAAGGTGGATTTTTGGCCATGTTGTCAAGAGAAGAAATTTCGATGGAAGATAGCTGCTGTTGAAAAGTGGTATACCCCAAGTTCAATTCGGAAGTTTCTTGAACTTGGCTGGCTACTATCAGAAGTTCGTGAAGGATTTCGCCAAGATTGTTGAGCCGATGACGAAGCTCACTTGAAGGAATGAAGAGTTCATCTGGACGAAAGATTGCCAGGCGGCATTGAGGAGCTGAAGAAGAGACTTACCACTACACCAATCCTCGCGCTACCCGCAGGAACCGGTGGTTTCTCAATCTACAGTAATGCCTCTGAAAAAGGACGGGGTTGCGTTCTTCAACAACATAGAAAAGTAATTGCTTACACATCTAGGCAACTACAGACTCATGAGAAGAATTATCCCACACCTAATTTGGAATTTGCTGCAATTATCTTTACTTTGAAGCTATGGAAGCATGATTTTATGGAAAGGGAGTGAAAATATATACGGACTACAAAAGTCTGAAATATGTCTTCACTCAGAAAGAGCTGAATGTTAGACTAAGAAGATGGCTGAAGCAGATGAAGGATTTCGACATCGACCCGCTATACCACCCGGGTAGGGTTAATGTGATCGCTGATACACTTAGTCGATACCCAGTGGCGATGTTCTTAACCAAGGAGTGGCAACTACTAGAAGACGTTGAGAAGCTTGGACTGGAGGTTATACTACCTGGAGAAAGAAGGACGGAGCTGGATGCTGATTCAGTATTGATAAAGTTCGAGGCTGATGGACAAAATCAAGAGGACGTAGTTTCAAAACGAGGCACTTTGCAGGCTTAGAGATCAAGTGTTGGCTTGAGGGTTTCTAAATTGATCAGCAGTGGAACTCTGAAGAATGTTACGAGACTTTGCGTATCGGCTGACAAACGGAGGAACGAGTTGATGAAAGAAATGCACCAGTCGCAATATTCCATATATTCAGGAGCTAATAAGATGTATCGGAATATGCCTCCATTGATTGGTGCTATGGAATGAAGTAGGATGTATTCAGAATTGAGGTTAGATGTTTAATTTGTTAACAAGTGAAGGCTAGCCGACAGAGACCCGTATGACTTCTACAGTCGTTGGACATTCCGGACCGGAAGTAGGAGCACATAACGATGGACTATGTGTCAGGATTGCCTTGATTCTAAGGAAGGAAGAACACCATTTAGATTATTATGGACCAACTGACTAAGTCAGCTCACTTTATTCCCTTCAAGATGGTTTATCCACTAAGAAGTTGGCAGCATTGTACGAGAGGCACATCTACCGGATTCAGGGAGAACCGAGGGACGAGTAAACAGAGAGGTCAACCCAGACGCTTGAAGATATATTGAGATTTTGCACCTTAGAATTTGGAGGGTCTTGGGAAGACCAAGTGCATTTGGTGGAGCTCTCTTACAAACAACAGCTACCAAGCTGGAATTGGTATAACACCATTTGAAGCACTCTATGGACGTCATTGCCGTACATCACTTGCATGGACGAAGTAGGAAAAAGAAATAAGACCCGAGATGGTGACTAATACAGCAGAGAAGGTGAAGGTAATCAGAGACAAGCTCAGGATTGCCAAGACGGACATAAGCATTGGGTTGATAGTAGTAGTCGACCGGTGAAGTTGAAGAAGGAGATAGCATTCCTGTGAAGTTTTCTCCTACCGGAGGAACAATCAGTTTTGACGGAGCTGGGAATTGAGGCCAGATACATCAGGCCATTTGAATTTTTAAGACGAGTTGGAAGCAGCGTACCGATTAGCTCTACCAGCTGATCTTGAGAGTGTGCAACGTCTCACAGCTCAGACGCTACATTCCGGATCCAAGTCCCATATTGGATAATTCAGAGCTGAAGATTGGACTCAACCTTTCAATACCAGAGAAACCAGTTGCAAGCGTAGTCAGAGGTGAGAAGAAGATCAGAATTTGAGCCATCACTTAAACTCCTACTTCTTATCTTTTCGTTCTAAACTTGACTAATGCTGCTAAGTCAGCCTAGTTTTGCAAGCTATCTCTTTATCAAGCTTGATCATGACAGTATTTTATTGGGTGCACCCACTAATATATTGTCTAATCAGGACCGGTGCATGATGGTCTGATCAACCTCGTGTACTTTGGTTTGCTTTTGTATTTTTCTATATGGATGATATCATAAATCGTCTCATCTACGACTGCCTTGAAAATTCTTATTGTTGGACCTGAGTTACGGGCGTAGTACCCATAGCTGTTTGATTCTCCTACCCTGCCATTAATTTCGAGGACGAAATTTTTTAAGGAGAAAAGATTGTGAAACCCATATCTTTTGTTAATAATTAATAATAGTGTTATAATTAGTATTTCCAAATTATTATTATTATTATTATTATTATTAAATATTTTTGAGTGTAAAGGATTTCGAAAAAAAATAATAATTAATAACATGGTTTTTGAGTTCAGACCCAGACCCGAGTCCGAACCCAGACCCAGGCCTGAGCCCAAACCCATATCTTTTCATTCTTTCCAAATCTGAATTTTTGACTTGGTTTACTTATTATAAAAAAATACTAGCTGGTCCGGTAGGACCAGCACCCCTCAAAACACACACACACACACGTTCTAAGTCAAAAACCTATTTTACTCTCCCCTCAAATGGCTCAGGACCACACACATCCCCTCAACTTCCCCTCACCCCCTCACTTTCCTTCCCTACGGTTACTCCAGTATAACACCCCATTCCCCCTTTTAACTCCCCACTCTTTATTACTCCCATCCATAACTCCCCAACTCTCCATCTCCTTATAACTCCCCTTTCTCCAACTTTTCCCTCATAGAACACCACTCCCCCTCTACTCTTTTTTCCCCTTCCCCTTCACTCCAACCCCAAACCCCTTCTTCAAACTTCATCTCCCCTTTCCCACCTAACTCTCTCAAACCCCCTCACCCGATTTCTCCTCGGCGACCACCTCCGCCTGCCCTGTCCCTTGGTCGACCGCCCGACCGTGCGACCCCCCGCGGCCAGGCCCGACTCCGACGACCCCCGCGCCCTGTTCTCCGGCCTTCCTCCGTCCAGCTCGCGGCCCAGCGCCGCCCGTGGCCACCCACTCCAGCACGCCCACCGTGCGACAGCACCCCGCCGAGCCCGTCGGTTTCCTCCGACGCCGACGCCAGCGCCACCCCTTGCGCGGCCGAGTCCGGCGAACCTTTCGAGCCCCGTTGGCCGATCTTTCTTTGGCCAGCGCCCGTTCTTCCCCGCGCGCCCCTGGTCAGTTCACTGTTCTTGGGCCAGCACCCTGTCGTGCCCTAGTTCTGAGTTCTTCGACGTTCGTCGTCGTCGACGCTGGTTTCAGCGCTGATCTGGGATTTGTTCGCTGTTCGGAACTTATTTCTTTCTATTTTCATCTGAAAGCTCTAGCCGAGCAATCCGAGGTATAACCCCTATCCCGCTAATTTTTTTATTATCTTGTCGATGATTAAATGGTCCCCGATTCCCTTTGGGAATTCGGTTTTAGCGACGTCATAATTTTCCGGGACTTTCGGAAAGGTCCTGTGAATTATTTTGGATTTCCGGAATATTTTGGGAATTGATTTTTGGTATGTTTTAGTTTTCCGGAATTTTTCGGGAACGTTATGTGATTTGTGGATTTGGAATCGGACTTCCGAAATTATTTCGGGTCATCCCGATTATGCTGTGGATTGGTTGTGGATATTTTATATATATAAATGCGGGTTTTTCCCTGGTTTGGGACTTGCAGGAAATTATCGGTGCCATTTCCCAGTTTTTGGGTTGACCAAAAACAGAGGAGATGCTGCCCGATTTTTCCGTAAATCCTGAATTAATTTAAAAATAAATTTTAAATAATTTTCGGAATTTATTCGATATTTGATTTTGGGGTGACGACCGTATCGGTCAATGGACCCGGCTAAGTGCAAACGATACCGGCCCCGTCCGGACGTTGAGGCAATTAGCCAAAATGAGGATCGGACCATATCTGAGACTTATGACTTATCATTATTTTATTATTTATTTCTGCTTACATTTATTTAATATTTTCAGTTTAGGACTAACGTCAGTCTTATCTTATTTCAATTTATGTAAATAAATTGTAATGGGCATAAGCCCAGCTGGCTGGTCTGTAACTGTAATAGCTTAGGTTTTCCTGTCATTTTCTGGCTTTTCGTGTTTTATTATTTAACGATTAAAATGATTAAAAAGTATCTTCGTATAAAAAAATTAATTAATATTTCTCACCTAAAATTGATAAGTTTATTAATAATTAAAAATCACGAGTTTTCTCACTAAAATAAAAAAATTAGTTTTATATTTATATTTATAGAAAATACCGAGTTTTTTTAAAATAATCTGGCAGCGACGATGTTTTCCAAATTCAAAGTTAAAATGATCATTTTTCCCTCGTATTAAATCAACGCACCAAATAATCGTGTTTTCTGTGTTTGTTAATTTAAGAATTAAAATTGGACTAGGACGTAATTAGAGATTTCAACTAGCGTAGCTAGATTGGTAACCCTGGTATCTGAGTCAATTCTCAATTGTAGGGTTTCGAGGACTGTACTAGCATCACCCCGGAATCAACAAACGAATCCAGTCAATAAAACAAAGGCAAGTACATTTTGTGTTAGTTTACAATTATTTAGTAATCGTTTTAATGCAAGTTTAAACTACGATACAACACGGAACTCTCTCTGAGAGCACTGACTGTAACTACTGTAACTGTTTGGGGACTGGGGGAGTAGTATAATGTGTATGACCACATCCAAATTACTGTAACAACTGTATTAGCTTACCCCTCATACACACGGGGATAAGCCATATCATTCACTGTACAACCCAAGCCGGTCATATTCATTGCTTATTCAAATCACACTGTTTTACTGTTAGAAAACTGTTCTTTTCAAAATTGTTTAAAAGTGCATGATTCTATTATTATTTCAATTGTCAAATTAGCATAAATTGTACTTTGCTCCCTCCTGACTGGAGACCCAACATTTTAGGTATCGCTGATGATGCTTTGTTCCGCGGTATTTTTCCTGAGATTCCAACTAGAGGACGATGATCTCGAGACTGATGAGCTGGATGCCTAGATTTTTTTTTTCTTTTTTTAATTCATGATATTTGTGGAAAACAATGTATTACAGATGTATCTTTCATTTTATTGTAAAAAGTTTTAAACTATTCGAATTATTAAAGTTGTGACAATTAGACTGTGTTGTTTATTTACCTGCATGAGTGATACAGCTTACTGCCGCCGTCTCAACAACGGTGCAGGCTAGGCATGATCCGATTCGACCCAAAAAATTGGGACCGGGTCGTGACAACACATCATCCACATGCAACATGTAACCATGCTTTTATGTACACATATTTCCACACAGCACATAAAACACCCACTCATAGACATTATGCTGCTACACATAACTATTATCCTGCTACTACACACAATCAATATCATGCATATCCTACTCATAGACATTACTATCACCCTGCTCTGAACACAAATAAACAAGCTACATGCACATACTATGGCTTACATGGTCACAACTCACCATAGTTCAAAATTAGGAAATTGGTTGATATAAATCTATATGTATGGGTAACAAAGACTAACATTTCAGGACCCTCAAAGACTTGTGTACCAAAGGTTATATCTACTCTTGGTGTAGGTGGACCTTCCCGCTCAAACTAAAAGCAAGTGGATTCTCGATAGTGGTGCTCGCGACATATGACTGGAGATGCAAATCTATTCGCAACACTATCGATGAAAAGAGAAGGATATGTATTCCTCAGAAATAACTTGAAAGGTTATATTATAGGTAATGGTTCAATTGGTTATCCCCCTTCTCCTGTCATAAATGATGTCTGTTTAGTTACCGAATTAAAGCATAACTTACTCAGCATCAGTCATCTTGCTGACCACGGTTATGATATTAATTTTGGAAAAACTAAATGTTTAATCTATGATAGATCAACTGGAGACATCGCTTTTGAGGGGATAAGGGAAGATAACATATATATTTTCTACCTATCTAGAGATACTAATAATGCAGGAAGATGCCTATACGCTCACAAGGATGAAAGACTATTATGGCATCAGCGTCTTGGTTATGCCAACATAGATACCATATCAAGACTATCCACCAAGAAGCTTGTAAGAGGACTACCCGATATCACATTCAAGAATAACGTGGTATGTGCTGATTATGAAAAGAACAAGGCTACAAAATCTTTGTTTAAATCCATCAACTCTGTAAGTACTACTAGACCGTTACAACTCCTTCATATGGACTTATTTGGTCCAAGTAGAGTAGCCAGTCTTGGCGGTAAACTCTATGCCTTTATTATTGTTGATCATTTTTCAAGATTTACTTGGGTGTTCTTTCTTACAAATAAAAGTGAAACTATTTCTGTTTTTAAATTATTTTCCAAAAATGTTCAAAACGAAAAAGGCTATATGATTACTCGAATTCGAAGTGATTATGGTGGTGAATTCAACAATTCTGACTTCAAAAAGTTTTACGAAACAAATGATTTTAGTCATGAATTTTCTTGTCCTAGAACTCCTCAACAAAATGGTGTTGTGGAGCGGAAGAACAAGACTCTTGGCGATATGGCTAGAGTCATGCTGAATCAATTTTTTCTTCTAAAATATTTTTGGCCAGAAGCTGTCAACACAGCGTTCCAGGTTTTGAATAGGGTTTTGATTCGACCTATTTCGAAGAAAACACCCTATGAGCTTTGGGTTAGTAGAACTCGCAATGTTTCTTATTTTAGAGTGTTTGGCTGTCACTGCTTTATCCTGAATAACAAAGACAACTTAGGCAAGTTTGATGCCAGAGCTAACGAAGGTATTCTTCTTGGTTATGCTGCCAAGAGTAAGGGATATAGAGTGTTCAACAAACCCTCCATGATTGTTGAAGAGTCTACTAACGTAACCTTTGATAAGAACAATAGTACAGCGGTAATTCTCGACGATGATAATCCATCAACACTCATCCCTGTGGATGTACCACCCGAAAACAATTCTCTGGAGATCTCACCAAAGAAATTCCAATTCAAACCCTCGTATCCAAAAAATTTGTTAATAGGTGAAGTATCGAAAGTGGTAACTACTCGATCTTCTTTACGAGATTCTATTGCTAACACAGCTTTTATTTCTCAAATCAAATCCAAAAATGTTTTAGAAGCTTTTAATGATGAATTTTGGATATCTGCAATGCAAGAAAAACTCAACCAATTCGAACGGAATAAGTGTGGAAACTTATTCCTAAACCTGCTAACCATTCAATCATTGGTACTAAATGGGTCTTTCGTAACAAAATAAATAAGGACGGTTCAGTCACACGTAACAAGCCTCGTCTCGTAGCTCAAGGGTACAACCAAGAGGAATGTATTTACTACGATGAGACGTATGCTCCTGTTGTACGACTTGAATCTATTTGGATGCTTTGTGCCTTTGCAAATTTCCAAAATTTCAAGTTATTTCAAATGGATGTGAAAAGTGCCTTCTTAAATGATTTTATCAAAGAAGAAGTTTTTGTAAAATAACCACCGGGATTTGAAAATTACAAATTTCCCAACCATGTTTTTAAACTTAAGAAAGCCCTCTATGGCCTCAAACAAGCTCCTCGAGCATGGTATGAACGCCTTAGTACTGTCTTACTTGATTAAGGTTTCGTAAATGGAAAAATTGACACTACACTTTTCATAAAATCCCTTGATGACACCATTTTATTAGTGCAAATCTATGTTGATGATATTATATTCGGTTCTACGAATGAAAGTCTATGCAAAGACTTTGCTAAGTGTATGCAGAATGAGTTTGAGATGAGCATGATGGGGGAACTTAACTACTTCCTTGGTCTACAAATCAAATAATACTCACAGGGCATCTTCATCAGTCAATCAAAGTATACAAAGGACATGCTGAAGAAGTTTGAGCTTGACAACATCAAACCTATCAGTACTCCTATGGCTACTACAACAAAGCTGGAACCTGATGAAAGCGGCAAACCAGTCGATCAACGTAAGTATCGAGGTATGATTGGTAGTTTATTGTATTTAACTGCTAGTCGTCCCGATATTATGTTCAGTGTGTGCTTATGTGCTAGATACCAAGCTAACCCTAAAGAATCACACATGACCGCTGTTAAGCGTATCTTTCGATACCTTAAAGGTAGAATTATGGTAGGCTTGTGGTATCCCAAAACTACTTCCTTTGAACTAATCGGATATTCCGATACTGATTTTGCGGGATGCAAAGTCGACCGTAAGAGTACCAGTGGCACGTGTTATTTGTTAGGAAAAGCTTTAGTCTCATGGTTTAGTAAAAAGCAGAACTCTGTAGAACTATCCACAACAGAGGCTGAGTACATTGCAGCTGGTCATTGTTGTGCTCAGATTCTGTGGATGAAACAAACTCTTGAAGACTATAACTTATCTTTTGTACATATTCCTATTTTCTGTGATAACACTTGTGCCATCAATTTGACTAAGAACCCAGTACACGCACGAAACACATTGAAATACGTCACCACTTTCCGCGTGATCATCAACAACATGGCACCATTAACTTAGAATTTATCGACACCGATCATCAGCTAGCAGATTTTTTACCAAACCATTTGCCGAAGAGCGATTCAATTTTCTTCGTCGAGAATTAAGGATTTTAGATGAACATGTCATACACTTATCTCTGCGATATTAACTGTCAGTCATATCGTGCTTGATGTCATGTCTTGGGTACAAGCCGAAAGGGCCCTTTTATCAACAAGGCGTAAAAGCCTAAGCAACACGGTGTACTAGTCTTCAGACTACCGCTAGCTGGGATCCGGCGCCTACAGCTAACCTGAGGTGATACAACCTGCACTGATTACTGCCTCGCAATTATGGTCGCCTTGTTAATTTGGTTTATGATCATTGAATTACACTTATTCCTCATTTAAGACTATATTTATAGCCTTTATTTCCCTTCATTCTTCTTAATAAAATTAAATTATGGCCCCTGGGAGGCAGAGTTCGGGTCGAACTCTGTCCCCACATAGAGTTTAGGCCGAACTCTATGTCCCTGTTCTAGAAGCTCAATTAGCTCTCAGCCCTTCATTTTGTTGATCCAACAGCTAAGATATGTTGCACACAGCCGGCCCTAGCCTTCTTAAACCCAAAAATTGCATCTCCCTCTTCATCTTCACCATTCTAGAAACCTCTCAAACCTCTCTCTCTTTAAACCCTAACCCTAGAACTTCCTCATCTTCAAGCTTTCTTTCCCCAATTTCAAGGAGCAAAGGTTTGAAGTGATTCTCCTTCTTCCTCCACCATTAGTTAAGGTATATCTACTCTTTTTCATCTCCTTTTCAAAACTTTCATCTACTCTTAGTGATGCCTCCTAGATTGTAAAATAAAGGAAAAAGAATGAAGAGTGATGGGACATCTTCATCAAATCTTGAACCTCCTCCTCCTTCTCCTTCTCACATTCATTCCGTATTTAATCCACCTCCACCACCCTCCCCTAACACCTACAATGAGCTCATCTTTGTCTTATTGGAAACCTCCAATGAGTGCTATACGAATTTTTGCTCTCGAAGTGTGTAACCCGGTCATCCAATAAACTTTACCATTTTTTTGATATGTGACTCTTTGTTTCACGAGTTGTGTATGAATGAACTTGTGGCCACCTCCTCTCTAGTTTACCTCTCGGCCATACAAATGTTTTATTGTAACATGACTTTTGATGACACGCACATTTACTTCCGTGTCGTCGGCATAAACATTTCTTTCGATGATTTCGAACTTGCCGAATATCTCGACATACTGGAACCAAACACTTGGGAGAAACTTATTGATGCCCGACGGTTTCACTTTTCGGAAGGCACATCTCTTGAGAGCTTCAAGGACGACTTGTGTACTCCCAACACACGTCCTCGCAAGCTCCTTGCCAAATATCTCAACCCATATTTTTATGAACTTTATCGTATCATCTTTTCTACCTTCCTGCCGAAAATGGGATCAACCGATGAAGTGACCTATCTAGAGATCTCGGCCCTTTATCACATTCACTTCCATATTCCTTTCAACCTCCCTCGCACGATGATGGACTGCATGATTTGTGCGAGACCAAAGCCTCGATCCTTGATTTATGCTATGCATCTACCAATGATATTTCTCGTTTTTCATATTTCGCTTGAAGAGTGTCCATGTCTTCCTGCTCCTGCCTTTCTGACCAAGGCACGGAGAACTCTTACTGCTATCGCACCTCCTGCTGAGCCTGTGTCTTCCGACTCAGATGTCCTAGATGCTCCTGTAGCTCCTGAACTCGAGCAGCTTGCTACCCTTGACTCTATTCAGGCAATGTTGTACGATCGCTTCCGGTTGGAAGACGACCGATGGACCCAGCTGGATTATTGTACTACTTTGCAGATGAGTGCCATCAGCAACTCGCTGCACGACATCCAGTACAGCATGACTCATCATCCAACTATGCCATTCCCTATAGGACGGGACCCTTCTTGCGAAGGTTACCGTATCGACGACCCCTGGGTCATGCGTTATCTGGACCCGAACACAGCATTTGTTGATCCTCATCATTCCGACACTGATCCTTCTGATTCTGCTGGACCATCTCGTGCTCCGTGATGGGTGTCTCTACTGCTGCTGCTGATGATCTTTCTTAGTTTTTTGTTTTTGTTTTAGTGGTTATGTATTTCATTCTATTTTTTTATTCCTGTATGTGTGCACTTTCAGTTTGTTTGGATTTTCTAGTTAAAACTGCTGGTTGTTCTATTACGTTTGAGCTATAACTGTGTGCTTGCAATATTATCCATCCTCTATTTTTTTTGGGATTACATATACTTGATAAATGCCAAAGGGGGCGATATATATTTGTTAGGTAACTTGTATGCATTGATGATAAAATATTATACGTCATATTATGTTTGGAAAAGATACTATATCTCAGGATAGGACACATTGGACTACGAGGGAGCTACTGTTATGGGGGAGCTACTACATCTCATGCTCGCATATAACTTCCCTTAACATGTGTCTAGGTATAAACATTGGATATACAAATATTATTTTATCAATTATCAATATGGGGAAGATTGTTGACCCAAACTGGATCACAGTCAACCAAATATTGATAACTTAACAGTATGATACTTGTCATGATTCAATATGACACATCAAGTCAGAACTCGATACAAGATGGACGTCGTCAAATCTCCTGCAGCGTACTCATAGTCTGAGTCTATATCATTTTATCTTTATTGAGTCTAGAATGATGTAAGCTAACTTACCACTGAGTACTTTTGGCTTTGAACACTTATCTCTAAAACTACATCAAAGAAGCCCAAGCTCCACCAAGCCAAACAAAGCCCAAAGGCCATTGTTCCACCTAGGAGGCAGAGTTCGGGCCGAACTCTGCCCCCACACAGAGTTCGGGCTGAACTCTGTCCCTTGATTTCCAGGAACTGAATTTTAGGGTTACCAATTGCTAGCTGGTACAACGGCCATATTTTTGAATTTTGAGGACAGAATTCTGGCCAAATTATGCCTTCCAGACAAGTATATATAGGGCATGATTTCAACCATTTTCATTCATCTCATCTTCTCTTCTCCTATAGCCTCATACAAGCCAAAACCTTCCCATCTACTAGCCAAGCTTTCTAAGCCTAAAAGTGCTCAGTGCTTTTCAGTTAGAAATTTGTGCAAGTCAGATAAAGTTGCTTGGAAAATTCTAAGTATCGCCCCAGCGATCTTTGTAAGAAGTTGACGTGCTCTTCTGAGTAAAGGCACGTAGTATAACTACTATTTCACAAATAGTGGATTTCAATCCTGAACAAGTGTTCTCAGGCCGGGACTAGTCCTCCACGAGGGAAACCAGGTTAAAACTGCTGTGTTTGCGTATGCTCTCTTGATCTTTATTATTTTTGCATTCAATTCTCTGATTATATTCTGTTTGTGATAGAGTTAAATTTTATTTGGATATTTCCAACACAAGCTCTATTCACCCCCTCTCTAGAGTTGCCTACATGTTCTTCAATTGGTATCAGAGCTCTGTTCTCTTGATTAAGGATTAACATCCTAGAGCCGATCCATGGCAACCACACAACCTATCTTTTTCAACTATGGTGAGGGACAGTCCAAAAATAGGCCACCACTATTTGATGGAACAAACTACAGTTATTGGAAAACTAGGATGAGCTTCTACCTTAAGTCTCTAGACTTTGACCTGTGAACCATAGTAACTGATGGTTATAAGAAACCGGCCAGAATAGTTGTCGAAGGAAATCTTATCGAGAAATCCTACGATAAGTATACTGACCTGGAAAAGAAACAGGCAAGTCTAGATGCTAGGGCTATTAATGCTCTTTTCTATGCCATAGACATGACTGAATTCAACAGGGTCTCAACATGCTCCACCTCAAACGAAGTATGGAAGCTTCTGGAGGTGACTCATAAAGGAACCACACAAGTTAAAGAATCAAAGATCAGTCGGCTGACACAAGAATATGAAGCTTTCAAAATAAAGCCAAACGAGACTATTACTCAAATGTTCACAAGGTTCCTCGACGTCGTCAACCCACTATCTTCCCTTGGTAAGGATTACTCCAACCACGAAAAGATACGTAAGGTGCTAAGGGGACTATCGAAGGTCTGGAATCCCAAAGTCACGGCAATAATAGAAGGAAATGATCTAACCATCATGACGCTGGAAACTCTCATGGGCAAGTTGATGACGCATGAGCTCGATCTCAAAGATTTTGAAAAACAGCTCCAAAGACAAAATAGATTGCCCTAAGAGCTCATCGTCGAAGAACTGGTCCTGAAGAAACTGATGACGATGATTCCGATGGTGTTGATCAAGCACTTATGGTCTGTGACTTCAAGAAGTTCCTCCACTTCAATCGAAGGAAGAAGAAATAACAAAAACATGACGAGGAAGAACCGACTTGCTATGGCTACAAAAATTACTGGTCATGTTCAAAAAGACTACCCAGTTGCAAAGAAAGAAAGCAGATATGAGAAGTCCTACAAGAAGCCATCTTCACGAAAGTATGCCAACACTAGTATTTGGCCCAAAAGCGAAGCTAGTGAGTCTGAAGAAGAAAGTGACTCTCCTCAAGACACGGCTAATGTCTGCCTAATGGCAACATCTGATAAGGTAACAAACGAACCTCTTGATGACTTTACTTTTGATGAACTGGGTGATGCTTTTAATGACCTACTAAATGATCATAAGAAATTTCTTAGTAAGTATAACCATGCTAAGGAGAAGATCAAAGCTTATGAAATAGAGTTTCATGAACTTTCTTGCTTACTTGATAATGTTAGAGACAATTCACCTACGGAAGTCACCGATGAAGTATCCAAGCTTAAATTAAGCTTACACGATGCCGAATCGATCATTGAAAAACAAACACGTGATTTCTCAGCACTCAACAAAGAGCTTGCTGAAGAAAAGAACAAACACAAGATTGCTATTGCTAGAATTGATGGTCTAAATGCCAAGTATAATGAACTGAGTGTTGCCTCTAAGAAATTAGAGATCAGACTGGGTAAACAGGTTGCTCAAACTCAAACTCAGTCTCATAGTCACAACACACACACAACACATAAGACTACTCATCAAAATAGAACACGTCATCCACATGCAACACTTAACCATGTTTTTTTGTACACTTATTTCCATGCAGCACGTAAAACACCTACTCATAGACATTATGCTGCTATACATAACTATTATCCTACTACTATACACAATCAATATCATGCATATCCTACTCATAGACATTACTATCACCCTGCTCCGAACACAAATTAACAAGCCACATGCACATACTGTGGCTTACATGGTCACATCTCACCACAGTACAAAATTAGGAAATTGGTTGATATAAATCTATATGCATGGGTACCAGGACCCTCAAAGACATGGGTACCAAAGGTTACATCTACTCTTGGTGTAGGTGGACCTTTCCGCTCAAACTAAAAGCAAGTAGATTCTCGATAGTGGGTGCTCGTGACATATGACTGGAGATGCAAATCTATTTACAACACTATCGATGAAAAGAGAAGGATATGTTTCCTTCAGAAATAACTTGAAAGGTTATATTATAGGTAATGGTTCAATTGGTTATCCCCCTTCTCCTGTCATAAATGATGTCTGTTTAGTTACCGAATTAAAGCATAACTTACTCAGCATCAGTCATCTTGCTGACCACGGTTATGACATTAATTTTGGAAAAACTAAATGCTTTATCTATGATAGATCAACTGGTGACATCGCTTTTGAAGGGATAATAAAAGATAACATATATATTTTCTACCTATCTAGAGATACTAATAATACAGGAAGATGCCTCTACGCTCACAAGAATGAAAGACTATTATGGCATCAGCGTCTTGGTCATGCCAACATGGACACCATATCATGACTATCCGCCAAGAAGCTTGTAAGAGGACTACCCTATAACACATTCAAGAAAGATACGATATGTGCTGATTGTGAAAAGAACAAGGCTACAAAATCTTTATTTAAATCCATCAACTCTGTAAGTACTACTAGACCGTTACAACTCCTTCATATGGACTTATTTGGTCTTAGTAGAGTAGCCAGTCTTGGCGGTAAACTTTATGCCTTTGTTATTGTTGATGAATTTTCAAGATTTACTTGGGTATTCTTTCTTACAAATAAAAGTGAAACTATTTCTGTTTTCAAAATATTTTCCAAAAAGGTTCAAAACGAAAAAGGTACATGATTACTCGAATACAAAATAATCATGGTGGCGAATTCAAAAATTCTGACTTCAAAAAGTTTTGCGAAACAAATGGTTTTAGTCATGAATTTTCTTGTCCTAGAACTCCTCAACAAAATGGTATTGTGGAGCGGAAGAACAGGACTCTTGGCGATATGGCTAGAGTCATGCTGAATCAATTTTCTCTTCTGAAATATTTATGGACAGAAGCTGTCAACACAGTGTGCCATATTTTGAATAGGATTTTGATTCGACCTATTTCGAAGAAAACACCCTATGAACTTTGGTTTGGTAGAACTCCCAATGTTTTTTATTTTAGAGTGTTTGGCTGTCGCTGCTTTATCCTGAATAACAAAGACAACTTAGGCAAGTTTGATGCCAAAGCTGACGAAGATATTCTTCTTGGTTATGCTGCCAAGAGTAAGGGATATAGTGTGTTCAACAAACGCACCATAATTGTTAAAGAGTCTACTAACGTAACCTTTGATGAGAACAATAGTACCGCTGCAATTCCCGACGATGATGATCCATCAACACTCACCCCTGTGGATGTACCACCCGAAAACAATTCTCTGGAGAGCTCACCGAAGAAATTCCAATTCAAACCCTCGCATCCAGAAAATTTGGTAATAGGTGAAGTATCGAAAGTGGTAACTACTCGATCTTCTTTACGAGATTCTATTGCTAGCACAGCTTTTATTTCTCAAATTGAACCCAAACATGTTTTAGAAGCTTTTAATGATAAATTTTGGATATCTGCAATGCAAGAAGAACTCAACCAATTCGATCGGAATAAGGTGTGGAAACTTGTTCCTAAACCTGCTAACCATTCGATCATTGGTACTAAATGGGTTTTTCGTAACAAAGTAAATGAGGACGGTTCAGTCACACGTAACAAAGCTCGTCTCATAGCTCAAGGGTACAACCAAGAGGAAGGTATTGACTACGATGAGACGTATGCTCCTATTGTACGAATTTCCAAAATTTCCAAAATTTTAAGTTATTTCAAATGGATGTGAAAAGTGTCTTCTTAAATGGTTTTATCAAAGAAGAAGTTTTTGTAAAACAACTACCAGGTTTTGAAAATCATAAATTTCCCAACCATGTTTTTAAACATAAGAAAGCCCTCTATGGCCTCAAACAAGCTCCTCGAGCATGGTATGAACGCCTTAGTACTTTCTTACTTGACAAAGGTTTCTCAAAAGGGAAAATTAATACTACACTTTTAATAAAATCTCTTGATGACACCATTTTATTAGTGCAAATCTATGTTGATGATATTATATTTGGTTTTACTAATCAAAGTCTATACAAAGACTTTGCTAAGTGTATGCAGAACGAGTTTGAGATTAGCATGATGGGGGAGCTTAACTACTTCCTTGGCCTGCAAATCAAACAATACTCGCAGGGCGTCTTCATCAGTCAATCGAAGTATACAAAGGACATGCTGAAGAAGTTTGAGCTTGACAATATCAAACCTATCAGCACTCCTATGGCTACTCCAACAAAGCTGGAACCTGATGAAAGCGGCAAACCAGTCGATCAACATAAGTATCGAGGTATGATTGGTAGTTTATTATATTTAACTGCTAGTCGTCCCGATATTATGTTCAGCATGTGCTTATGTGCTAGATACCAAGCTAACCATAAAAATCACACATGACAGCTGTTAAGCGTATCTTTCGATACCTTAAAGGTACAATTATGGTAGGCTTGTGGTATCCTAAAACCACTTCCTTTGAACTAATCGGATATTTCAATACTGATTTTGCGGGATGCAAAGTCGACCGTAAGAGTACCAGGGGCACGTGTCATTTGTTAGGAAAAGCTTTAGTCTCATGGTTTAGTAAAAAGCAGAACTCTGTAGAACTATCCACAACAGAGGCTGAGTACATTGCAGTTGGTCGTTGTTGTGCTCAGATTCTGTGGATGAAACAAACTCTTGAAGACTATAACTTATCTTTTGTGCATATTCCTATTTTCTGTGATAACACTAGTGCCATCAATTTGACTAAGAACCTAGTATGTCACTCACGCATGAAACACATTGAAATACGTTACCACTTTTTGCGTGATCATCAACAACACGGCACCATTAACTTAGAATTTATCGACACCGATCATCAGCTAGCAGATTTTTTCACCAAACCACTAGCCGAAGAGCGATTCAATTTTCTTCGTCGAGAATTAGCGATTTTGGATGAACATGTCATACTCTTATCTCTGCGACATTAACTGTCAGTCATATCGTACTTGATGTCTTGTCTTGGGTACAAGCCGAAAGGGCTCTTCTGTCAGCAAGGCGCAAAAGCCTAATCGACACGGTGCACTAGTCTTCGGACTACCGCTAGCTGGGATCCGACCCCTACCGCTAACCTGAGGTGATACAACCTGCACTGATTACTGCCTCGCAATTATTGTCGCCTTGTTAATTTGGTTTGTGATCATTGAATTACACTTATTCCTCATTTAAGACTATATTTATAGCCTTTATTTCCCTTTATTCTTCTTAATCAAATTGAATTATGGCCCCAGGGAGGCAGAGTTCGGGCCGAACTCTGTCCTCACACAGAGTTCGGGCCGAACTCTGTGTCCCTGTTCCAGAACCTCAATTAGCTCTCAGCCTTTTATTTTGTTGATCTAACGGCTACGATATATTGCACAATACCGGCTCTAGCCTTCTTAAAACCGAAAATTGCATCTTCCTCTTCATCTCCACCATTCTAAAACCCTCTCAAACCTCTCTCTCTTCAAACCCTTACCCTAGAACTTACTCATCTTCAAGCTTTCTCTCCCCAATTCCAAGGAGCAAAGTTTTGAAGTGATTCTCCTTCTTCCTCTACTACTAGTTAAGGTATATCTACTCTTTTTCATCTCCTTTTCAAATCATTCATCTACTCTTAGTAATGGCTCCTAGATTGTTCAATAAAGGAAAACGAATGAGGAGTGATGGGGCATCTTCATCAAATCCTCAACCTTCTCCTCCTTCTCCTCCTTACATTCATCCCCTATTTAATCCACCTCCACCACCCTCCCCTAACACCTACAATGAGCTCATCTTTGTCTCATTGGAAGCCTCCAATGAGTGGTATACGGATTTTTGCTTTTGTAGTGTGTATCCCGGTCATCCAATCAACTTTACCATTTTTTCGATATATGACTCTTTGTTTCACGAGTTGTGTATGGACGAACTTGTGGCCACCTCCTCTCTAGTTTACCTCTCGGCCAGACAAATATTTTATTGTAACATGACTTTTGACGACACGTGCATTTACTTTCGTGTCGCCAGCATAAACATTTCTTTCGATGATTTCGAACTTGCCGAATATCTCGACATACCGGAACCAAACACTTGGGAGAAACTTATTGATGCCCGACGGTTTCACTTTCTGAGAGGCACGTCTCTTGAGAGCTTCAAGGATGACTTGTGCACTCCCAACACACGTCCTCGCAAGTTCATTGCCAAATATCTCAACCCATATTTTTACGGACTTCATCGTATCATCTTTTCCACCTTCCTGCCTAAAGCGGGATCAATCGATGAAGTGACCTATCTTGAGATCTCGGCCCTTTATCACATGCACTTCCATATTCCTTTCAACCTCCCTCGCACGATGATGGACTGCATGATTCATGCGAGACCAAAGCCTCGATCCTTGATTTATGCTATGTATCTACCAATGATATTTCGTGCTTTTCATATTCCTCTTGAAGAGTGTCTATTTCTTCCTGCTCTTGCCTTTCTGACCAAGGCATGGAGAACTCCTGCTGCTATCACTCCTCCTATTGAGCCTGAGCCTTCCGACTCAGATGCCCCAGATGCTCCTGCAGCTCCTGAACCCGGGCCGCCTGCTACCCTTAACTCTATTCAGGCGATGTTGCACGATCGCTTCCGGTTGGAAGACGACTGCAGGACCCAGCTGGATTATAATACTACTTTACAGATGAGTGCCATCAGCAACTCGCTACACGACATCCAGTACAACATGACTCGGCATCCAACTATGCCATTCCCAATGGGGCAGAACCCTTCTCGCGAAGGTTACCGTATCGACGACCCCTGGGTCATGCGGTATCTGGACCCGGATGCAGCATTTGTTGATCCTCGTCGTTCCGACACTGATCCTTCTAATACTGCTGGACCGTCTCGTGCTCCATGATGGGTGTCTCTGCTACTACTGTTGATGAACTTTCTTAGTTTTTTGTTTTTGTTTTAGTGGTTATGTATTTCATTCTATTTTTTTTATTCTTGTATGAGTGCACTTTCAGTTTGTTTGGATTTTCTAGTTAAAACTGCTGGTTGTTCTATTACGTTTGAGCTATAATTGTGTGCTTGCAATATTATCCATTCTCTGTTTTTTTGGGATTACATATACTTGATAAATGCCAAAAGGGGGCAATATATATTTGATAGGTGACTTGTATGAATCCATGATAAAATATTATACGTCATATTGTGTTTGGAAAAGATACTATATCTCAGGATAGGACACATTGGACTACGGGGGAGCTACTACATCTCATGCCTGCATACAACTTCCCTCAACATGTGTCCAGGTATGAACATTGAATATACAAATATCATTTTGTCAATTATCAATATGGGGGAGATTGTTGACCCAAACTGGATCACAGTCAACCATATATTGATAACTTAACAGTATGATATTTGTCATCATTTAATATGACATATCAAGTCAGAACTCGATACATGATGGACGTCATCAAATCTCCTGCAGCGTACTCATAGTCTGAGTCTATATCATTTTATCTTTATTGAGTCTAGAATGATGTAAGCTGACTTAGCACTGAGTACTTTTGGTTTAGAACACTTATCCCTAAAACTACATCAAAGTAGCCCAAGCTACACCAAGTCAAACAAAGCCCAAAGGCCCAAAGGCCATTCTGCCACCTAGGAGGCCGAGTTCGGGCCGAACTCTGCCCCCACACAGAGTTTGGGCCAAACTTTGTTCCCTAATTTCCAGGAACTAATTTTTAGGGTTACCAATTGCTAGCTGGTATAAAGGCCATATTTTTTGAATTTTGAGGACAGAATTCTGGCTGAATTCTGCCTTACAGACTAGTATATATAGGGCATGATTTCAACCATTTTCATTCATCTCATCTTCTCTTCTCCTATAGCCTCATATAAGCTAAAATCTTTCCATCTACTAGCCAAGCTTCCTAAGCTTAAAAGTGCTCAGTGCTATTCAGTTAGAAGTTTGTGCAAGAGTCAGATAAAGTTGCTTAGAAAATTCTAAGTGTCGCCCCAGCGATCTTTGTAAGAAGTTGACGTACTCTTCTGAGTAAAGGCACGTGGCGTAACTACTATTTCACAAATAGTGGATTTTAATCCTGAGCAAGAGTTCTCAGTCCTGAACTAGTCCTCTACGAGGAAAACTAGGTTAAAATCGCTGTGTTTGCGTATGCTCTCTTGATCTTTATTATTTTCGTATTCAATTCTTCGATTATATTCTGTTTTTGATAGAGTTAAATTTTATTTGGATATTTCCAACACAAGCTCTATTCACCCCCTCTAGAGTTGCCTACACGTTCTTCAAGGTGTAGTTACTAAAAAAATGCAGTTGAGACATTTCCGCAGTCACAAGCCCTGCAGACTATCCAGGTTATCTAGACGAGGTTACAAGAGTTATCAAGTTACAAGAATTATCAAGATTACTGGTGTGCTTTAGTACTTATAATTCAAGAAGTGCAACAAATGACAGTTTGCTGGAAATATGCCCTACTCGATGGCAGGCTACAAGTACACAGATGTGGCTGGGATCACCTATAACTGGAAAATATATCTATATCAACTACTTGATCAATCTAGTCGTTTAACCTAGTTAGATTCATTATGAATCCCTGACCGTGGTAACCAGGAATCCATGTCCTAGACATGATGCAATATGAGTGTCACGCCCCGCTCCCAAAATACGGCGAACCGAGTACGTAACAACATCCCCAGGCTACGCGACATATGAATACTCCAGTACACATATTCGCAATTGTCACCCGTAGGGTCCTAGGATAGGTTGCTCACAGGTCACATGATGCATAAAATAATAAATGACAGGTTGATTAAAGGATATTCTAAACTATAAATAGAAATTTCATTATTCTACCCTATTACAATGATTAACCCAATACATATATTACATTACCAGCTACAAAGTTTTACTAGCTGATACCAGGTCAACCTCCTCTTTGTCTCATTCATAAAGCTTCTCTTCAGTGTCCATTTGCATTCTCTCCTGACCTTCATCAAAACCTAGTGAACAAAACTAGGTCGTCAATACGACGAACAAGCCCTCAGTCAAAGGGAGTAAAGTAGGTAAGGTAAGATGATAAAATTATCGAAATTGAAATGAGGGAAAGGATAATATAAAAGGTATATTCACTGATAAAAATTTCTTATCGTATTAACATCTTTTCCTAAAAGAATACAGGTGTCAGGTATAAATGTGTAAGCAATCAAACAAATCTTGTATGAAAAATACAATATTTAGAGAAACACTTCTGGATCACACAACTTCTATTTTCTCAACAATAATCCCATTTACCCGGGATCAGGTTTATACTTAATGGGCGGTGCTTAGATTTATCCATCCTATTAGTATCAGGATCACATATTGATGTGATATAATCAGGATAACACATGAGTGGTTTTCCGAATTATCGAAATCAAGTGTTATAACAATTGTCGTATGATTTGAAATTGTTCAAGAATATCGGAGCAGGCTACATTGGATATTACAGGGCCAAATTCGGGGATTCAGAATTCAATGGAAAACAGAAAACAGAAAAGTGAGCTAAGCCTCACCTTGAACATCCTATGGCCGTACGAATGTCGATAACAGGAACTAACCAGTTTTGTAAAATATAATATTGCAAAGAGTTCGAAGGTGTGATCCAAAGGTTTCTCTCCCATCCCAATGTAATTCTTACCAAAATGTTACTTAGTTAAAGTACATTTCGATTTTGTATCTCATTTTATTCGTGTGGTAGGGAACACACATTAAACGAGAATAAAGTTAAGCAGGAGATTTTGTTTTAGCGGAAATAAAATATCAAACTAGAATTTGTGCGCCTAAGGCAACACTTTCAAGAATTTCAGGGTTATGTTTGTATTAGGAAATTTGATAAAATTAGGAACTAGGGTTTAATCATTTCGACTTTCTAAAATGGCTAACTCTGGAATTTCTCAAAAATTTTGGCAGTTTCCTTTGTATTTTTGACTCCGAAAAATTCACAAGAGATAATAATATAATTCAAAATCCTGGGTACGCCGACCCCTTCGGTGGAGCAACTCTCAACACCAGTACCACACAATAATAAAATCCCGGGTACGCCGACCCCTTCGGTGGAGCAACTCTCAACACCGAAACCCATACAATTAAAGGTATTGATATAAACAATAAAATTAGAGCTTCCAAGGACGAAATTCCTTACCGAAGTGTATTACCGTAGCTATTTTGCAAATGCTCCATTTTTGTTTAAGAAACTAATTTTTATTTAGTAAGAAATTTATAATATAAACAACATATGAAGTTAGTTAATCCATAATCATGAAAAATCACACATATTGGAATATATATACATTTATAAAAATATCACATACGTAATGTATTGGTCACCACCTTACTTTAGGATCAAAATTTCTTAAGTTCTAACTCTAACATAGTGTTTATGTCATTGTGATACATAATTATCCAAGATTTGGATTTCAAAAATAGTCTAAATTTTTGGAAGAGTAACTTCTACCAGAAATTTGACTTCCTAAAATACTTTGGGCCAAGAATCAAATTGTGGACCGATATAGTTACTTTGGGTATCCTTCTATCGATATCTTTAGGGTTGTATTTCATGACTTCTCGCAAAAGGATAAATGTTGTAGTTACTTCTAGATCAAGATTCAAAAATCTATTCCAAGTTAAGGTATTGGAGTCCGATACAGCCTATGCCATATGCGAAATCATATCTTTAGGTTGCCTATGCACCCGAAGTATAAATTCACATTTAGATGACCTAGAAATAGCTTAATAGTATCTAATTAAGTCTGATTTTAATTCCGTACAACAGGGTGTAATGATTAGTTCTTGATGATAACTTAGTATAACAAATTTTCTATGAAGCTAGACTAGATTGACAAATTCTAATGTACTTACCATATAAGTCAATACACATATATTCATAAACATATATACTTCTATATAATTATACATATATTTCCATATATCAAGTCCTAAGAAAAGTCCATTTAGGACACGTTGTCGAATTTACAATAGGTCCACGATACCGCGTCCGACACAGCATAATTATTTACATACCTACATTTCCAAGACTTTACATATATTTGTCACATATATTCATAAATAAATTCACATATATATTATAAAAAGTTGGTCACAACCTACACCCAATTACAATCTACAACATTGTATCATTATCCACGTGTGTCGACATATCAATATCGTATCCTAGTTTCACGTCGGTGTCATACTATAGTATATATACAAAAATTCAGAAGTCAATTATATTTTAAACATGATATCTACTCTCTCTAATTTATCAAATTAATATTAAAAATTCAAGAAATTGAGGAAAAGGAAGGGAGGGCTTGCCTTGGAGAAATGATTTGGGTTTGGAATTGGGGATTAGGGCTTGCTCCTTCTCCAATTTCTCCTTCTTCTTCCTCCAACAAATTCTTCTTCTCCTTTTCCTATTTCACTCTTTTTTTTTTTGAAAAAAGGGGTTAGGGCTTTGGTGATGGAGATGATGATGATGAAGAGGATGATGGTGATGGTGGTGTTGGAGGTGGTGGTGGCCGGCGACGGGGGAGGGGCCACGAGGGGAAGGGGTCGGCCAGTTGGTCGGCCGCCGTAGGCGGCGCTGGTGGTTGCGGCCAGGGGAGGCCGAGAGGGAGATAGTGTAAGCCGAGAGAGAGAGAGAGAGAGAGAGGGAACCAAGAGAGAGAGAGAGGGTGCGGGTGATGGGGGCTCTCCTCTATCTTTATATTATATATCTTTTTTTCCTTTCTTTTTCTTTTTCTTTTTTGTTTTCTTTTTCTTTTTACCAATAAATCCATGCATGTAGACATGTGTCCCCAAGTAAAATTACTATTTTTCCCATGCTTCATACATGAGGACAAGTGTATAGATTAGGTGTCATGGTTAATTTGCAATTTGCAAATTTTTACAAGGACTTATTGTAGAAGCATGGAAAATATTACTTTAGTCCCACATCGAAAATGAGAAGAAGAAAGGGCTCACTCCATTATATAAATAGAGCCCCATTGCCTCCTTTGAAAAGGGCACCAACTTTCCTTCCCTCCTTCTAACTTGGACTCTTCCTACTACGCACCTTCGGGTGCTAAGTCGAAGAAGTCTAGGGCAGTGCGGGCTCAACAAGCCCAGTCAACTGTCCAAGTCGCTGATTGTCAGCGGGCCCCGTTGACTGTTACACGGGCTCCTGACGAAAAGTTGTACAGAACTACCGGCGTCCAGTCCCCCAGGGCTAACGGACAGGGTAGGTCTTCAAAGTCTCCCTCTAAAGATCCAGAGCAAGTGCTTTTACTAGCAACGAATCAGGGTGCAAACATGATGCCTAAGCACCCGTGCGCTCGGGATACGCGAGTCCACAAGATCGGTGCAAAGATAGATCAGCTTGCTACCGATCTGCGTGAGGGGATTACTCACAAACGCAACGTGGCAACATTAGCATGCAATGAGTCCCTTCCGGGACGTCGTTGCCCCCGAGTCATCATCAACTGTTGCTGCCACAAGACAGTGGCTCCACTATCAAGGCAGTCTGTGTTCTAGCGACTGTGACCTACTGCGCCTTTCCAACATAATCTCGGAAACATGATGCCAATTGAAGACGTTGTAATGGCCTACTCTCAACTAGATGCATTTCTCAGATTCTCAGTCAGGCGCATCTTCTCAGTCAAGCGCATCACAATCTTCTGAAGGAGTCCACCGTCAAAATCTTCTTCGAGCAAGGAGATCTGTCAAGAGGGAGACAAACGAAACTCTCTCAAAATCGTGACATTCTTCATGCAGCTCAGTCATGAGATGGCCTCATGTGGCTCGGTCAGAAGGCATTCCTCACGCGGCTCGGTCATGAGACATTCCTCATGCGGCTCGGTCATGAGACGTTCTTCATACGACTCGGTCAGAAGGCATTCTTCATACGGCTCAGCTATGAGACATTCCTCATACGGCTCGGCCAGGAGAAATTATTCATGTGGCTCGCCACAGAAGATTAGTTGATGCACGTGATAAATTGACCAGGTCTCAACTGCTCAACGACAAATCATAACAAATTCTAACAAATCCCCAGCTATCAGTCACAGACCGAGTCTCGAGGCATGATTACGGCCATGTGGCCCAGGGATTTGCCACGTGGTCATCTATGCGGCTCAAAATATCCTTCATCCCAAAATCACTATAAATAGCAGGGTGCCACACCCTTGCAAGATGGTGGGCGATCCAAGGTGGGCAACCTTCAAGAAAAAAAGTTATATCTTCACGAGCTAGAGACTGCATCAGATAGTCCACGGAGTAAGACAGAGTTGATAGCACTTTCCCGAGCCTCCACCGTCACCCCCAGAATCAAAACTAAACAATTGTACTTAGATTGTTTCCCTGGCTTTCTTTTTAGGCCGTTTCTTTGTACCAGCGAGTTTGCAATCAATTCCAGTATTCTGTAATACCTGTTGTTCATTTTTATGGTAAACACGATGGCGACTCCGCTGGGGACATCCTTCTCTTCCGATGAAAAGTTGGTAATGCAATCTGACGCGTCCAAGCTCGGCTCTACACACCAGATGCTTGTGGTCCGCTTCGACCAACAAGCCTTCGAAGAATTGCTCTCTGAAGGGAGCACCAGCCTGTCTCAGAAGCGAGCCAACTCGAAGAGGACTCGCAAGGCGTCGGGACACAAAACTGTTGCCCCCGACCAAGTTCTCGAAGAAGCTCCTTCTGCTGCCCGAGACGGTGACCAGAACTCTCCTGTGGTTCTATCTCCAACCGTAGAGGACCCCATTGTCCCCAAATCTAGCAGAGGAAAATACTACGATGCTGAGTTTTTGGGACACATGGGAACTCCATACAGACAAAGAGGAGGCCACAGAGAGGAGATGGGCAGTCTGCCCATACAACGGCCAACTCTGGCCGTAGGTACACAATTCATGCGGCAGCCAACTCTCGCCACAGGAAGATGATCCATGCGGCAACTAGCTCTAGCCACAAGAAGATGGGCCATGCGACAACCAATCCTGCCCATAGACAGGACGTTTCATGCGGCCCTGTTAGAAGCTTTGTGTTCGACCGCCTCTCATGTGGGCCCGATGCCATACGGCCCACCGAGGATGCAGAATGTATCAATCTGGACTCTTTCTACTACGTGCCTTCGGACGCTAAGTTAAAAAAGTCTAGGGTAGTACGGGCTCAACCAGCCTAGTCAACTGTCCAAGCTGCTGACTGTTAGTGGACCCCGTTAACTGTTACACGGGCTCCTGACGGAAAGTTGTACAGAACCACCCGCGTCCAGTCACCCAGGGAAAACGAACAGGATGGGTCTTTAAAGTCTCCCTCTAAAGATCCAGAGCAAGTGCTTTTACTAGCCAGGGATCAGGGAGCTAACATGATGCCTAAGCACTCGTGCGCTCGGGATCCCCGAGTTCACAAGTTTGGTGCAAAGGCAGAGCAGCTTCCTACCGACTTACGTGACGTGATTACTCACAAGCGCAAGACGGCAGCATCAGCATGCAATGAGTCCCTCTTGGGGTGTCGTTGCACCCAAGTCATCATCAACTGCTGCTGTAACAAATCAGCAGCGCCTGAAGATCTGCAGTCAGTTTTCCAGTGACTGCAGCAGCCCACACCTGTCCGACAGGTGCAAATTCCAGGGGACAAAGAGCTTTCTTTCGCCTCCTGTAATTCAACTCAAAACGTTTCTCCTGGCAAGGGCGGGAAGAAGACAGGCTCTTCCAGCCCGGCAATCTCGGCCAGTATTGCAAGGAGACCCTCATCTGGGGGGTTTCCATCCACCACAGGGGGTGTCTATTTAGGCACCCGATCCAAGAAGAAGCTTTCGGCCCTCGAGGGTGCACCCTCAGCCTCCTTGAGAGTAGATGAAGCTGAGGGTAGCAGCCCCCTCAAAGTATGCGATAACCCGGTGTACCCGGGGCACATGCAGGGGGTAGAGATCCCCCAGAACTCTGCAACAGAATCAGATTTCCCTGAGGGCCACCACCCTCGCCAAGACGATGCGCCATCCTGCACAGGGGGTAGCACCCCTTCCAAGTCTGATGAAGATGATATTCCGACATTTCTCGATGATTTCTCTATACAAGGGTCCGGTACCGAGAGTACCTCTGCCACAATCATTTCCACCTCTACCCACGTGAGGACAATCTTTATGACTGACGATGACCATAAAGTGCCTTCCGACCGACAACGGCTAGAAGTGCTCGAAGCCATGCTCCTGTCCTTAGTCAAGTCGGTGGACGAGATCAAAGCTGCCTTGCCAGCTCAACCAGCAAGGACGCCCGGACAAACAAGCTTGGGACCCGCAGTCAACGCGGACTCCAACACGATCGCCCCTCCTTTGGGTGATGATCCCGTAGCACCATCCATTCCTTCAGCTACAGATGAAGCCAAAGCGGCAAGGAGGAAAGTCCAGGAGCTTCGGGCAATGTTCAATTCCTGAGACTTCTCTCGAGATCTCAGAATACGGTAGCCATATCCCGTTGTATGGAGAGAGGTGCCTTTTCCACCGTGGTACAAGCTGTTCCATATCGATTCTTACGATGGGAAGACCTATGCTAGTCGGTACATGACTTACTTTGAAGTCATAACCGACCACTTGTCGCATAGTGACGCTATCCTCACGCGACTATTCATCGGAGCATTGGAGGGGATCGCGTTCGACTGGTACCGTAACCTTTCCGACAACTGTATCCATTCTTTTGACGGCTTCAAGCACATGTCCCTGGAGAGATTCTATAAAGTGGAGCATGATGTGACGATGTCATCTCTCATAGATGTCGTCTAGGGAGAGAGGGAGCTGACAAGAAACTATATCGAGCAGTTTTGCCAAATCGCGATGAGATTGCCCTAAGGCAATCCCGAGAGCTCCCTAATTGAAATCTGCCAGAAGAAGCTGCTCCCTGCAATTAGCCTCTGGATGGGAGACGATCAGTTCAGAGGCTGGACGACTTTCATCATAAGTGCTACCAACGCGGAGGCAAAATTGAAGAAGGCTCGCCAGCTGGGGTTACACATCCCAGACGGAGAAGACAACGACAGACGTCCGGGTCCCACCTCCAGTAACAACAACAGTGGCACCACCACCAACCGGGACAACAAGGGCAAGCAGGCCTTGGTCCCTGATGCGACTCAGAAGCCTGAACAAAAACAGGTGGAAGGTCAGTCGTCCAAGATCAATTACTCGTTCGAAGATAGTCATGTCAAACCTATCTTCGATATGCTCTTGTAAGGGGGTAGGATCCGGCTCCCACCACCAAGGCGCGATCCCCGAGCAGCAGAAATGGAGGACCTAAAGTACTGTCACTTCTACTGCTATGTCCATCATGCCATCCAGGATTGCTTTCAATTGAAGCCGTACATCCAGAGTCTTATCGACTCCAAAGCTCTGTCAATAGACTTTGAAGAGGTTACTGTAGCGGCAAACATGGTATCTATTCAGTTCGGCAACTTTCCTCCAACAAGCACTCCTGACGGGGTAATACCTGTCCCCCGGGCAACGACGGAGGTTACTAATCTTCCACCCGCCCGGAGCCAAACAACTGGATTGGTACCCCTCACCACATCACGAGGAGAGATCATGTGGGTGCATCCAGACTTGGTGCCCGAAGTTACCCAGGCGGTGTCATCCCCTCCCAACAAGAAGAAGGACAGGAAGTCTAGAGCCTACAACACAATTTCAGCCGAAGCTGAAGAAGCCGCAGGTGTTGTCACCCGGTCTGGAGCGCAAGTCCTACCCGTACGGGATAGTCCAGCTGAAGATCCTCAGCCAGCAACGTTGCCTCCCTCTGATGTTCCAAGGCCATCTCAGCCTCCACTGGCGGATAAGTCCAAGGCAAGGGAGACCCGCTTCGATAGGCCACTTCGCAATGATGCACCGCAGGGACTGGAGCGACCTTACAACTTCGACATATTAGCACAATTGGCTAATATGCCAGCAAAGTTGTCGCTATACGAACTCCTAAGGCTATCCAAGGATCTTCGTGTCGTATTGAACGAAGCACTCCAGAATGCTGATGCCTACTTAGCTCAGGTCAAGCCTCCAGGGGAAGACCCGCCAGTAGATCTACAGGACGGTGGTACCACATATGCAATGCCCAACATCGTATGTACTCCGCAGGACATGTTGATTAAGACCAACTTATATGATCGCCCCTTGTACTACACTGGATACATAGGCGATATCAAGGTGGATAGGATGCATATCGACCCGGGCTCGTCAATAAGCATCATCCTGAAAGGCCTGCTCCAACTTCTTGGCATACCTATGCACCGGCTAGCTGCAACCAATACTGCCATTAGCGGGTTTAACTCACGGAGAAGCTATACCCTACGGAAGATCCGGTTGAAGTGCCAGATTAGTGACTTGAGGACGAAAATGACCTGCTACGTCATAGATGCAGACACCTCCTACAACATCCTGCTGGGACGTCCGTAGATACATGACTATATGATCGTGCCATCCACCCTTCACAAGTGTTTCAAATATGTCAGTAAGCACGGTTCCGTGAAGACCGAATTCGCCGATATTGATCCCTTCAAAGGGGTTGAATCTTACTACTCTTCGGAGGCTTGTCTATATGACGAATCCAGGAAACATATAATGGACGAGCTGGAAGCTATCACAGGGCCAGAAGAACCCTTGAGAATTCGTCTCCAAGCCCGCAAATCGGGCAGGGCCTCACCCCTTGTCGCAACCTTGCATAAGGAGGTGCTCGGTTCTCCTGCCACACCTACGCAGTTGGAACCAATGGTCATCCGTCTCCCGAAATCCAACCAAGAGCCAAAATCGGTCATAGGACCAATGGTGATCTGGTTGCCAAAGTCCAATCAAAGGCAACAAGAAGATACGAAGCCCTCTGTAACGCCGATGGTGATCCGATTGCCAAAGTCTACTCAAAGGCAATCGAAAGACACAAAGTCTTCTGCCGAACCGATGGTCATCTGTCTTCCCAAGACGAGCCGGCAACCAAGTGTCAATCTGACACCCTCAGGCAAGCCAATACCACAAGCTGAATCCTGGTGGTCAAGTTGCCCAAGACAGCGTCCCAACCTCTGGTCACGCAGGGGGTGGCAGAAGAAGATACAGAACTCGCAAAGTATCTGGTTGCAAGGGTGGATAGTACCTCTCCTGATGTTGTGACAACCATCCATACCGCAAGCCGACTTGCTCCCATTAAAGACGCCTACTTCCTAGTCTCAGGCATCTTTGGCCGAAAAGAAGGATCTCAACCCTTCATGCCTCAAGAGTTTGATCTTTAACCCGATACTGGGAGACTACCGCTCTACCTGTATAGTCCTCAGGCTAAGTACTTCATGCAAGAACAGGGGTACGAAATGGAGGCTACCCCAGGTCTGAATTACGGCAGCGGTCGACGATCGCCTCTGCAGCTGTCAACTCTGGCATTATTATGGCAAATTCCTGAAGAAATACTATGTCTAAAGGACATGCTGGTACTCCCTCAAAACCATCACATCTTCCTGAGTGGCGAGTCATGTACGATAGTACCGCTGAACTCACACTCCATCATATCTCCCGGAGTAGCGAGTCACGTAAGATGATACCTCTGAACTCACACTCTTTGGCATCTCCTTGAGTGGCGAGTCATGTACGATAATACCTCTGAACTCCCACTCTAATGCTTTACCTCACAGGAGTCTGTCCAGTTCATCATTATCCCTGAGCAAACTTCCTGGTCCTGATTATCGTGTCTCACGTCCATATTACCTCTGATACCTGTAATCTTTTGACTTAACACCTGTACCCCAACCCGGGATAAAAGACACGGTGTTAAGACTACAAAACCCATCACCTCTGTTGGGTTTTCTTTCAAATCTATTACCCGTACCGCCAGTGCGCAGAAGGGTAATAGGTCCACAAAAGTTATCCTAATCTATTACCTATACCACCAGAGTGCAGAAGGGTAATAGGTCCATAAAAGTTATCCTAATCTATTACCCACACCACCAGTGCGCAGAAGGGTAATAGGTCCATAAAAGTTATCCTAATCTATTACTCACACCATCGGTGTACCAATGAGTAGTAGATCCACAAAATATCTTTCAAATCTATTACTCGCACTGTCAGTGCACAAAAAGGGTAATAGGCCCACAAAATTCCCCAACGGAAAAAATAACCATGTCCACATTACCTCTGAGTTATTTTCCCGTCCATCACAAACAAATCACCCAATACACAGAACTTTCACGTTGATAACACCTCTGAGTTGTTCTGTGTATCCCCATTTAGCCTACTCCTACCATGTCCTCATTACCTCTGAGTAGGAAGGCTATGTTTTGACCCATATTTACCACGTCCTCATTACCTCTGAGTAAATATGTTGGTTTCCTCTCCACTTATTTTCGGTACTCGCATCGCCAGTACACAAAAATGGTAATAAGTCCACAGAAGTTATCCTAATCTATTACTCACACCAACGGTGTACCAATGAGTAGTAGATCCATAAAATATCATTCAAATCTATTACTCGCACTACCAGTGCACAAAAAGGGTAATAGGTCCACAAAATTCTCCAACGGGAAAAACAACCACGTCCATATTACCTCTGAGTTGTTTTCCCGTCCATCACAAACAAATCACCCAATACATAGAACTTCCATGTTGATAACACCTCTGAGTTGTTCTGTGTATCTCCATTTGGCCTACTCCTACTACGTCCTTATTACCTCTGAGTAGGAAGGCTTTGTTTTGACTCATATTTACCACGTCCTCATTACCTTTGAGTAAATATGTTGGTTTCCTCTCCACTTATTATCTGTACTCGCATCGCTAGTACACAAAAAGGGTGATAAGTCCACAAAAGTTATCCCAATCTATTACTCGCACCATCGGTGTACCAAAGAGTAGTAGGTCCACAAAATATCATTTAAATCTATTTGATCGTATTTCCAGATGCACAAATGGGCAATAGGTCCACAAAAGTTATGCTAATCTATTACCTGCACCACTAGTGCGCAGAAGGGTAATAGGTCCATAAAAGTTATCCTAATCTATTACTCACACCATCAGTGTACCAACGAGTAGTAGATCCACAAAATATCATTTAAATCTATTACTCGTACTACCAGTGAACAAAAAGGATAATAGGTCCACAAAATTCCCCAACGAGAAAAATAACCACGTCCATATTACCTCTGAGTTGTTTTCCCGTCCATCACAAACAAACCACCCAATACATAGAACTTCCATGTTGATAGCACCTCTGAGTTGTTCTGTATATCCTCATTAGGCCCACTCCTACCACGTCCTTATTACCTCTGAGTAGGAAGGCTCTATTTAGACCCATATTTACCACGTCCTCATTACCTCTGAGTAAATATGTTGGTTTTCTCTCCACATATTATCCGCACTCGCACCGCCAGTACACAAAAAGGGTAATAAGTCCATAAAAGTTATCCTAATCTATTACTCGCACCATCGGTGCACCAAAGAGTAGTAGGTCCACAAAATATCATTCAAATCTATTTGCTCGCATTTCCAGATGCACAAAAGAGCAATAGGTCCACAAAATTCCCCAACGGAAAAAACAACCACGTCCATATTACCTCTGAGTTGTTTTTCCGTCTATCACAGACAAGCCACCTAATACATAGAACTTCCACGTTGATAGCACATCTGAGTTGTTCTGTGTATCCTTATTAGGCCCACTCCTACCACGTCCTCATTACCTCTGAGTAGGAAGGCTCTACTTTAGATCTATATTTACCACGTCCTCATTACCTCTGAGTAAATTTGTTGGTTTTCTCTCCACTTATTATCCATACTCGCACCGCTAGTACACAAAAAGGGATAATAGGTCAACAAATTTTCTCTGTTGACCACAAATGCTGTATTAGGTCCTCTAGTACGTACACCCCTTCTTCACAATCATATGCTTCTGGAATCCAGTTGTTCCGTGGCATTCATTACCCGTTACATAGAACTTCTACGTCCATATTACATCTGAGTTGTTCTATGTATCCTCATTTGAGTCCACTCCCACCACGTCCTCATTACCATCAACCCCATATTTACCATGTTCTCACCACCTCTGAGTAAATATGATGGTTCTATCTCTCAATTTATTATCCGTACCTAAAACCAAGGTACGCCAAGGATGATAAGTCTACATAAAATCCCCAGCAGAAGTACCCAAACCTATCATATCTATGCTACCTCTGATAGGATTGCCACACCTAAACAACTCTGCTTTCCATGCTTCTTGTTCAAAGTATTCCAAATTAGCAATTTAAAAACTTTGAAGGGGGTCTTGTAGAAGCATAAAAAATATTACTTTTAGTCCCACATCGGAATGGAGAAGAAGAAAGGGCTCACTCCATTCTATAAATAGAGCCCCCTTGCCTCCTTTGAAAAGGGCACCAACTTCCCTTCCCTTCTTTCCACTTGGACTCTTTCTACTACGCACCTTCGGGTGCTAAGTCGAAGAAGTCTAGGGCAGTGCGGGCTCAACAAGCCTAGTCAACTGTCTAAGTCGCTGATTGTCAGCGGGCCCCGTTGACTGTTACACGGGCTCCTGACGAAAAGTTGTACAGAACCACCCGCATCCAGTCCCCCAGGGCTAACGGACAGGGTGGGTCTTCAAAGTCTCCCTCTAAAGATCCAGAGCAAGTGCTTTTACTAGCCACGGATCAGGGTGCAAATATGATGCCTAAGCACCCATGCGCTCGGGATACCCGAGTCCACAAGATCGGTACAAAGGTAGATCAGCTTGCTACTGATCTGCGTGGGGGGATTACTCACAAACACAAGGTGGCAACATTGGCATACAATGAGTCCCTCTCGGGATGTCGTTGCCCCTGAGTCATCATCAACTGCTGCTGCCATAAGACAGTGGCTCCACTATCAAGGCAGTCTGTGTTCTAGCGACTGCGACCTACTGCACCTTTCCAACATCATCTCAGAAACATGATGCTAATTAAAGACATTGTAACGGCCTACTCTCAACTAGATGCATTACTCAGATTCTCAGTCAGGCGCATCGTCTCAATCAAGCGCATCACAATCTTCTGAAGGAGTCCACCGTCAAAATCTTCTTCGAACAAGGAGATCAGTCAAGAGGGAGACAAACGAAACTCTCTCAAAATTGTGACATTCCTCATGCGGCTCAGTCATGAGATGGCCTCATACGGCTCGGTCAGAAGGCATTCCTCATGCGGCTCGGCCATGAGACATTCCTCATGCGGCTCGGTCACGAGACGTTCATCATGCGGCTCGGTCAGAAGGCATTCTTCATGCGGCTTAGCCATGAGACATTCCTCATGTGGCTCGGCCAGGAGACATCCTTCACGCGGCTCGCCACAGAAGATTAGTTGATGCACGTGACAAATTGACCAGGTCTCAACTGCTCAATGAAAAATCACAACAAATCCTAACAAATTGCCAGCTATCAGTCACAGACCGAGTCTCGAGGCATGATTACGGCCATATGGCCCGGGGATTTGCCACATGGTCATTTATGCGGCTCAAAATATCCTTCATCCCGAAATTACTATAAATAGCAGGGTGCCACACCCCTGCAAGATGGTAGGCGATCCATGGCGGGCAACCTACAAGAAAAAAAAGCAATATCTTCATGAGCTAGAGACTGCATCAGATAGTACACGGAGTAAGGCAGAGTTGATAGCACTTTCCCGAGCCTCCACCGTCACCCCCCAGAATCAAAACTAAACAATTATACTTAGATTATTTCCTAGGCTTTCTTTCTAGGCCCTTTCTTTGTACAAGCGAGTTTGCAATCAATTCCAGTGTTCTGTAATACATGTTGTTGATTTTTATGGCAAATACTTATGTATAAAAATTTTATTTTAGAAAAAGAAATGGGTTTAATTAAAATAAGATAATGATAAAAAAAACTAATAAATATAATATAGAGAAATAGACAACAAAGCAATATTTTATTAGGTGGCTATTACACTCTACCCACCTTACAAAAATTTCCTCCTCGAAATTTAAATTTAAAGATAAGCTTTTCAAAAATAATTATAGAGAAAAATAAAAATATTCTACCCACCTTACAGAGGCGAAGTAATAATTTATTAAACTATTAAATGAAATATCTTGTAATTTATTTTTCAAAAGCTTCACGATAATAGAGACAAATCGAAAATACTAGAAATCATTAATGTTCTTGAAATTCCATATAATCAAATAAAATAGTCAGATACAATGTTATTTCAACCCATAACCATGTATGATCCTTGAATTCAAAATCATATTCCTTATTCTCATTTTCTGACGTGATATAGTAATCTTGTGCCTCGCCATTGCGCATATGGCTGCAACAAGGATACCATTTCACTATCAAGGTTTGTTACCTTTTCCTGGATATCCATAGAATGAGTATGAATTATGATTGTGAAGTAGATTTACAGGTCATGATATTCTTAGTAATCCAAAATATATTCAAAAAGCAATACTTAATTTTCAAGTTTTCTAGATATCACCAGCGTTACTTTATCATGGTATCAAAACATAAGATAAACTCATATATCTATATTATCAAAAGTACTATATGTCATTTTAAGTGACGTTTTTCAAATTCCAAATCAAGGTAAAATGAAATCAAAATTCGAATATTATGTTCAAAAGAATTCATTATGAAAAATTATGTCTTGATCCCCAAAAATTTTATTATATTCTTGAATCATATTTCGAGAATTTGTGCTTCACTAATCTGGATGGCTAGTCCGAATGGCTGCAACAACTTCTCTTCCACGATTCAATTGATTGATTGCAGTTTTTCACTGCCTCAACGAATCGGTTGAAAGATTTTTTGGGTTCTTGCCACAAATAAATAAATATTCTTTCACATGAAATTCAATTACAAAAAGTTCAATCAAAATATTATTTTACAAGAAATCCAATGAACACTGTAAGCCCCTAATTTTCAAATTCATTTTTAATTAGTGTTAATTAAATTTTAATGTCATTTATAGCCTTAAATAATTATTAGGAATTTTTAGAAATTTTTCTAGAATTTTTAAATGATTTTAAATGAGTTTTAAAATACAAAAAATATTGATTTGTAATTTTCTAAAATGTTTTAATATCAATTTGCAATTATTAGAATTGTTTTAATACTGTTTTGTAATTATTCAAATTACTTTTATATCAGTTTGTAATTAGGAATTTGTTTTTAATTAAGGAATGCAAATTATATTTGCATTTATTATCTGTTAGGGGCCTAGTGCAAATCCTAAAACTATAGGGACCTAAACGAAAACCCTAAACCTACCCCCTCCCCCCCGACCGACGACCGCCACGCCGACGGGCAGCCCTCGCCATTTCCGGCTGCCCGACCGACTTAGCAACCGCCCAAAAGCCCTATAAAACTCCCCCTCTCTCCCCTGACCTAAACCCTAACCCTAATTTCTCACCACAGCCACCGACGACCCCCCTTCTTCCCCAAAACACTTCGCCGGAACCCTAACCCCGACGAAGTCTCGATCTCACAATCCCGACACCCTCATCGACTACCACCACCACCCGCAGCTTCGCCCCGACGAGACGAATCGATCGCCACCGGAGCGCCGCCGTCCCGACCACTCCTCCGCCGTCCAGAGCTCTCGAAAACCCCCCAACATCAGACACGTGAGTAGCATGACTCAAATCGTGTCGTGCGTGTCTCGTTTTCACGTACGAGACTTGCCAGGACACGACGAACTTAGTGCTGTGCTCGGACACGCGAGACTGAGCTCGTACGTGTCGTAAAAAGCACGGACACATGGATACCTGTGTCCTTAACTGTCTGGACACAGGACTGTGTTTTATATTTTTTTTATTATCTAATCACTTATACCTAAACAAAACTAACCTAACTCTAATCCTAACAGTCGGGCCAAGTTGGCTCACTGGCCAGCGGTTGCAGTATTAAAACCCCCCCTTGCCGTGCGCTCGGGTTCGAGCCCCCCCTCTCTTCTTTTTGTTTCCTTTTCTTTTTTTTCTGTTTTCTTTTGTTTTTCGTTTTCTATTTTGTGTATTTAAATGTATATATGTATATATATATTAGTATATATATATATATATGTATATACTGTATTTTAACAGTATTTAATATATATGTATATATTTTATAGTTAGTAAATTTTATATATATATGTATATATATATTTTTTCCTATGTATATATATATATACACACTATATTATTAAGTGTATTCTTATATATATATATATATATTTGTATATATATATATATACTTTATAAATTTAGTATTTTTCCTTATATATCTATATATCCTTTTAGCATAGGTATATATATATTCTTTTGTACAAATTTACCTTATTTAAATAATAATATTTATTTTGACTATTACCAAATTGTATTTTTATTGTATTTAAATTACTGCAACCATTTGGTGTCCAAGTCTAGCATGGGTATTTGGGCTCAAATATGTTTTCACACATTCAAGACCTGTACAAGTCATATTGGACTTGATTCATGGCCTTGGGTCCTGTATTTGAACTTCGGTTCAAATTATATACATGGACAAAATACGCAGACAATTAATTATTGTGTGCAATGCTGTTTGTGATTTTCTAAAAATACTTAAATTATTGCTAAAATTATGGAAAAATAGTTTTTAGATACTATGTTAAGTTAGCTAATTTAGTATAATTTTTGTAGTATTTAATTTACTGTTTTGCCACTAGTTTGGCATATGAAACCAAAACTCATTTTCTGTATACTTAGGAAAACTATTTTTTATAAAATATTTGTACTGGTTAATAAATTCCAGAAAAATTATAATAAATTTCTATGATTAACAAGGATCACTTTGGTACTTTACTTTAAGAAAAACTAGGCTTTTTGTCTATCTCTAAAATTGTTAGAACACAATGATCTTTTGATTTATTTATTGATTAATTACGACTTGTAGCTTTTTGTGTTATTTGGAGTTTTAGTCGTGTTGAACCCCATCCCTCACTAGTGTAAAGACCCTAGAAAGTTAGTTAACATAGTGTGTCACCCCACATTGGTCTCCTATGCCAAAGTCATTATTTTGGCTAGGTGCCCAATCATAAGTCGTGTTTTACCAATTAGTGTCCTAGCGTTTCAGCTTAGTATAAAACTAAGTTATTTTATTTACTTCTACAGCGACGAGTTACTGGACATCCATAGCATTATTATCGCAGCTTGTTTTGTTTTGCTTTGCTAGAGGCAAGTGCTTTCTACGAACTTTATATATTGTCACATAAATGAACTGCAAACCCCACCATATTAAATGCTGATCCTTGGGGTAGCAAGTTAGATCTTTACATGTTGTACTATCAGTTACTACCATGCTTAGAACAGTCTTGATGTATCTCTCACATGATTAGAATATGGGTTATGGGGAAACTGATAGTATTGTACGTGATCACGACCCCCCTACAGTAGCGAGCGAGGTCGCATTTTGTATGCATACTTTGCCGCAGGCCATTACCCCGCGTGTCTGTACGGATGTACACCTATGCTTGTTGACTTGTACGTATGTACATTTTATTTATATGTACCACAGTACATTGTACATCTATTGATCGATCATGTACTTGCTACAGTTTTAAACATTACATACACATCTGTCTCTATAACATACGTGTCCTTGCCATGATAGACTATGTGATGCCATGCTTTCCAGTTATTTCCTTTTATGCTCATTTCCATATTTCATATGCTGGTTTGCTAAATTTAGTACTTGCTCCCGTCCTGACAGGATAACGTTGTAGGTGTCCTTACTGAGGAGGAGTTACTCTGCGACTCATACTATGGAGTTACTGCCGAGGACCCAGCTCTGCTTTACGAGGATGTTCCTGCGGGAAACCTCGCCTAGTTGTCTTTTGTTTACTTAGACTTTTGAGAGTAGACATGTATTAGACTATAACATTTTGTAACTGGACATGTATCCAGTTTTACAATTCAGTTTACTTGTACTTGGACATTTTCTATATACGATGACTTTTGTGTTTGGAGCATTTATGATTATTCTTCTCTTATAGAACTGTTAACACATTTAGTCTTATCCTGTTGTCTTTATAACAGCTTACTACGTTTTATCTCAACGTAGGCTGGGCATGCCTCGGCCTGGCCCAACAATTTAGGTAGCGGGTCGTGACATGTTTTTAGTGGTGGCCCATGCAGGTCCTGACTAAACTGTTTAGTTACGTTATTGTACCAAGCATGCCTGCAACTAGGAACTTAAGGTAATTAGACAACATTAGGAAAGACGCTTAGAACACTTAAAGGAATGCTAGGATTGCAACATAGGAAATACATCACATGTTTGCTATTATAATTAGATTTTCTTGCATATGATTGCTTACTTTAAACAAGTCCTTATAAGTCTTTTTATGTGTAATTTAGATGGTGCTTACTCGTTCATCCCAGTATGTTACCCCCGAGAATGGGGCCCTCCATATCTAGTCAGCTGACCAGTTGACTGATACACCTCCACCTACCACATTCCCCCACTCCACAGATCCACAGACCCAGATACCACCTTCCACATCCCAGTCCCAGCAGGCCCCGATACTTCCACCACCCCTATCACTATACCCACCCAGGCTTCCGTCATACTCGACGGGAACCAGCTGCTCACACTGATTCAGGGGTTCCTAACAACCCATCAGGAGCAGACTACCCTACTCCGCCAGAGCATAGAGCGTTCTGAGGGACGTCCCGTGGTCCCACCACATATAGAGCCACGGCAGAGAGCAGGGACGATCAAGGACTTCATGGGTTTGAATTCCAAGGAGTTCTCAGGGACTGAGGGCATAGTAGTAGCTGATGACTGGCTAGATTCAGTAGAGAGGAAGCTTCTGGGAGTTAGGATGCCGAATGACCTTCAGGTCGAGGTAGCAGGATTTCTGCTGATAGACTTAGCCGGAGTCTGGTTCAGGAATAAGCCGTTGTTCGCGAGAGGTAGAGCCACCTGGGACCAGTTCAAGACCCAGTTCAAGAAGAAATTCTTCTCGACCACTGCTAGAGTAGCCATGGGGCTACGATTCCAGAACATCCAGCAGGGGAACCGTTCTGTTGATGACTATGAGGCAGAGTTTAGTCGCCTGAGCCGTTTTGCTCCTAGCCTGGTTGCTGATCCAGAGGAGATGACCCGTAGGTTTTGCTATGGTCTAGTTCCAGATATTGGCATTCTTATAGTGGCGAACGGTACGACTGACTACTACCAGAGCCTAGAGTTAGCCCGGAGCATCGAGAAGCGTCTTCTGTCATGCAAGAGACCGGCTTCTGTACATCATGAGGGACCATCCAAGCGTCAGGCTTTCCAGCAGAAAGCACCGACGCCACCCCAGCAGACTTACCGTCCCCTACACCACATCATCAGACCCCGCCAGTTCGAGCCCTAGGACCCCAGCAGCAGCAGCGAGGAGCTATATGTTCTTTTTATGGAAGACCAGGGACGACAGGTCCATCTGCAGGAAGAGGTTGAAGCAGTGCTTAGCTTGTGGGTGTGCCACCCATCAGATTCGGGACTGCCCAGTAGCGAAACCTAGAGGACCACTCCCGACGCAGCAGCAGAGGTTTGGACAGCATCTGCAGCAGCAGAAGGGACCTCAGGGGAAGGTCTATAGCCTATGTAATGCCTGTGGTTCGTATTACGTATTTTGGAAATATATGTACGTATTTTCTTGTATTATTCCTTGTTTAGTTTTCTTGGCTTGGTTTAAACTCTCGGTTTGGGCTGGTTTGGTTTGGCCGGCTGGTTGCTTGGTCCATCATGGACCAAGGTGAACCCCCTACCTACCACCATCCATGATATTTATTTCCCCACCAACCTTCTCTCTCCTCCATAACTCTCATTTATTTCTTCTTCTTCTTCTTCCTTTCTCTCCACAACTCCCCAACCATAGGTAAGTGCAACTTGCTTCCACAAGAGAACTCCTTTTGATGGTTCCATTAGCTTCTTCTTATGATTCTAAACCACATTAGAACTTGTCATTTTCTATTTTGAGGCTTTATTTCTTGTAGATCTAGAGTTTTGTTACTTTCGGATTTTGGTGGTTTTGATCTATTAAACTTCCTTGTTTCCAAGTTTTGATGGTTCTATGTTGGAGAGAATTTTATTCTACCCAATTTTGACCTTTGGAAGGTTGGATTCGGACTTGTTTTGACCAAGATTTGGACAATTGAAGCTTAGATTCAACTTTAGAGTTCTTGCTGTTCTTGCCATTTGGAGAAGACAGTGAACAGTGAGCTAGCTTTTTAGCTTACGCCACTGAGTCGTACGCTGCTCTTTAGCGAGCGTACGCTAGCCTTCGTACACTGCTCTTTAGCGAGCGTACGCGTACCTTCGTACGCTGCTCTTTAGCGAGCGTACGCTAGCCTTCGTACGCTGCTGTTTAGCGAGCGTATGCTAGCTTTCGTATGCTGCTCTTTAGTGAGCGTACACTCACCTTAATACGCTGCCTGTTGGCAGTGTGTCTTGAGCGTACGCTAGCTTAAGCGAGCAAGGCGTACGCTGGCCCCTTTCGTACGCTAGCTCGAGCGTACGCAGTCTTGAGCGTACGCTAGCTTGAGCGTACGCTGACCTGTAGCTTGAGCGTGCCCTTGTGTACGCTGACCCTTGCGTATGCTTCCCATTGGAAGTATATGGATCCTTTGGTACGCAGACCTGAGCGTACGCTAGCCTGAGCAAAGCCTGGCTTGAGCGTAGCCTAATTACCCTTGATCTTCTATAGCCCTGTATATTAATATTTTATTAGATATTTAACGTCCATTTTATATCCTTATGCCTTTTGTCATGAACTTGATAATCATGGATTTGTTTAATATGTTTAGAAATGATACCTGAGCATGACACGACAGTGACCCGTAGTGGTGCACTCCTGACATAATGACCTGACATGACCTGATAGTGGCCCGTCGTGGCGTACTGCTGACAAGTACACTTGACATGATAAACCTGACATATTATATCTTGATAAGCTGTTGCGATGGCTACCTGACATGACATGACCTGTATAATTAATCCTGGACACCGTGGGTGATTGTACTTGTATAAATAAACCAGTCCTGTCTTGCATCATGTCTAGGATGGGACTCCTGAGTACCACGGTCAGGAGTACCTACTAAAATGGACTAAGGTTAACAACTAGATTAATACATTAGTCATGAAGAGATTTCCCAGCTACAGGCAATCCCGTTACCTGGGCGCGCTTGGAATCTGTAGCCTGCCGTCGAGTAGGGCACATTTCCAGCACACTGTCATGTGTTGCACCCTTCAAGCTACTTAAGGGTACATGCGTTTCCTGGACGATGTACCCACCTGAATTCAACCCTAATCTCTCGACCTGGGTAACCTGGATGGTCTGCAGGGCTTGTGGCTGTGGAATAATCTCACTGCATCTTGCTAGTAATTAGGCCTGTGATAACCCTAGTTAGTTAAAGTATCAAGCCGTAGTTCTTGCTTGGCCGGAAAGTGATTGGATGGAGTCTAACCAGTCTAGTCTTGCCCGGATCCTGTTCCAGATCAATGAATGACTAGAATGCTTGTATTTATTTTACCGATAAATGGTGAGAATTCCAAGTTCTGTTCAGACGAAGGGTTACAACCCCGGTCCTTGTTTGGTTTACGGGTTGTAACCTGGTAATCTGAATAGTTCCATGGGTATCTCGTCGTATATCATCCTGGTGTATTTTCTTTATTTCCAGTTCTTACTTTTATTCATATCTTGTGCTGATTGCTGGTTTTAGTTCTTAAGTGAAGCCTCCTTTGTGGCACTTGCTCTTTCTGGGTTCTGACCCAGCTGGTTTTGTGTGGCCAAATTTCGGAGCAGCTCCAAAGGAACTACCGACCTTCCAGCCAGATGGTGGCCACTAGACGGAACCCTGGCAACGAGTGGGTTATTTTTGGCTCTCCCGCTCTATTGTAAAAATATTCTTTTGAGGCGTTTAGCCGACGAGCACCTGTTTAGCTCGATTGCACTTACTTACTGTCTGCCTACGGGCTATAACATGATTAACAGATCCTAGGGTTGATCATGTATGACTAAACTCTTGCTAGTCCCGACATTTTGTAATGACTAGCTTCATGATCAACTGAATATGTAATATTTGGGATGCCTTACTATTGTATATTTAATGATCATACATCTTGTAACATCTGTTTACTTGCTTGTGATTGAGACAATAGGCTTGTTCTTGACCTTAAGAGACTGATGGCTTGTAGATAAACCCTCATGTATCCTAGACAGCCGTGACCGTATAGCGAGATGGAATCCATTTCAATATACGTAGCTGGCTATGTCTGCCCCCGCTCTCCAGTATTCTGGTTCTGGGGCGTGACATGGTTTAAGTGGTGGCCCATGCAGGTCTTGTAAATTAAGATATGTGAGGGTTTACCGAATAGATGTCTCAATCAGTATTCGTCCTTGATCTCTGCTCGTATCTTCTGAATCCCTGGATTCTTGTCCTGATCATATGCTTGTATCGTTGATCTGTCCTGGTCCTTCCTTATTGTTCCCTATGTCGTCTTCTTCAGCGGCATTATTCGTGGTCTTACCGATCAGCAAGGCGGAGCACCTCCCGTGGACCAGCAGCAACCCGGAGATCAAGCCCAGCATTCCGGAGTAGCCTCCAGAGTCGTGCCTTCTGGCGGAGAGCCACCAGTCCAGCCAGTTCAACCTATAGAACATGATGATGGCACATTAGTAGGACTCGTCAGGACCTTGATAGCTTCCCAAGACCGGCGTGGAGATGCCTTGCACCAGGCAGTGACGGATGCTTTGACCCGGGGTGGTCATCCAGGGAACAGCGCGGCCAACAGCTTCAAGCGCTTGAACCCTCCATTCTTCGACGGTAGTGAAGATGCTATCGCGGCGGATGCATGGCTTCAGGACACAGAGGTGGTTCTAGAAGCAGCCAAGACTCCAAAGAACGAGAAGGTAGCCGTGGTGCGCCTGCAGTTGTTAGATCTTGCCCGCAGCTGGTGGGCAGCACAGGCAGTTGGGTTAGCAGCACCCATTCTATGGGCAGTATTCAGAGAGAGATTCCAGACCAAGTATTTTGATGCTGTAGCTCGGTACGATCTACAGACGAGGTTCACCAATCTGAAGTAAGGAGGCAGGACGGTCGACGGATATACGGTCGAGTTTTCTAGACTCAGTCGGTTTGCTCCCACCTTGGTGGCAACCGAGTATGATAGAGCCCAGCGGTTCCAGCAGGGGCTTCACCTGGAGATCTTGTTGGCAGTTGAGCAGTTTGAGCATCAGACTTTTGATGCAGTCTTGAGAGCAGCCCGGAGGCATGAGTATACCTCCCAGAGGATTGTGGATAGGGTCGGAGGTCGGAAGAGATCACACGGCCAGATGAATCAGTCTTCGGCACCAGCCCCGGCAGCCAGGGCCTTGACTATTGGAGTTCCGAGGCGAGCGGCCTCAGTGACGTTGGTTTAGCATTCCACCCTGACGTACCCTCAGCAGCAGCAGCAGCAGAAGCAGAAGCAATCTTCCACAGTGGGTTGTTCACATTGTGGGAAGCCAGGCCATGTGGTGGCAGAATGTCGCAGGGCACAGGGATTGTGTCTGGCTTGTGGAGCACCAGACCATAGGGTTGGATCCTGCCCGAACAGGGGTGGTTCATCCTCGTCCAACCTTTCTAGCTCTTCGGTGAGAGGACCAGCTCCGGTCCATCAGCAGCAGTATCCATTGCCGAGGCCCTTGCCGCCTCAGACCCAAGTGTTCCAGCAGCAGAACCCCCAGCAGTATGCACAAGCCCAGGCCTTGAGTCAGAATAGGCAGCGAGGATTTCAGCAGAGGGGACCAGCACCCCGAGGGTACGGTCAGGCTATGGTGATGACCGTGGAGGAAGGATTGGCACCAGGAGAGGTAGTGGCTGGTACTATTCTCGTCAACTCCCTTCCAGCTTCAGCTTTATTTGATTCTGGTGCATCGCATTCTTTTATGTCTGTACGATTCGCGACACGGGTAGGATTGGAGCCCGAGTCATTATCAGTAAGGCTCAATATACTTACTGGTAACGGACTTGTGGGAGTAGATAGAGTGTTTTTCTCGTGTCAGATCGTAGTTAGCGGTAGAGAATTCCCCGCTAGATTGATAGAATTCCCGATGGCCGATTATGATGTGGTCCTAGGGATAGATTGGTTAAGGAACCAGTATGCTAGAATAGACTGCCATATTGGTAGGGTTGTTTTTAGCATTCCAGGCGAGCCGGAGTTTTCCTTTTCCAGAGGAGCAGTTGAACCTTCTCCTCCAGTATTGCGGATGGCAGTAGCAGCAGTGCAGTTGCCCAGGATAGTCGAGGAGTTTTCAGATGTTTTTCCAGAAGAACTTCCAGGTATGCCTCCGGAGCGGGAGATCGAGTTCACTATAGACTTGATTCCCGGGACAGCCCCAGTGTCAGAAAGAGTCTACAGGATGGCGTCATCAGAGTTGGAGATATTGTACAAGATGATTGAAGAACTCAGAACCAAGGGATTCATTCGTGCTAGTGGATCGCCTTGGGGAGCCCCGATGCTTCTTGTAAAAAAGAAGGATGGTACGTCCAGGTTATGTGTTGATTATCGTACCTTGAACTCAGTGACAATCAAGAATAGATACCCTCTCCCGAGGATAGATGACTTGTTTGATCAACTCAAGGGGGCTTCAGTATTCTCGAAGATTGATTTGCGTTCAGGTTATCATCAGATCAGAGTCAGAGAGCAGGACATCCCGAAGACAGCTTTTAGATCGAGATATGGGCATTGGGAGTTCCTTGTTATGCCTTTTGGGGCGACCAATACGCCGGCAGTGTTCATGGACCTCATGAATCGTATCTTCATGCCTTACTTGGATCAGTTTGTGATCGTGTTCTTGGATAACATTCTGGTCTACAGCAAGAGTGAGGCGGAGCATGAGCAGCATCTCCGTGTGGTTCTTCAGATTCTCAGAGAGCACCAGTTATATGCCAAGTTCAGTAAATGTGAGTTCTGGCTCGATCGTATTTCGTACTTGGGGTATATCATCACTCGAGGAGGAGTAGAAGTGGATCTCCAGAAGATTGTGGCTATTGAGTCATGGCCAGTACCCAGCACCGTTGCAGAAGTTCGCAGTTTCCTTGGATTGGCTGGCTATTACCGGCGGTTTGTTTCAGATTTTGCTCGGATTTCAGCGCCATTGACCCAGTTGACCCGCAAGGATGTGCAGTTTGCTTGGACAGCAGAGTGTCAGAGTTCTTTTGAGCAGTTGAAGCGAGGATTGATAACAGCCCCTATTCTTACGCTTCCAGATGGGACCGGAGGATTCTCAGTGTACTGTGATGCTTCAGGCAGAGGTTTAGGATGTGTTCTGATGCAGCATGGAAAGGTAATAGCTTATGCATCACGACAACTTCGTGATCATGAAAGGAATTACCCAACCCATGACTTGGAGCTGGCAGCAGTGGTGTTTGCACTTAAGTTGTGGAGGCACTACTTGTACGGAGATAGGGTAGAGATTTTCACCGACCACAAGAGCCTGAAGTATGTTTTCACCCAGAAGGATCTTAACATGCGTCAGAGGAGGTGGCTGGAGCTTCTTGTGGATTATGATGTCAGCTTGCAGTATCATTCTGGGAAGGCCAATATCGTAGCAGATGTATTGAGCAGGAGAGCCGGAGCTTATTTCCTAACAGCACAACCAGAGCTGTTAGCAGATCTTCAGAAGATGGGTATTGAAGTTGTTCTCCCTTCCAGTGTGGCATTGATGGCCAGTATGCAAGTTCAGTCCACTATAGTCGAGAGGATCCAGATAACGCAGTCGGCAGATTCCAAGCTTCAGCGACTCAGAGCAGAGTGTGAAGCAGGACGAAGACCAGAGTTATGTATTCATAAGGATGGTACACTTCGACATGGTAAGCATCTTTGTGTATCCAGCGGAGATATCCGGCAAGAGATCATGTCAGAAGCTCACAGTTCTCAGTATTCCATCCATCCTGGCAGTACGAAGATGTACCGTGATATTTGGCAGCATTTCTGGTGGAATGGCATGAAGCCGGAGATAGCTCGGTTTGTCTCTCGGTGTTTGGTTTGCCAACAAGTTAAAACCGAACATCAGAGACCGGCTGGACTTCTTCAGCCCTTACCGATTCCAGAATGGAAGTGGGAGCATGTGACCATGGATTTCGTGACTGGATTACCTAGATCCCCAGCTGGTAGAGACGCTATTTGGGTTATAGTTGACCGGCTCACGAAGATAGCTCACTTTCTTCCATTCAGAGTTGGTCAGTCGATGGCTCAGTTAGCAGAGATGTACCTCAGGCAGATTGTCAGATTGTATGGTGTGCCAGTCAGTATCACCTCGGACCGAGATTCAAGATTTACGTCGCACTTTTGGCGTAGCTTGCAAGAGAGTTTGGGAACTCATCTCCAGTTCAGTTCAGCATATCACCCGCAGACGGATGGCCAGTCGGAGCGCACGATCCAGACTCTTGAAGACATGTTGCGGTCTTGCACACTTGACTTCGGTGGTTCATGGGAAGATCATTTGCACCTGGTGGAATTCTCATACAACAATAGTTTCCAGACCAGTATCCAAATAGTACCGTTGGAGGCACTGTATGGCAGGAAGTGCAGATCCCCGCTAGCCTGGGATGATGTTGGAGAGAGACAGATGCTTGGTCCAGAAATGATTGCTCAGACAGTTGAAGTAGTCAGGCGAGTCAAAGATCACCTTCGAGTTGCCCAAGATCGCCAACGTCATTGGGCCGATTCCCATCGGCGTCCTCTCGAGTTCTCGGTCGGCGATCATGTATTCCTGAGGATTTCGCCTAACCGTGGCGTTATTCGTTTCGTCATACGGGGCAAGCTTAGTCCTAGGTATATAGGATCGTTTGACATTCTGGAGCGAGTAGGAGATGTATCCTATCGTCTCGCTCTTCCGTCGTCTCTAAGCGAGGTGCATGACGTGTTCCATGTATCCCAATTACGACGGTATATCCCAGACCCGAGCCACATCCTGGATCATTCGGAATTGGTTGTTGGTACCAACCTTTCGTATGAGGAGAGGCCCGTGTCTATATTGGACCGGAGAGAGAAGATCCTCAAGAACAAGACTATCAAGTTAGTCCGAGTTGCTTGGGGTCATCACTCTTTGGGGGAGTCAACGTGGGAGCGTGAGGATGATATCCGATCACGATATCCCGATTTGTTTGACTCGTGAGGTATAATATCTTTCTTATGCCTCATGCCATCAATTCCTTGCTTGCATGATTGATTGATTGCCTAGTATAATTGCCTGTGAATAGTGTAGCTTGTTCTTGTCTCTCTAGCCTCTTAATTAAATTTCGAGGACGGAATTCTTTTAAGGTGGGTAGAGTTGTAATGCCTGTGGTTCGTATTACGTATTTTGGAAATACATGTACGTATTTTCTTGTATTATTCCTTGTTTAGTTTTCTTGGCTTGGTTTAAACTCTCGGTTTAGGCTGGTTTGGTTTGGCCGACTGGTTGCTTGGTCCATCATGGACCAAGGTGAACCCCCTACCTACCACCACCCATGATATTTATTTCCCTACCAACCTTCTCTCTCCTCTATAACTCTCATTTATTTCTTCTTCTTCTTCTTCCTTCCTCTCCACAACTCCCCAACCATAGGCAAGTGCAACTTACTTCCACAAGAGAACTCCTTTTGATGGTTCCATTAGCTTCTTCTTATGATTCTAAACCACATTAGAACTTGTCATTTTCTATTTTGAGGCTTTATTTCTTATAGATCTAGAGTTTTGTTACTTTCGGATTTTGGTGGTTTTGATCTATTAAACTTCCTTATTTCCAAGTTTTGATGGTTCTATGTTGGAGAGAATTTCATTCTACCCAATTTTGACCTTTGGAAAGTTGGATTCGGACTTGTTTTGACCACGATTTGGACAATTGAAGCTTAGATTCAACTTTAGAGTTCTTGCTGTTCTTGCCATTTGGAGAAGACAGTGAACAGTGAGCTAGCTTTTTAGCTTACGCCACTGAGTCGTACGCTGCTCTTTAGCGAGCATACGCTAGCCTTCGTACGCTGCTCTTTAGCGAGCGTACGCGTGCCTTCGTACGCTGCTCTTTAGCGAGCGTACGCTAGCCTTCGTACGCTGCTGTTTCGCGAGCGTATGCTAGCTTTCGTATGCTGCTCTTTAGTGAGCGTACGCTCACCTTAATACGCTGCCTGTTGGCAGTGTGTCTTGAGCGTACGCTAGCTTAAGCGAGCAAGGCGTACGCTGGCCCCTTTCGTACGCTAGCTCGAGCATACGCAGTCTTGAGCGTACGCTAGCTTGAGCGTACGCTGACCTGTAGCTTGAGCATGCCCTTGTGTATGCTGACCCTTGCGTATGCTTCCCATTGGAAGTATATGGATCCTTTGGTACGCAGACCTGAGCGTACGCTAGCCTGAGCATAGCCTGGCTTGAGCGTAGCCTGATTACCCTTGATCTTCTATAGCCCTGTATATTAATATTTTATTAGATATTTAACGTCCATTTTATATCCTTATGCCTTTTGTCATGAACTTGATAATCATGGATTTGTTTAATATGTTTGGAAATGATACCTGAGCATGACACGACAGTGACCCGTAGTGGTGCACTCCTGACATAATGACCTGACATGACCTGATAGTGGCCCGTCGTGGCGCACTCCTGACAAGTACACTTGACATGATAAACCTGTCATGTTATATCTTGATAAGCTGTTACGACGGCTACCTGACATAACATGACCTGTATAATTAATCCTGGACACCGTGGGTGATTGTGCTTGTATAAATAAACCAGTCCTGTCTTGCATCATGTCTAGGATGGGACTCCTGAGTACCACGGTCAGGAGTACCTACTAAAATGGACTAAGGTTAACAACTAGATTAATACATTAGTCATGAAGAGATTTCCCAGCTACAGGCAATCCCGTTACCTGGGCGCGCTTAGGATCTGTAGCCTGCCGTCGAGTAGGGCACATTTCTAGCATACTGTCATGTGTTGCACCCTTCAAGCTACTTAAGGGTACATGCATTTCCTGGACGATGTATCCACATGAATTCAACCCTAATCTCTCGACCTGGGTAACCTGGATGGTCTGCAGGGCTTGTGGCTGTGGAATAATCTCACTGCATCTTGCTAGTAATTAGGCCTGTGATAACCCTAGTTAGTTAAAGTATCAAGCCGTAGTTCTTGCTTGGCCGGGAAGTGATTGGATGGAGTCTAACCAGTCTAGTCTTGCCCGGATCCTGTTCCAGATCAATGAATGACTAGAATGCTTGTATTTATTTTACCGATAAATGGTGAGAATTCCAAGTTCTGTTCAGACGAAGGGTTACAACCCCGGTCCTTGTTTGGTTTACGGGTTGTAACCTGGTAATCTGAATAGTTCCATGGGTATCTCGTCGTATATCATCCTGGTGTATTTTCTTTATTTCCAGTTCTTACTTTTATTCATATTTTGTGCTGATTGCTGGTTTTAGTTCTTAAGTGAAGCCTCCTTTGTGGCACTTGCTCTTTCTGGGGTCTGATCCAGCTGGTTTTGTGTGGCCAGATTTCGGAGCAGCTCCAGAGGAACTACCAACCTTCCAGCCAGATGGTGGCCACTAGACGGAACCCTGGCAACGAGTGGGTTATTTTTGGCTCTCCCGCTCTATTGTAAAAATATTCTTTTGAGGCGTTTAGCCGACGAGCACCTGTTTAGCTCGATTGCACTTACTTACTGTCTGCCTACGGGGTGTAACATGATTAACAGATCCTAGGGTTGTTCATGTATGACTAAACTCTTGCTAGTCCCGACATTTTGTAATGACTAGCTTCATGATCAACTGAATATGTAATGTTTGGGACGCCTTACTATTGTATATTTAATGATCATACATCTTGTAACATCTGTTTACTTGCTTGTGATTGAGACAATAGGCTTGTTCTTGACCTTAAGAGACTGCTGGCTTGTATATAAACCCTCATGTATCCTAGACAGCCGTGACCGTATAGCGAGATGGAATCCATTTCAATATACGTAGCTGGCTATGTCTGCCCCCGCTCTCCAGTATTCTGGTTCTGGGGCGTGACAGCCTAGCCCTTGAGCCGGAGCCGGAGCAGGTTTCGGAGCCAGATTACTTAGCAGACGTCATTACAGGTCATGTTCATTTGCATACTTTTCTAGCTGTATGTTTGTTTGATTCTGGTTCATCTCATAGCTTCCTATCATTTGAGTTTATGAATAAACATCATCTAGTAGCTACACCTACTGCGGAGATTAGTAGAGTGATGACGGGAGGAGGACCAGTGCCTATTAGATCTATCTATAGATGTTCTATTTTTATAGCCGGAAGAGAGTTCAGGGGACGATTCTTTGTGATGCCACTCCCCGGTTATCATATCATATTGGGGATGGACTGGCTTAGCTATGCCCATGCATCTATAGATTGCCATGAGGGTAGTATTTTGTTCAGTCCCCCAGGCACAGCACCATTCAATGTCAGGAGGACAGGGCCGGAGATCAGCCTAGAGCCGAACTGTTGTGCGACAGTCGGGGATGCAGCACCGCCATACCCTATCATTAGGGAGTTTATGGATGTATTTCCAGAGGATCTTCCAGGACTTCCGCCTGACAGAGATGTGGAGTTCACTATAGATTTAGTGCCGGGTTCATCACCAGTATCCCGGGCTTGCTATAGAGTGAATCCCATGGAGGCTATAGAGATGAAAGAACAGATTGATGACCTGTTGAAAAAGGGTTTCATTCGATCCAGTGCTTCTCCATGGGGAGCACCAGTGCTCTTTGTGCCCAAGAAAGATGGTACAGTCCGGTTGTGTATTGACTATCGGGCCTTGAATGCCATCACCATCAAGAACAAATATCCTCTGCCCAGGATAGATGATTTGTTCAACCAGTTGAGCGGGGCGAAGGAATTTTCCAGGATAGACTTGAGATCCGGGTACCACCAGGTGAAGGTTAGGCCAGCAGACATCCAGAAGACGGCGTTCAACACGAAGTACGGGCAGTACGAGTTTCTGGTGATGCCATTTGGTCTCACAAATGCGCCAGCTATCTTTATGAACTTGATGAATAAGACATTTCACCAATATCTGGATACGTTCATCGTAGTGTTTATCGACGACATCCTGATATACTCGAAGACGCCAGAGGAGCATGCAGAGCACTTGCGGATAGTTTTGGGGATTCTGAGGCAGGAGAGATTGTTTGCCAAATTTCCGAAGTGCGAGTTCTTTTTAGACCGAGAGGAGTTTCTCGGCCATGTAGTCACTGGAGATGGAATCTCGGTGGATCCCAAGAAGATTGCTACAGTTGAGACGTGGAAGGCTCCGACGTCAGTTTCAGAGATCAGGAGCTTTCTGGGTTTAGCAGGCTATTACAGAAAGTTCGTCCAGGACTTTGCTAGGATAGCTGAACCCATGACGAAGCTGACGCGGAAGGACGCAGAGTACATTTGGTCAGAGGACTGCCAGACAGCATTTGAGGAGCTGAAGAGGAGGCTGACGACCGCTCCAGTTCTGACATTACCTTCAGGTTCTGGAGGTTTCACCATTTACAGTGATGCTTCTGGGAAGGGGCTAGGATGTGTCCTACAGCAGCATGGGAAAGTGATTACTTATGCATCTAGGCAATTGTGGACTCATGAGAGGAATTATCCTACCCATGACCTCGAGTTAGCTGCGGTGATCTTTGCACTCAAGTTATGGAAATATTACTTATACGGAGAGCGTGTGAAAATCTTTACTGACCACAAAAGCTTGAAGTATGTGTTCACGCAGAAAGAGCTGAACATGAGGCAAAGACGATGGTTGGAGTTGATGAAGGACTTCGACATCGATTTACAGTATCATCCCGGAAAGGCAAATGTGGTGGCGGATGCGCTGAGCAGGCATCCGATGACATGGTACCTGATGATTGATCGGCATTTGCGGGAGGATCTGGAGAAGCTAGGTATCGAGCTAGTTCGGCCAGAATCCGTGATACAGATGATGGCGCTTGACATTCAGTCAGGTTTGATGGAGCAGATCCGGGAGGCACAGTCTACAGATGAGAGCCTTCGCAGACTTCGACCCCAGGCATTAGTTGGATTGCTAGATGACTTCACTATAGCAGAGGATGGATCCCTGAGGTATGGCAACCGATTGTGCGTGCCGAAGGGAGAGCTGGTAGAGGCAGTCTTGCAGGAGGCGCACCGATCGAGATATTCTATTCACCCTGGTGCTAACAAGATGTACCGTGACTTACGGGAACATCTTTGGTGGCACGGGATGAAGAGGGATGTATCGTATTTTATCTTGAGATGTCTAGTTTGCCAGCAGGTCAAGGCAGAGCGCCAGAGGCCAGCTGGTTTGTTGCAGCCGTTACCCATTCCCGAGTGGAAGTGGGAACATATTACGATGGACTTCGTTTCAGGGCTTCCTCGTTCCCAAGTAGGAAAGGATGCCATCTGGGTCATCGTAGACAGGCTGACGAAGTGTGCGCACTTCATACCCTTCAAGGTGGGGCTTTCCACCGAGAAGTTGGCGGAGCTATACATGCAGCAGATAGTTCGCCTACACGGAGTGCCGGTGAGCATCGTGTCAGACAGAGACAGCAGATTCACATCCCACTACTGGAGGAGCTTGCAGGAGGAGTTGGGCAGTAGGCTCAAGTTCAGTACGGCGTACAACCCGCAGACAGATGGGCAGTCCGAGAGGACGATACAGACACTGGAGGATATGCTGAGGACCTGCGTGCTGGACTTCGGAGGATCATGGGAGAGCCATCTGCACTTGGTAGAGTTTTCATACAATAACAGCTACCAAGCCAGTATTGGTATGTCTCCTTTCGAGGCGCTATATGGACGACGATGCCATACACCGCTCTTTTGGGATGATGTCGGAGACAGAGTTATGCTTGGGCCAGAGATGATCACGGATGCAGCAGAGAAAGTCTGGATAATCAGAGACAGGCTCAGACTCAGGACAGGCAGAAACACTGGGCTGATGCTAGTCGCAGACCGATGGAGTTTGCAGACGGCAATATGGTGCTAGTGAAGATATCACCTACTCGAGGGACAATCTGGTTCGGACGAGGAGGGAAGCTGAGCCCCAGATACATCGGGCCACTCGAGGTACTTGGCAGGATTGGAGAGGTAGCTTACAGGGTTGCACTTCCACCCAATCTAGCAGGAGTTCACGACGTCTTTCACGTATCTCAGCTGAGGAGATATGTTCCAGACCCCAGTCATGTGCTAGATCATTCGGAGTTGGAGGTCGGACCGAGCCTTATAGTTTCTGAGCAGCCAGTGGAGATATTAGACAAGAGAGAGAAGAGGCTAAGGAACAAGGTTATACCCCTAGTACGAGTAGCTTGGAGCCGTCACTCCCCAGGTGAATCTACTTGGGAGAGGGAGTCGGACATGAGGGAGAGATACCCTTACTTGTTCGATCCAACCGCTGCGAGGGAACCACCCGTTCCCGCTTGATACCTTAGAGGTTAGTTTCGATCGCAGCCTTAGTCATTTTGTTGCATTGTTTGCTATGTTAGAATATTGTCGGGTCTTCAATCCTTGTGAATTTCGAGGACGAAATTTTTTAAGAAAGAAAGACTTGTAAGCCCCTAATTTTCAAATTCATTTTTAATTAGTGTTAATTAAATTTTAATGTCATTTATAGCCTTAAATAATTATTAGGAATTTTTCTAGAATTTTTAAAAGATTTTAAATGAGTTTTAAAATACAAAAAATATTGATTTGTAATTTTCTAAAATGTTTTAATATCAATTTGCAATTATTAGAATTGTTTTAATACTGTTTTGTAATTATTCAAATTACTTTTATATCAGTTTGTAATTAGGAATTTGTTTTTAATTAAGGAATGCAAATTATATTTGTATTTATTATCTGTTGGGGGCCTAGTACAAATCCTAAAACTATAGGGACCTAAACGAAAACCCTAAACCTACCCCCCCCGACCGACGACCGCCACGCCGACGGGCAGGCCCCGCCATTTCCGGCTGCCCGATCGACTTAGCAACCGCCCAAAAGCCCTATAAAACTCCCCCTCTCTCCCCAGACCTAAACCCTAACCCTAATTTCTCACCACAGCCACCAACGACCCCCTTCTTCCCTAAAACACTTCGCCGGAACCCTAACCCCGACGAAGTCTCGATCTCACAATCCCGACACCCTCATCGACCACCACCACCACCACCCGCAGCTTCGTCCCGACGAGACGAATCGATCGCCACCGGAGCGCCGCTGTCCCGACCACTCCTTCGCCGTCCAGAGCTCTCGAAAACCCCCCCAGCACCGGATACGTGAGTAGCATGACTCAAATCGTGTCGTGCGTGTCTCGTTTTCACGCACGAGACTCGCCAGGACACAACGAACTTAGTGCTGTGCTCGGACACGCGAGACTGAGCTCGTACGTGTCGTACAAAGCACGGACACATGGATACCTGTGTCCTTAACTGTCTGGACACAGGACTGTGTTTTATATTTTTTTTATTATCTAATCACTTATACCTAAATAAAACTAACCTAACTCTAATCCTAACGGTCGGGCCAAGTTGGCCCACTGGCCAGCGGTTGCAGTATTAAACCCCCCCTTGCTGTGCGCTCGGGTTCGATCCCCCCCTCTCTTCTTTTTGTTTCCTTTTCTTTTTTTTCTGTTTTCTTTTCTTTTTCTTTTTCTATTTTATGTATTTAAATGTATATATATGTATATATATATATATATATATATTAGTATATATATATGTATATACTGTATTTTAACAGTATTTAATATATATGTATATATTTTATAGTTAGTAAATTTTATATATATATGTATATATATATTTTCCTATGTATATATATATTATATATATATACACTATATTATTAAGTGTATTCTTATATATATATATATATTTGTATATATATATATATATATATACTTTATAAATTAAGTATTTTTCCTTATATATCTATATATCCTTTTAGCATAGGTATGTATATATTCTTTTGTACAAATTTACCTTATTTAAATAATAATATTTATTTTGACTATTACCAAATTGTATTTTTATTGTATTTAAATTACTGCAACCATTTGGTGTCCAAGCCTAGCATGGGTATTTGGGCTCAAATGTGTTTTCACACATTCAAGTCCTGTACAAGTCATATTGGACTTGATTCATGGCCTTGGGTTGTGTATTTGAACTTTGGTTCAAATTATATACATGGACAAAATACGCAGATAATTAATTATTGTGTGCAATGCTGTTTGTGATTTTCTAAAAATACTTAAAGTATTGCTAAAATTATGGAAAAATAGTTTTTAGATACTATGTTAAGTTAGCTAATTTAGTATAATTTTTGTAGTATTTAATTTACTGTTTTGCCACTAGTTTGGCATATGAAACCAAAACTCATTTTCTGTATACTTAGGAAAACTAATTTTTATAAAATATTTGTACTGGTTAATAAATTCCAGAAAAATTATAATAAATTTCTATGATTAACAAGTATCACTTTGGTACTTTACTTCAAGAAAAACTAGGCTTTTTGTCTATCTCTAAAATTGTTAGAACACAATGATCTTTTGATTTATTTATTGATTAATTACGACTTGTAGCTTTTTGTGTTATTTGGAGTTTTAGTCGTATTGAACCCCATCCCTCACTAGTGTAAAGAACCTAGAAAGTTAGTTAACATAGTGTGTCACCCCACATTGGTCTCCTATGCCAAAGTCATTATTTTGGCTAGGTGCCCAATCACAAGTCGTGTTTCACCAATTAGTGTCCTAGCGTTTTAGCTTAGTATAAAACTAAGTTATTGTATTTTACTTCTACAGCGACGAGTTACTGGACATCCATAGCATTGTTATCGTAGCTTGTTTTGTTTTGCTTTGCTAGAGGCAAGTGCTTTCTACGAACTTTACATATTGTCACATAAATGAACTGCAAACCCCACCATGTTAAATGCTGATCCTTGGGGTAGCAAGTTAGATCTTTACATGTGGTACTATCAGTTACTACCATGCTTAGAACAGTCTTGATGTATCTCTCACATGATTAGAATATGGGTTATGGGGAAACTGATAGTATTGTACGTGATCACGACCCCCCTACAGTAGCGAGCGAGGTCGCATTTTATATGCACACTTTGCCGCAGGCCATTACCCCGCATGTCTGTACGGATGTACACCTATGCTTGTTGACTTGTACGTATGTACATTTTATTTATATATACCACAGTACATTGTACATCTATTGACCGATCACGTACTTGCTACAGTTTTAAACATTACATACACATCTGTCTCTATGACATACGTGTCCTTGCCATGATAGACTATGTGATGCCATGCTTTCCAGTTATTTCCTCTTATGCTCATTTCCATGTTTCATATGCTGGTTTGCTAGATTTAGTACTTGCTCCCGTCCTGACAGGATAACGTTGTAGGTGTCCTTACTGAGGAGGAGTTACTCTGCGACTCATACTATGGAGTTACTGCCGAGGACCCAGCTCTGCTTTACGAGGATGTTCCTGCGGGGAACCTCGCCTAGTTGTCTTTTGTTTACTTAGACTTTTGAGAGTAGACATGTATTAGACTATATCATTTTGTAACTGGACATGTATCCAGTTTTACATTTTAGTTTACTTGTACTTGGACATTTTCTATATACGATGACTTTTGTGTTTGGAGCATTTATGATTCTTCTTCACTTATAGAACTGTTAACACATTTAGTCTTATCCTGTTGTCTTTGTAACAGCTTGCTACATTTTATCTCAACGTAGGCTGGGCATGCCTCGGCCTGGCCCAACAATTTGGGTAGCGGGTCGTGACAAACACTTAATGAGAAATGCGTATCTAGATATTTAGATGGAAAATGATTCCCAAAACTCAGGTGTACTACTAGAACAAAATTGGATTTAAAAGAGAAGATACAATTCTAGATTCTAATCGACAAACCATGGATGAAACAAGAAAATTGAGAAATTTTGAGAAAGCTGGGGATTTATGAAGATAGATATATAAAATTTGATAAGGAAGGGGGATGAGTCAAGATTTAGGAATGGATAAGATCAAGATATTGAGGAGTCGAACTACACTTTAGAAGCTATATACAATACTATATACAATATATATTATGTCTATACCTCAAGCAAGATACTACAAGTACTAAATTACCAATAATTCTTCTAAGCTATATATTTGTACATATATAATCCCACAAAACTACACTCACCCTAAATAAGGCCTTAGATCATTATTGGTCTATTGGCTAGCCAGTCCTTATTTCCTTTACTAATTCTAACTATATATAGTCCTAGATAAATCTGATCTCCAGACTACCAAGTACAAGATCCTTAAGAAACTTTTTAGCTCTTTCACGAAGGCAATTTAGTAAGAGAACTTGTCTAATTATCTAGGAATTACTCCAAAATTTAAGTCATATCAATCCTTGTACTACCCATTACTTTCCAATATCATCTATATTCTTAATGGTAGTCTTAGGTTAGGATTCTTACTATATAGGATCATTAGAGTATATTTATTAAGCAAGGATCTATGAAACATAGTCAAATACAGATAAACCTATGGGTATTCCTCATTCTAAGGTTCCATGTAGACTTTTTCTAAGAACATGTGATCTATAGGTTAACCTCTATATAGGTTTTCGTACAAACTTAGCCTGCATCCTATCCTAGATTTTCCATTCTTTGCTGGACCTGCATGGGCCACCACTAAAAGACGTGTCACGCCCCGCTCCCAAAATACGGCGAGCCGAGTACGTAACAACATCCCCAGGCTACGCGACATATGAATACTCCAGTACCCATATTCGCGATTGTCGCCCGTAGGGTTCTAGGATAGGTTGATCACAGGTCACATGATGCATAAAATAATAAATGACAGCTTGATTAAAGGATATTCTAAACTATAAATAGAAATTTCATTATTCTACCCTATTACAATCATTAACCCAATACATATATTACATTACTAGCTACAAAGTTTTATTAGCTGATACCAGGTCAACCTCCTCTTTGTCTCATTCATAAAGCTTCTCTTCAGTGTGCATTTGCATTCTCTCATGACCTTCATCAAAACCTAGTGAACAAAACTAGGTCGTCAATACGATGAGCAAGCCCTCAGTCAAAGGGAGTAAAGTAGGTAAGCTAAGATGATAAAATTATCGAAATTGAACTGAGGGAAAGGATAATTTAAAAGGTATATTCAATGATAAAAATTTCTTATCGTATTAAAATCTTTTCCTAAAAGAATGCAGGTGTCAGGTATAAATGCGTAAGCAATCAAACAAATCTTGTATGAAAAATGTAATATTTAGAGAAACACTTCTGGATCACACAAATTCTATTTTCTCAACAATAATCCCATTTACCCGGGATCATGTTTATACTTAATGGGAGGTGCTTAGATTTATCCATCCTATTAGTATTAGGATCACATATTGATGTGATATAATCAGGATAACACATGAGTGGTTTTCCAAATTATCGGAATCAAGTGTTATAACAATTGTCGTATGACTTGAAATTTTTCAAGAATATCGGAGCAGGCTACATTGGATATTACAGGGCCGAATTCGGAGATTCGGAACCCAATGGAAAACAGGAAACAAGAAAGTGAACTAAGCCTCACCTCGGACATCATATGGCCGTACGAATGTCGATAACAGGAACTGATTAGTTTTGTAAAATATAATATTGCAAACAGTTCGAAGGTGTGATCCAAAGGTTTCTCTCCCATCCCAATATAATTCTTACCAAAATGTTACTTAGTTAAAGTATATTTTGATTTTGTATCTCATTTTTTTGTGTGATAGGGAACACCCATTAAACGAGAATAAAGTTAAGCAGGAGATTCCGTCTTAGCGGAAATAAAATATCAAACTAGAATTTGTGCGCCTAAGGCAACACTTTCAAGGATTTCAAGGTTATGTTTGTATTAGAAAATTTGATAAAATTAGGAAGTAGGGTTTAATCATTTCGACTTTCTAAAATGGCTAACTCTGGAATTTGTCAAAAATTTCGACAGAGTCTTCTTTGTATTTTTGACTCCGAAAAATTCACAAGAGATAATAATATAAATCAAAATCCTGGGTATGATGACCCCTTCGGTGGAGCAACCCTCAACACCGGTACCACGTAATAATAAAATCCCGGGTACGTCGACCCCTTCGGTGGAGCAACTCTCAACACCGGTACCACGCAATAATAAAATCCCGGGTACGCTGACCCCTTCGATGGAGCAACTCTCAACACCGGAACCCACACAATTAAAGGTATTGATATAAACAATAAAATTAGAGCTTCCAATGACGAAATTCCTCACCGAAGTGTATTACCGTAGCTATTTTGCAAATGCTACATTTTTGTTTAAGAAACTAATTTTTAGTTAGTAAGAAATTTATAATATAAACAACATATGAAGTTAATTAATACATAATCATAAAAAATCACACATATTGGAACATATATACATTTATAAAAATATCACATACGTAATGTATTGGTCACCACCTTACTTTAGGATCAAAATTTCTTAAGTTCTAACTCTAACATAGTGTTTATGTCATTGTGATACATAATTATCCAAGATTTGGATTTCAAAAAAAGTCTAAATTTTTGGAAGAGTAACTTTTACCAGAAATTTGACTTCCTAAAATACTTTGGGCCAAGAGTCAAATTGTGGATTGATATAGTTACTTTGGGTATCCTTCTATCGATATCTTTAGGGTTGTATTTGATGACTTCTCGTAAAAGGATAAATGTTGTAGTTACTTCTAGATCAAGATTCAAAAATCTATTCCAAGTTAAGGTATTGGAGTCCGATACAGCCTATGCCGTATCCGAAATCATATCTTTAGGTTGCCTATGCACCCGAAGTATAAATTCACATTTAGATGACCTAGAAATAGCTTAATAGTATCTAATTAAGTCTGATTTTAATTCCGGACAGCAGGGTGTAATGATTAGTTCTTGATGATAACTTAGTATACCATATTTTCTATGAAGCCAGACTAGATTGACAAATTCTAATGTACTTACCGTATAAGTCAATACACATATATTCATAAACATATATACTTCTATATAATTATACATAGATTTCCATATATCAAGTCCTAAGAAAAGTCCATTTAGGATACATTGTCGAATTTACATTAGGTCCACGATACCGTGTCCGACACAGCATAATCATTTATATACCTACATTTCCAAGACTTTACACATATTTGTCACATATATTCGTAAATAAATTCATATATACATTATAAAAAGTTGGTCACAACCTACACCCAATTACAAACTACAATATTGTATCGTTATCCACGTGTGTCGACATATCCATATCGTGTCCTAGTTTCACGTCGGTGTTATACTATAGTATATATACAAAAATTCAGAAATCAATTATATTTTAAACATGATATGTACTCTCTCTAATTTATCAAATTAATATTAAAAATTCAAGAAATTGAGGGAAAGGAAGGGAGGGCTTGCCTTGGAGAAATGATTTGGGTTTGGAATTGGGGATTAGGGCTTGCTCCTTCTCAAATTTCTCCCACTACTAAAATATGCTATATTAGCGACGTTGTTTAGTGACGAAATAAAATACCGTCGCTAAATATATAATATAGCGACTCCCTTCTATTGACATCGCAAAACGTCGCTGAATAGCGACGTTCAGCGACACTAGATACATTACGTCGCGGAAAAGCGACGTTCAGCGACATATTATTAAAATATGTCGCCTATATTAAAATGGTTGCGACGGTTAGCGACGTCGACTGTTGACGTCGCTAACTTTTTTACTTAGGGCACGGTCCTGTTTCCTTTTTCCCCCTCACTCGAAAACTCAAAAATTTCGTAATCGAGCTCTCGGCACATCTCTCCCCCCCCCCCGGCGACTCCCTCCCCCCCGGTGACTCCCTCCCTCCCCCCCGGTGACCCCTACCCCCCCACCGTCGAGCTCCTCCTCCCCCAACCCGAGCTACTCCTCCTCTCCGGTAAACCCTAACCTAACTCCTCCTCCTCCTTCTCTCCCCCCCCACACACACACACACTGAGACACACACACACACACACAGACACACGAACACACACACACATGTAGAAGCATGGAAAATATTGCTTTTAGTCCCACATCGAAAAGGAGAAGAAGAAAGGGCTCACTCCATTCTATAAATAGATCCCCCTTACCTCGTTTGAAAAGGGCACGAACTTCTCTTCCCTCCTTCCAAACTTGGACTCTTCCTATTACGCACCTTCGGGTGCTAAGTAGAAGAAGTCTAGGGCAGCGCGGGCTCATCGGGCTCAGTCAGCTGTCCCAACCTCTGACCATCAAGAGCGTCCCGCTAAGCGGGCCTCTGATGGAAAGTTGTAAAGAACCGCCTGTGTCCAGCCCCCGGCGGTAAACGGACAGAGTGGTTCTCAAGAGTCTCCCAACAAAGATCGAGGGCAAGTGTTTCTATTAGCCCCCACATCAGGGAGCAAACATGATACCTACGCACTCGTGTGTTCGGGATACTCGGGCCCACAAAGCGAGTGCACGGACAGATCGAGACATTCTTCATGCGAGTCATGAGACGTCCTTCATGCGGCTCGGTCATGAGACATTCCTCATGCGGCTCGGTCATGAGACGTCCTTTATGCGACTCGGTCATGAGACGTCCTTCATGCGGCTCGGTCATGAGACATTCTTCATGCGGCACAGAACCCAGAAAGCTTCATACGGCTCAAAATCAGACGAGCTTCATACGGCTCAAGAGTATCTTGCGGCTCAAAAGTCACAAACATGGACATGCGGCTCAAACACATAGGCAACTCGAGTAAACTCCATGCGGCCCACAGAGAGAGGCCACATGGCCTTCAAAATAGCTGTGCCCAAAGTACTGGACGCATTTAATGCTCTGACGGCTGTCAGTCCTGACATAAAGACGTCATAATGACTGACACGAAAAAGCACTATCGTCCTAGGAAATGAGGAAAATCTTCACAAATGTGGCGCTGTCCACCAAACTTCGAGGCAAATCTATGCGGCCAGACTAAACAAAGTCCATGCGGCCAGAACAGAGAGACCCATGCGGCTCGGTCATGAAGACTCTCATGCGGCTCGGCCATGAAGACCCCCATACGGTTCGGTCATGAATATATTCATGCGGCTCGGTCATGACAACCTTCATACGGTTCGAAGTACAGAGACTCTTCATGCGCCTCGGTCATAAACTCTTTCATGCGGCTCGGTCATCAACCCTCATGCGGCCCAAACATCGACACGCCTCATGCGGCTCAACATTGACGACGGGACACGTGTCCTAAAGTCAATCAAATCTTGGGCCAAATCCTAATAATCTGGGACACGTGGCAGAAGAATGAATCAAATTTATTCATTAAGATTCACAGATGTCAGCAAATCATTATGACGAAGATTTATTGCAATCAGCATTAATTGTTGATGGGATTTGGCATAATCTGTGTTAATGGCCCAGATCCTTCACGCTTAAAGCTAATGGTCCAGATTGATTAAGCATCAGGCCGCCGCCACTTTGAGAATGGGTAATCATCCAAACCCTAATGATGCCCCCACTATTATAAATAGCAAGGTGCCATTCCCTTCTAAAAAGATATACATACAAAAAGAGATATACGCTATCAGAGAGAAAAATACACAGAGAAAGAGAGAAGCCAGAAGAGCAATACGAGGAGAGCAAGAAGAGCATTTCTTCGTCAACGCCAACCATCTCATCACAGGAGCCAAGGCTGCATACCGATCGTCCAAGGAGTAAGGCAGGGCTGTCGTCGCCTTCCCGAGCCTCTATCGTCACCCCCCAGAATCTAAAATAAACAATTGTACTTAGACTGCTGTACCTAGGTTTTCGTCCCTAGGCTTTCTTTGTACAAGCGAGTTTGTAATGTGAGTCTAATTTCAGTCCTCCCATAAAACTGTTCTGTACTTTTACAATTAATGGCAAACACGATGATGACTCTGCTGGGGACTAACTTCTCCACGACTGAGGAGTTGGTGACGCAATCGGATGCAGCCAAACTTGGCTCCACGCAACAAAAGATGGTCGTCCGCTTCGACCAACAGGCGTTTGAAGAGATGCTCTCCGAAGGAAGCACTGGCACGGTCCAGAAGCGCGCCCGCAGTACGAAGGCTCGCAAAGAGTGGAGGCCAAAATCATTTGCTCCTCCCCAAGCCCTCGATGGGATATCCTCTGTTGCTCAAGACGGCGAGAAGGACTCTCCTGCGGCCCCACTTCAGACCGTAGACAACTCTGCTGTCCCCAAGTCCGGCAGAAGAAAATACTATGATGTTGGACTTGCAGGGGCAAAGAGGAACTCTATGAGATCCGAGCCGCATAAGGGTATTAGCCGCAGGAAGAAAGCTCATGCGGCTACATCCGCCAGCCGTATGGAGAATACTCATGCGGCCAAATCTGTCAGCCGCATAGCTTATGCGGCTACAGTTGCCAACCACATAGATGAAACTAATGCGGCTAAGAAAGTCAATCGCTTGCAGAAAACCCATGCGACCACAATTTCCAACCGCATGCGGCCAGCCTGCACGGTCATGACTCCTAGCCGCATAAAAATAACTCATCCAACGGCAGAAGACAACCGCATGCAGACAGCCTGCACGGTACCCAATTCTAGCCGCATAGCATCCGTTCTACACTTCTCTCGATCAGTCTTTGACCGTCTCTCATGCGGTCCTGACTCTGATGGTTCTCTGGATGATAAGCCAGACTCTGTGGTGTTCAACTTGGACTCCTCCTATTACGCACCCGCAAGTGCTAAAAAGAGGAAGTCTAGGGCAGCGCGGGCTCACCAAGCCCAGGCAGCTGTCCCAACCTCTAACTATCGGGGCGTTCCGTTGATTATCACATGGGCCTCTGATGGGAAGTTGTATAGAACCGCTCGAGTCCAGCCCCCGGCGGCAAAAGGACAAAGTGGTTCCTCTGACCTGCGTGAGGCGATCCTCCACAAGCGCAAGGAAAGAGAAGGAGCCTCGGCGTACAAAGAGTCCTCGCTTGGACATAACTGTACCCAAATCATCGTCAACTGCTGTTACAATAACGCGATAGCAATGGAAGACCGGCCGTCCGTCTTCTAAAGACTACAGCACCCGAGCTCAGAAGACGAGGCACCTCCTGTTGTCTCCTGCAATTCCACTCAGAAGATCCCCGCCGAGGGGAGAGAAAAGAAGACAAGCATCTCCAGCCCCAAGATATCAACCACTGCAGCTAAGAAACCGTCGTCTAAGCGGCTGTCCTCCACCGGAATATTCCAACACACCCGTTCAAAGAAAAAATCTGCTGCAATGGAAAATCCATCATCCACATCGCTGGGGGTCGTGGGAACTGGGGGTAGCACTCCTCCGAACATACACAATAATCCGATGTTTTAAGGAGCCGAGCCCGAGGAAACCACTCTCCCATCAGGTACAACAGACGCTGATGTCCCCGAGAATATCCATGGCTCTCAAGACGAAGCAAGCTCCGAGGCTGGGGATACCGTTCCCTCCGAGTCCGAGCCCGCAGAGAACATTCCCACCTACTCCGATGACTTCTCGGTGCATGGGTACGACTCGGAGGGCACATCCTCCACCGTTCCTTCCATCACTCCTCATGTAAGGACGGTGTTCATGACGGACAGCAACCAAGGTGGTTCTAGCGATCGCCAACGCATCGACACTTTGGAGGCTATACTGCAGGCCTTGGTCAAGTCTGTAGATGAAATCAAAGCCGCTCTTCCAACTCTACAAGGAGGAACGCCTAGCCAAACAAGCACGGGTCCCACGGTCAATGCGGACTCGAACTCAGCGGCACCAAACCCGGGCAATAATTCTCCCGAAATAACAGCCCCTACCGCGACAGATGAGGCCCGAGAAGTAAGAAGAGAGGTCCAAGAGCTTCGAGCCATGTTCCATGCCCGAGAAAATGCTCAAGACCTCAGAATGCGGTAACCATACCCCGTCGAATGGAGGGATGTGCCATTCCCACCAAAATATAAGCCGTTCAATATCAACCCATATGATGGCAAGACCTCAGCAAGTCGGTACATCACTTACTTCGAGGTCACCACCGACCATCTGCCCCATGATGATGCTATCCTCACGCGATTATTCATTGGGGCATTGGAAGGAGTCGCCTTCGATTGGTATCGCAATCTGCCAGACAACTGCATCCACTCCTTCGTCGGCTGCAAGCGCCTTTTCTTGGAGAGATTCTACGAAGTAGGACAGGATGTCACCATGTCCACTCTCATGGACGTCGTCCAAGGAGAGAAGGAATTGACAAGGAACTATATTGAGCGGTTCCGCCAAACCGCCATGAAGCTGCCCTCCGGAAATCCAGATTCCTCTTTAATTAAAATTTGCCAAAAGAGACTGCTCCCAACAATCAGTCTCTGGATGGGCGAAAGTCAATTCAAAGATTGGAAGACATTCATCATCAGCGCCACAAGCGCCGAAGAACGACTGAAGAAGGCTCGCCAACTGGGATTGTACATCTCGGAAGGAAAAAACAAGGGCAAGCGTCCCAACAACGATAATGGGGGTAGCCCCTCTAACAATCGGGACAGCAAGGGAAAGCAGGCTATGGTGGCCGATACTGTACAAAAACCTGAGCCGAAGCTAGCAGACAAACAATGTCCGTAAATCGATTACTCTTTCGAAGACAGTCACGTCAAGCCCATCTTGGACATGCTCATACAAGGGGACAGGATTCAGCTTCCTCCACCAAGATGGGAACCGCGGTCGACAGAGATGGAGAATCTAAAGTACTGCCATTATCACCGCTATGTTCATCATGCTACACACGATTGCTACCAGCTGAAACGGTACATCCAGAACCTCATCGATTCGAACACTCTGGCCATCGATTTCGAAGAGGTAACCGTGGCGGCCAATATGGTGTCCGTACAATTCGGCAGCTTCCCGCCGACGAAGACTCAAGACGGGGTGGTCCCCGTCCCTCTAGCGACAATGGAAATTATCAATCTTCCACCTCCCCGAGAGCAGGCTGTCGGTCTAGTGCCCCTCACCACATCACGTGGAGAGGTTATATGGATCCATCCAGACTTAGTGTCCGAAGTGACTCGGCCCACACCCTCTTCCACCAACAAAAGAAAAGTGGAAAAGTCAGGGCCTGCCACACCATCTCGGCAGACAACGAGGAAGCTACAGCCGTCGTCACACGGTCCGGAGCGCAATCCCAACCTGTGGTTGACAATCTAGCCAAAAATTATCAACCTACTACAACTGACACTCCGGGACCGGCTCAGCCTTCGACGACCGACAAGCCTAGGCCGAAGGAGACTCGCTTCGACAAATCTCTCCGAAAAAAAATAGCCCAAGGGTTAGAGAGGCCCTACAACTTTGACATCTTAGCACAATTGGCTAACACACCGGCCAAGTTGTCACTGTACGAACTCCTAAGGCTCTCCAAGGACGTTCGTATTGCATTAAGCGAAGCACTCCAAAATGCCGATGTCTATCTGGCTCAATCCAACCTCACCGGGGAGGACTCACCCATGGATCTCTAAGACAATGCCTGCACGGGAGCAATGCGTAACATCGTCTTCACTCCGTAGGACATGCTCATCAAAACCAACCTACACGATCGCCCGCTATACTACACGGGGTACATCGGCGACGTGAAGGTGGATCGGATGCACATAGACCCTGGCTCTTCCATAAGCATCATCCCGAAGGGCCTGCTACATCATCTCCGCATCCCAATGCATCGCCTGACACCTACAAGCACCGCCATCAGTGGTTTCAATTCGGGCATGAGCTACCCTATTGGGAAGATTCGTCTGAAGTGTCAAATTGGCGACCTCCAATCCGAAGTCACCTGCTACGTCATAGATACAGACACTTCTTATAACATCCTCTTGGGGCGCCCATGGATACACGATTACATGATCGTGCCTTCCACGCTACACCAGTGCTTCAAATACGTCGACAAACACGGCTTTGTGAAGACGAATTTGCTGACATTGATCCCTTCAAAGGGGTCGAATCTTACTACTCGGACTCCTGCCTATACGAAAAGTCAAAGAGGCACCTTGATGAAGGAAATGAACAAGCTAGTACCGAGACAGCCACAGGATCAGAAGAGCCTCTGACGATCCACCTCCAAGCTCACAAACCGGGCAAGTCTGCACCCCTTACTGCCACCCTGCGGAAGGACGCGATCAGCCTCTCGGCACAAGAGGAGCAGATGATAATCCGGCTGCCAAGGTCCGGCCAAGTGCCGAGACCCACAACGGGGCCACTAACAATCAGACTACCGAGAGTCGGTCAACCCCAAACGGAGAAGCTCAATCCCTCCGACAAGCCACTGACGATACGCCTTTCCAAGAAGGGTCGTCACCCCGATGCAAGGTCTGACACTTCTAGCGAATCGGCCAATCCTCGCTCCACATCAAGTGCCAAACTGGGGGTCGCTAGTCTGCCAACGACTCCACGCTCGGCTCCACCAACAGAACCTCTGATGATCAAGTTGCCCAAATCATCCTCTCAGTCTGTATTTACACAGGTGGTGGCTGAAGAAGAGTTGGAGCTGGCCAAGTATGTGGCTGCTCACACTGAGACTTGCTCATGTTGTCCATCAACGGCAACTTTCTGAAGAAGTATTACGTCCGAAACGACATCCAAAAAAAATCCCTGATGATTGAGTTATGTACCCCCCGGTACCGCTGAACTTACATTCTGCCTCCAAATTTCCAAGATCGGTGAGTTACGTACCCGCTGGTACCGCTGAACTCGCGTCCCGTCTACAAATCTGCCAAGGTGATGAGTTACATACCCGCTGGTACCGCTGAACTCGTGTCCCGTCTACAAATCTGCCAAGGTAATGAGTTACGTACCCGCTGGTACCGCTGAACTCGCGTCCTGACTACAAATATGCCAAAGTGATGAGTCATACCGCTGGACTCACATCCCGACGATAAATTTCCAAGATGATGAGTTATGTACCCTGGTACCGCTGAACTCACATCCCGACGATAAATTTCCAAGATGATGAGTTATGTACCCTGGTACCGCTGAACTCACATCCCGATGACAAATCTTCCGAAGCGATGAGTTACGTACCCGCCGGTACCGGTGAACTCATATTCTAAAATTCTAGACTATTGAGTCATGTACCCGCCGGTACCGCTGAACTCATATTCCAAATTCTAGATTATTGAGTCATGTACCCGCCGGTACCGCTGAACTCATATTCCAAATTCTCCAAATTATCGAGTCATGTACCCGCTAGTACCGCTGAACTCACATCCACAATATTCCAGATCCTCGAGTCATGTACTCGCTGGTACCGCTGAACTCACATCCACAACATTCTAGATCATTGAGTCATGTACCCGCTGGTACCGCTGAACTCATATTTCCAAAGTCCAGATTATCGAGTTATGTACCCGCAGGTGCCTCTGAACTCACATTCCGGTCACTCTTTCAGATAGTAAGTCATGTATGACCATACCTCTGTACTTTCTTTCTGGAAGAGATCCTCCCTCATGATCCACTACCCGTACTTCCAGTGCACAAAAAGGGTAATCGATCCACAAATTTCCAAAACGGCCATGTCCTCATTACCTCTGAGTCGTTTTACTTCCGCCAAAAACAAATCACCCCTTTACATAGAACTTCTATGCCCTCATTACCTCTGAGTCGTTCTATGTACCCTCCTTCATTGAGCCCACTCCTACCATGTCCTCATTACCTCTGAGTGGGAAGGTTCCGTCGAAGAAACCCTCATATTTGCCATGTCCTCATTACCTCTGAGTAAATATGTTGGTCCTCCCTCGACTTATTATCTGTACCAAAAAACAAAAACCCCAGGGTACGCCAAGGATAATAGGTCCACAAATATCCTCCATTGAGTCCACTCCTGCCATGTCCTCATTACCTCTGAGTAGGAAGACTCCACGGTAAAACCTTCGTACTTGCCATATCCTCATTACCTCTGAGTAAGTATGTTGGTTCCCTTTCATCCTATTATCCGTATCCTGAACCTGGTTACGCCAAGGATAATAGGCCCACAAATATCCTCTGCTGAGTCCACTCCTGCCATATCCTCATTACCTCTGAGCAGGAAGATTCTACGGTAAAACCCTCATACTTGCCATGTCCTCATTACCTCTGAGTAAGTATGTTGGTTCCCTTTCATCCTATTATCCGTATCCTAAGCTAGGGTACGCCAAGGATAATAGGCCCACAAATGTCCTCTGTTGACCACAAATGTCCTCTGTTGACCATAAATGTCCTCTGTTGACCACAAATGTCCTCAGTCGACCACAGATGCTGCACTGGGTCTCCAGTACACGCCCATCCCTTCCCTATCATGCCTAGGAGCCCAGTTGCTCCCTGACATTTGTTTGCCATTGATTGTAAAAGAACAGAACAATTATCGGAGGACTGAACTTAGACTCACAATACAAACTCGCTCGTACAAAGAAAGCCTAGGGACGAAAACCTAGGTACAGCAGACTAAGTACGATTGTTTATTTTTGATTCTGGAGGGTGACGATAGAGACTCGGGAAAGCGACGGCTGCTCTGCCTTACTCCTTGGACGATCGGTATGCAGCCTTGGCTCGGGGAAGATCTGCTCGACGTTGACGAAGAAAGGCTCTTCTTACTCTCCTCGGGTTGCTCTCCTGGCTTCTCTCTCTCTGTAATTATCAAGAAAAGGGGGAGCTCTCTCTGTGTATATCTCTCTCTTCTTCTTCTTTTTTATTCTTTTTGTTGCCGACCTCTTTTACATAGGAATGATGCTGGCTATTTATAAGAGTGGGGTAGGATCATTAGGGTTTGCTGATGATTATCTGTTTGGAATGTCGGCGCTCCTTCATTCTATCTGGGCCCTTGATCCTGATCATAATGAATCTCGGCCACTAATGCGGATAGCACCAAATCTTATGAGCAGTTAATGCTGACTGCTTTAAATCTTCGTGATTGATTATGCCAATATTTGATTGCTCGCCACGTGTCCTATTGGCTTGATGATGAATGATATGCCCTGATCTCGGCAATTATGATGATGATATCGAATATTCTCGTTGGGATTCTGTTGCATCTTCAGTGCCACATTTTTTTAATTGAAGATCCTACCAGGGCCGCATAGGGTGACCAACACTTGAACCGCAGGGGGATACTCCTCGTGAGCCGCATGAGTCAATGCCTCATCGAGCCGCAGGGGACGAACTTTCCATGAGCCGCATATGCAAAATCTTTGCGAGCCGCAGGGGACGATCTCTCCATGAGCCGCATATGCATAGTTTCTGTGGGCCGCATGAATTAGCGTGGTGTTGAGCCGCATAGACCGGGCTATGGGTGGACCGCATATGGCGGATTTTTGTTAATCATATTAGAGTGACTCCTCAATGAGCCGCATGAAGCTGTTCTCTATCCGAGCCGCATGAGACTTTTGCCACGTGGCAATCTAGGATTTTTTGTCAGATCGGGTCAGAGATTTTCTTCTTTTTCCAAAGAGTCTGTCATTATGGCAGAGCCATTATGATACTTTATGTCAGAGACAGCCGTCGAGTCGTGTCAGAGCATTAAATGAGGCTATTACTCCAGTGGCCAACTGTGGGGGGGGTCACACGTGTCGTCAATTGAGCCGCATATTCCTGCTGAACCGCATTCATCCCCGAGCCGCATGAGTCTGAGGGTCTTCTTTTGGGCCGCATAGGGCAACTCCAGTATGAGCTGCATAGACTTGCTACCCAAAACTGCATGGGCTATTTATGCCTTTATTCTAATATTTTCCATGCTTCTACAGGACCCCCTTCAAAGTTTTCAATTTGTAAAATTGAAACACTTTGAATAAGAAGCATGGCCCCGGAGCAGTGATCCACCAACTGTCCTCTTCTGCTTCTCTTTTTGTTTTTCTTTCATATGTGTATATTTTTATTTGCAAGGGATGTGATCCCCACTGATGTAGCTCTTTTGAATTTTGAAATAAATGAGCATGTTTCAACTCATCTTCTCTTTCTTGTTCTTGTGGTGTTCATGGAATTGGACTTGCTGGAGGATTATTTGTGGACTTGTTACCCTGGGTGTACCTTGGTTTTAAGTACGGATAACAAGTTTGATTAGGACGTTTTGGAGCAGCCATGGCAAAGTGGTCATGGATGTTCTTGGGGTTGGAAAAAGGAGTGCCATAGAGCAACTGGGCTCCTGGGGCACGGAAGAATGGCGGGTTTATGCTAAGGGGCTTAGCGAGGGATATTTGTGGACCTACTATCCTTGGCGTACCCTGGTTCAGGGTATGGATAATAAGGTGGAAGGAAGCCAGTCATATTTGCTCCGAGATTATGAGGACGTAGCAAACATGAGGGTTTTACCGTAGAATCTTCCTACTCAGAGGTAATGAGAACATGGTAGGGGGAGACTTCACAGAAGACTTTTCTATAATCAATAGTGGTCAACAGAGGACGTTTGTGGTCAACAGAGGACATTTGGTCAACAGAGGATGTTTGTGGTCAACAGAGGACATTTGTGGTCAACAGGGGACATTT
>JANAVB010014698.1:0-44371 GCA_029216955.1 Iris pallida
ATGGGTTCCCCTATCTCAGATTTCTGAGATCAACCCCCCCTGTTGTCCAGTCCACACACACACATGACACCCCATCACCCCCACTCTCACCCTCCATTCCTCTCTCTCTCTACCTATATGTATATATGTTATATGTATATAAATATATATGTTATGGTATATATATATGTTATATATATATATATATATATATATATATTATATATTATATATATATATATATATATATATATAATAAGGGTATTATATTAATGGGTATGTGGTTATATATATGTGAATGGGTATATGGATAGATATGTAAATGTATATATGTCTATATGTTAGCTATCTATACATGTATATATTTTTTTTTTTTGATATATATATATGTATTATATATATATATTTGGTTGTCTATATATAGTTGGTATATATATGAGAGTATATATATGTTATATAATGGGTATATATATATATATATATATATATATATATATATATATATATATATATATATATATATAATATATATGATATAGATATATAAAATGGAGCAGCCGGGGTTCTGGTCTTGGGTCCCTCTCCCGCCCATCGAGAACCATCCTCCCGCTCACCGGCGGTGGCCGGTCGCACCCCGGCGACCCCCATCTCGAGCGAGTTCTTCTACCCCCCTGGCTCGCCCGGCCTCGGCGACTGGTTGGGCCCCCACCGGCCGGTCCCTCCGTGGGGATATCCAGCCCTCGGCGGTTGCCCTTGGTGCGGTTGCCACCCTCCCCTCCCCCCGTCCGCGCAGCTGCCGGCGGCCTCGACGGCCTAGGCGCCGCAGGTTTCGGCCTCCCCCGGCCTCTTCAGCTCCTTCCCTTCTTGGTCCAGCCCCGATGGCTCCGGCCGTGACCGGCCGGCAACGCCGCAGCACGGCCTCCCCTTTCCGCCATCCCGTCGGGACCGCCCCCTCCGCTTCCCTTAGCCCGAGATCCCGCCGCCCGACGGTGGTCCCCCCCGCCGGTGCCCCTCCTCCCGGGGCTTCCCCCCGCCGGCCTCCCCGAGCCCCCTCTCGCCTCGGTCCATTCCCCGGACCATTCCCCGGAGCCCCCCACCGCGTCGAGCACCCCCTTGTCTCCGGGCTTCCCCCCTTGCCGGCCTCCCCCCCCCGAGCCTTCCCCCGCAGCGCAGCCGGCATCTTCGATCGCGGCCCCCTCTCTCCCGCCCGCCGTCCAGGCAGCCGCAGCGGCTCCCGTCTCCTCGGCGGCGGCGGGGTCCTACTATCAAGACCCCGCCACCCGTCGGTGGTTCTGGATCTCCCAGGACCCATCTTCCCTCCAGTGGCGCTGGACCGCCCTCCCTACCCAGTCGGAAGCACTCGAGTGGCTCGCCTTCGCCCTCGGTGGCGCTTCTCCCCCCTCCGCCTCGGCGTAGGGGTTGCGGTTCCTCCCCTAGGGCGATCGAGCCTCCGGACGACGCGGCGCCCTTCCTCTTCCCCTGCGCTTGCCGGCGGCGCCCCCCCTCTCGCTGTGGTCCCTGCTGCTCGATCGCCCCCCCCCCCCTTTGCGCCCGGACGCTTGGACCCCTTCCCCGCCTGGGCTCTCGCCCCCCCTTCTCCGTCTGGCCGTGTTTCCCCTCTCCCGGAGTAGCTCCCCCCTTGTTCCGGCTGCCTAGGTCCGGCGCTCCGCCTCCTCGCCTCGGCAGTCCGGTGCTCCGTCTCCTCCGATCCCCCCGGAATCGCTCCCTCCGACGCGCCGCGGCCCAGCCTGCCGTTCCCCGGTGGCGCTCCCCGCGCCGAGGTCCCCCCTTCTCCGTCGGGCGACCCCCCCCCGGCATCGCCCCCGGTGACCGCCTCCGATCCCGGCGGAGCGCCCCTCCCCCTCCGGATCTGGGGTGCGAGTCCCGAGGCCCCCTCGGGCTCCGCAGACGCCAGGGGGTCACGTGCACCTCGGGTTGCCCCCCTCGGGCCCCGCGCCTGGAGCTGGCCCCTCGGGCCCCGCGCCTTCCCGACACGTGCCCCCCCACCCTTTTCCCCCGGTTTAGTGTTGTATTAATTTTTGAATTCCAACGGGCTTCCCGTTGGTGGGACCCGGCTTGTTAGGGGTGTGGGTCTTGCCCCCCCCAACCTCTGCTGTGTTTTGTATCCTCTGTTGTTTCAGTTTCAATAAAAGTTTCTCTTTAAAAAAAAAAAAATATATATATATATATATATATATAAGATTATGGTATTATATATAGGTGAGACTATATGGTATTAGATATATATTGTATAGATATATGGCTATAGACACCTATATGAGATACCTATACATGGTATCTAGTTACACTAGCCTATAGCCTATGGTTAGTGAGTTTAGAGTTGACCATTAGGTCTAGTAGACCTAGTTTGACTAGATTGTTGACCATTGTTGACCAAAGTCAACTGTAGGTCAACCATGACCAAATTGACCTAGAAATGACTTAGATGAACATAGAAGGACTATTTGACTAAGATTTGACTAAACCCTAACTAGATGATTAGGTTGACCATATGGATTATGAGGGTAATCCTATATAGATGAAGATATGTATGGGGTTAAGTGAGATACTTAGAGTTGAGTCATGACTTGAGTCGGAGAATGGGATTAGCTTTATTACAGGATTAAGGTTAGTATTGTACTATATATATTTTGTGTGATATACTTGTATAGATGATTGGTTATACCTTAACATTGTGGTATAGTATCTTAGGTATCCTAAGACATGTCAGCCTATGATTGGTTTTGAGTTAGCCTTAAAGAGTTGACCATTGACCTAATTACCTTATTGACTAATCTATAATTAACCAAAATCTTAGTTAGTCTAGACTTTGACCTAGTTTGACCATTATTGACTAAACCCTAGATAACTTGACTAGTTTGGCTAGAATGTTTGACCAAGAGTTGACTTTAATCTAGATTAGACTTGTTTAACCTTGTTTGATCTTGTATGACTTAGTTTAACTTCTTGTGACCTAATATGACTTGATTTGACTTAGTTTGACTGTAGTGTTGACCTAGTTTGACTTTGACCTAGATTGGTTTAGAATTCATATAGATTGTATCGTAGATTTCAGTTACCTTTATTTTGGACATGTCATAACTATATTGCTCTATTTTAGGACATTGTGACCCTGGTACAGACATCTGATATTATACTACTCTTTTCAGAGTATCAGGCGAGTACATTCTCTGATAGTTCTCTCATTTATTTGTCGATTACTGTATTTCAGTTCTAGTTAGTTCTATGTAATTCTCTGTATCAACACATATGGATATTTTTGGATTCATGTATCGACACATACCTTACTTGCTGGCCTCTATTACTGGAGTCATTGGTATCATTCCGAAATCATTTCTGGAATCATCATGTATTGGGCAGACTCATCTCGATTCTTTTGTCGATTTTGGATTCACTTGCTGGACAGGAAAATATTGAGTAAGACATGTAGATATACCCCAAATCCAGAATCTCCCACTGGAATCTACCGGAAGCATAGCCATCTCTTGCCTGATCAGTAAGAGATGTGCCTGATACCTACAGCCGTTTGCATGTCGACCTCGGTATTTTAAAACACACTGTTAGATCATAGTTGGACTCACCCTGATTTTATTGATCACTGTTGGACTCATCTTGTACTGGAAATCATCTAGTATCGGATTATATGGACTGGACTCACACTGGGATTACATTAGACTTATATCGTACTGTCTGGACTCATACATGTTATTCTAGTTCAGTTAGCTTTTATTACAGTCTTCATTGCCATGATTCTTCTCTTGTTTTAGTTACCTTTCTTTTCTTGTATCTTACTGTTTCTCTATGCCATCATCTAGTATCGGATTATATGGACTGTCATGGTGCATGGTCCAACCCATGTCTTGGTTGTTGGGTTGGTCTATCGTGCTATGACAGGCTGTGGACCGAGGTTACGACCGGAAGTCTTTTATTATTATTATTATTATTATTATTATTATTATTATTATTATTATTATTATTATTATTATTATTATGCTTGGATTTTATCTCACTCTTTTGTATCCTCTTGTGGTACTTGCTATTCGGGGTCTGACCCCGCTGGTTTTGTTTGGCCAGTATAGTAGCAGTACCAGAGGATCCAGCCTTCTACCCGAACAATAGTACACACCAGGAGTATGGGCGCTAGGGATCATGAGTGGGTTTTTTTCATCACTGCTCTGATATCTTCTATTTTGTACTTGGCATTTAGCCACCGGCACCTGTTTAGCCGGTTGTTCTGGACATTAGTTTCCTTTTACATAATTGTAATTAAATCAGACTGCAACTGACTACGGTTATGTACCTATGACTCTCGATACTAGCTTATCATTTTGTATAGCTAGGCTCATGATTTATTTTGATGAAGCGTCGGGGATGCCTTACTGCTTTGTCTTATATGATCATTATTTACTGCTTCTTGTTTTGATTGATTGAGACAAAGATGCTCTGTGAGACCATAGGAGACTTGATTGTAGCATGCACCCCTTGTCTCTTGACAGCCACGATCGTGGTATGACGTTTGTATACCTCATATGGTGTAGCTGGCCTAGTCTGTCTCAGTATTTCGGTACTGGGGCATGAAAAGGTTTTATTGGTGGCCCATACAGGTTTATTTTTCAGACTTGTGGGGTATTGCGATTATAGCAGTCTCAATCAAAACATGTTCCCTTTGATCTCCTAATTCGTCTTCTCTTTCTTCCAACTTGATTGCTAACTTGATTATCATCCTCGATTCCTTTCCGTCCTGTCTTTTGATACCTTGTATCCTTTTCTTTAGTGGCACATCATTCTCGGCTATTAGAGGAGCCGGCATGGGAGAGAATCTAGTAGAGCAGAGACCAGTTGAAGATCAGCAAGGGATTGCCCCTCTACCTGGACAGATTCACATCGAGAACGTTGTCGAGCATGAGCCAGTTGAGCTACACAGGCCAGAGGTTCCCTTACCTCCAGTGATACCGGTAGTACCAGTAGCACTAGACGTACCGACACTATTGCAGATTATCAGAGGTTTTTTGGAGACCCAGCAACACCAGACGGCAGTCCAACAGCAACAACAGACCCAACAGCAAGAACAGAATGTATTACTGAATCAGGGGTTACAGCTAGCTCTTGAGAGGAGCGTGTTTGCCATGAAATATAAAAGAACAGAACAATTATCGGAAGACCGAACTTTTACTTCACGTTACAAACTCGCTTGTACAAAGAAAGCCTAGGGACAAAAACCTAGGTACAGCAGTCTAAGTACAATTGTTTATTTTAGATTCTGGGGGTGACGATAGAGGCTCGGGAAGGCGATGGCAGCCCTGCCTTACTCCTTGGACGATCGGTATGCAGCCTTGGCTCCTGTGAAGAGATGATTGGCGTTGCTGAAGAAATGCTCTTCTTGCTCTCCCTCTATTACTCTTCTGGCTTCTCTCTCTCTCTCTGTGTGTATTTTTCTCTCTGATAGTGTATCTCTTTTACAAGGGAATGGCACCTTGCTATTTATAATAGTGGGGGCATCATTAGGGTTTGGATGATTACCCATTCTCAAAGTGGCGGCGGCCTGATGTATAATCAATCTGGACCCTTTGTTTAGGGCGTGAAGGATCTGGGCCATAAATGGGGATAGTATTGAATCATGTGAATGATTAATGCTGATTGCTTTAAATCTTCATGATTGGTTGTGTCAAGATTAGATCTCTCTCCACGTGTCCCATTGGCTTGATCATGAATGATATGACCTGATCTCATTAATTATAAGGATAACATTAAATATGGTCATTGGGATCTGGTAAATCTCTGATTGATCTGCATCTCATAATCATCCTTGCTACCAGCTGTCAAGTCGTGGGGGCAATTGAATCTCTGCCACGTGTCTTAATGATGAACTCTGCCAGAGCCGCATGATATCCACGAACCACATGAGACAGCATCTCAGTGAGCCGCATAGTTATAGTAGTTGCGAGCTGCATGGGGTAGTTTTTCGGTGAGCCGCATAGGTATAATACTTGCGAGCCGCATGGGATGGCTTCTTGGTGAGCCGCAGGAAGGTGGTTCTCGCCAGCCGCATGAAGCTGTTCTTCACTGGAGCCGCATGGGGGTAGCCATGTGTCAATCTCGGATTATGTCAGAGATTTTTTTTCCTATTCCCAAAGAGTCTGTCATTATGACACTTCATGTCAGAGCCGTCAGCTGTCAAATCATGGCAGGGCATTAAATAGGGCCATTGTTCGATGGCCAGCTGTGTGAAGGGGTCCCATGGGGACACGTGGCGTTGATCGAGCCGCATATACCTGTTGGTCGAATGTGAGCCGCATGTACTTCTGAACCGCATACGGCTGGGGGACTCTTTGAACCGCATAGGACTGTCCCTATGTAAGCCGCATGGACTCTCCTGTCCCGAGCCACATGAGACTAAGAGTCTCTCTGAACCGCATGGGACTGCTCCTGTATGAGCCGCATGGGGTTCTCCTGTTCCGAGCCGCATAGATCATCATTCTGATATTTTCCATGCTTCTACAAGACCGCCTTCAAAGTTTTCAATTTTTAAAATTGAAATACTTTGAATAAGAAGTATGGCCTTTGTTGACCGCATAGATGATTCAGCCGCATGGATCTATCTGGCCGCATGAGCTGTTAGGCCGCATAGACTTTTTGCCACGTGTCCCAACCACGTGTGCAAATCTTCTGCATTAAATGTCCTTGATTCGCCGCCTCTTGGGGGAGGATCCCAAGGGTCAGTTTTGTTTTGACCGAAGCATTTTTTTCTTTATTCTTTTAGACGGCGCATGGATCGAGGCGTTTGTTTGATTTTTCGAGCCTCCTTCGCCTATAAATAGGAGTAATTTTATTCTTTGAGGGTTTCTTTACCTTCTCTCTTTTGCTCGAACTCCTTGTTGCCGACTTCCTCTTCGTCTTCTCCTATCAACGATCGGTAATGGCTTCCAAGAAGACTACCGCTGCTACGGGAAAGAAGGCCGCATCGTGTGCGGCAGCGAAGGGCAAGAAGGCCGCGTCTTCATCGGCGGCGGCGAACGTGGCGGCTCCTCCGCCGGCTGACGTACCTATTTTTTACCCCGACGTTCACCCGCCTATTGCTGGTAGGACCATCAACATGAACTGTCACGGCTATGTCGCATATTTTATGCGCGAGCCTGTATTTCCAAGTATGCTGCGTGTTCGACTCATGTTCGAGCCGCATGGGATATGACCCGGGCCTGAGCCGCATGAAAGTTGTTGTTTGCAGCAGCATAACTACTTCATCATCAGGGCCGCATAAGCTCATCTGGACTTGCACCGCATGAGCTCTTTCAAACTGAGCCGCATAAGCCTATTTCGGACTGAACCGCATAAGATCATTTGAACTAGACCGCATAAACTCATCCGCACTGAACCGCATAAGCCTATTTCGCGCCGAACCATATAAGCTTATTCGAACTGAGCCGCATAAGCTCATTCGGACTGACCCGTATGAGCTTTTTCAAACTTTAGCCGCATGAGGCTTTACTGAGCTAAGCCGCATAAACATCACATAGTTTGTGTTTCGGCTATCTTTTTGACTTATTTCTTTTGTTTTTCTTCAGTGAATCTGCCAGTAAATCCTGCGGGGGAACTTATAGTGGGCTCAAATCAGTTCGCCTTGGGCGTGCATCTTGATGACTTAATTAAGCATGTGTTGAATCAATTCCCTGCTGATGAGCCTTCGAAGAGGTTGAACGCCATCGAGAATCAGACCCTGCATTACCTTCGTTTCATAATGAATGCTGGAAAGCTGGATGGATTATACCTGAAGCCTTTATTCCTCTTTGGAGATGCTTTAATCATAAAGAATTCCCGAGTATTAGAGATTTCTGAGAACTGGGATTTTTCTTTGGATGGGATGGCAATCCATATTCCTCTCATGGAACGTCATTATCCTCTGTCGTGGTTCAATATGGTGTTGTTGGACAGGAAGATGGTGTGTAACTTAACTCCTACCCAATCAGGGATGTTGATGGGCAACATCCATTATAATCCGAACATACGGTCAGCGTACGCGGGTAAGGATTCCGTCCTCCGGTACATGATGGGTCTGGCCCCGGGCTCTTTCATGAATGTATACGGTCCCAACTTTACACTCACTCAAGCTGATACCTTCTTGAATCGGCTCGCTCGCAAGAAATCTTATCCCGTTGGCAGGCTGGCATTGCCGAACTGGATAAACCCCACTTCTACGTGGGCCCAGTTGACTACTTAGGTTCTGCAGACCTACGGAACATTCCTGCGGGAGGTGGGACTTTACTATGCCATTCGGGGCACTTGTCACGGGCTTCCTATCAATAAACCACTGTTCGTGGCGCTCTTGGAGATGTATAGCCGGCGAACGGGGACGTTCTTTGCACCCGGAGGGGAGTTGGGGCTTGCTCTCCATGAGATGTATACTGTCTCCAAACTTCCGTAGGGGAATGAGCCTTTCGAGGTGTATACCCCGTCGAATAAGGAGTTCGAGGACTTGAACCGACGACTCCCAGGTTCTGTTGCGGTGTATCAGGAGTTGCTGTACCACCATAGTACTTGTCACCAGATGGCTATAAAATGGTGGATAGCTCAGAAGGGACCGCTCCCCACACCACATCCTGGGTTAATTATCTTTTTAAAGTTGACCCTTCTGGCGAAGTTACTCCTCGAACACCTCGAACGCATGGAGAGATAAAGGACCTGATGTCGAGCGTCAAGAAGTCGCGGTCCAAGAGCGACATATTCGGGCGTCAAACTGACTCTCTTAGCTATTTTTACTACGGGACCATACAGATGTCAGAGAAGGCGCTTCTGGCTGGATTTTTAATGATATGGCTACGGAACTGCGTAGTCTCGGGAGGAACAGGTTCTATCGAGAGGATCGGTCGCCACTTTATTCTCCCTGCCGTTAAACTGGTATTTGGAGTTAGACTGGCCCTTCTTCCTGCTATGGTGTGTAGCATACATCATGGTCTTCGAACATTCTCGTCCAAGGTTATTGCGCGCAAGAAGACGTTGGATTTTGAGCACGTAGAACTGCCTTTCCACTATTTGATGGGGTCGTTGGTGATGCACTACAAGTCTTTGATGGGACCTGGGATAGCGGAGGATGCTATAGATGAAGATGCTTTTCTTTTCAAATGCCATCGCCGGTCTTGGAAATGCAACACTATGCCAGCTTGTCGGAGGGCGCTGGCGAGAGTGGATGGGTGTGACTTTTTTATGTCTGTTCCTCATTTTTTCGATGAGGAAGTGAGGAAGGTATACCTTGATGGTACCGGACCTTCTCACTTTCTGTCTCCGAATATGCTCACCTGGTTGCGCAACATCCGCCCCGCGTATCTGGTTTATCGCAATTGCGATAATGTGTACTTGGAGCCTTACCTACCTAGTAGGTTTTCCCGCCAATTCGGTTATAGCCAGTTATTCCTTGATTGTCCCAACCCTTGTTTGGGCTTTGAAGGTAGTGTTCTTGATGGTGTCAGGGCATAGAATTATTATGACGCTTATCATACTCGGGCCAGCTTCTCGGTCCCTGATGCTAAGGCGCCGAGGGAAATTTTGTACGTGGCTGCTTTGTATCATGTTATGGCAAACAAGCCTCCTGTTAATTTCGATCCGAGTACCAGTTTCATTATGGGTACCGGTTTAGAGGAGAAGCCCAAGGGGGCTAAGGCTAGAAAGCAACTAGCGCTCCAGACTTCCCTCCCTGAATTAGAACCTTCCGAGTCGGCTGAGGAGGAGGATGGTCATGATAGCGAAGACTCCCTTTCTGGTGGGGGTGAAGAAGTAACGGATCAACCGCTTCCCACACCCGATGAACTGGTGGAAGATCCGTTGCTTACTACACAAGAGGAAGTAGTGAGGGAAGAACAGCCTCCAGCTGTGTCTGGTCCCTCACGTAAACGAGTCAGACGCGAGTCTTCTGTCAGCAGAGCGACCTTTTTCGTGAAGAGAGCTGCCGTTAGGTCTCGTGGATTACTTATTATCGAGAGGGATGAAAGTACAGACGCTGTTCCGGAGGTAAGACCAAGTCGGAGCCATTTCTTTGTTGTAGTTTTCTTTTCTCTCGGAGATATGACTTAATCACTTTTCTTTGTAGGCGTCTGATGAACCGGCCTCTCCTGAACCGTCTACTGCCCCTGGAGTTGATCCGGCCCTTGCTGCTTTGATTAGCGACATGTGTGCCGCGGTCCTTTCTGTGGGGGCTCTCTCAGCGGCAGCTGGAAGCTCCCAGGTTGCTGAGGCCTCGGCCCGGGGTGACGAAGGTTTCCTTGGGCCCGTCTCCGAGATCGCTGAACTTCAGCAAGGCGACGCCGATCTCGGTGCATCCCCTTCCGAGGATGCAAGGGCGGAGGAGTCTATCATACCTGACTCGGAGGGTGTTGGTGAAGAGGCTGCGGTGGCTGTAGGCGAACCTCAGCCTCCACACTCCGCTACTGGTAAGATAAGCCAAATATTGACTAGTGAAGGGGCTTATTTGCTCTATCAACATATCCTCCGGGTCAAATCGATTCATGGTTGCCTTGGCCCTGCAGGTCCTGACCCTTTACTTCCCACCGCGGATGTTCTTAGGAAAGGCTCGGCCTGCCGTGATCTGGAAGAAATGAGCGTTTCCTCTCCTTTGCCGTCTCATGTCGAGGGGCCTTCCGCCAGCCCCGGGCAGATGGGAATGGAGCTGGCGATGGTTTCCACCTCATCCTCTGCTGATCATACGGCTCCGGAGATTGACCTCTCGACCCTGCCGAGCATTAAAGTTCTGCGGGCCGCTGAAGAGGAATTGGCCGCTGTTCACGCGTCCTTCCGTGCGGAGTTTGTTTCTCTTATGGCAGGAGCGGCAGATTCTGTTGCATCTTCTTCAACGCTACCAGCCACACTTCCGTTGACACCGGCTTCCTCGGAGGCTCTAGACGAGGTGACGCAGGATGTAGTCGACAGCTTCTATCGCCACTTAAAAAGGGGCGTAGACGCTGCTGTAGAACGGGGGACCCCTTTCTCTCTATCTCTCTGGTGCGCTCGGGGTCAGGTTGTAACTTTGAAGTCCCTTCCTGGCGGAGTGGGGTTGGCTGCACTCCTGGAACCTAAATTGGCAGAGGCTGATCAGCTTGTGACCCAATTGCTGGCGATACGGCAGGCAGGTTTACCTACTGCGATTGAGCGGGAGCGGGGCTTCCTCATTGCTGTTCGGGATAGGATCAAGCTCGCTCGAGATACTGCCGGGCCAGTTGTACAGGGAGACCTTGACAAGTTCTCCGCTTCGTATGACAGGCTGGGTCGTCGGAGTCAGGCTTGTCGTGCTCGGGAAGAGTCTGCTTCTCGTGGAATTGCTGACACGAAGGAGCAGATTCTCGTACTCCAGAAAGAGTTGGCCTTCTTAGAGTCAGAGTTGAAGGCTGCTCAGACGGAACAGGAGTCAATCGTTCGGGAGGCCGAGAAGGTTTCTCGATCTTCTGTTAACCTGGAGCGGGCCTTTAAGAGATTCGAGGATAACTGGCAAGCCTACGCTCAACTGGAGGACGAGGCGGTGCTGGCCCAAGAGGCGGAGCGTCGAGCTACCCAGAGGTTTGAGCGGTCGGTTGCCTTGCTGACGGACCGTCTCAGGGCGTTATGTGCCCCGGAGCAGTGATCAGCTTTCTGTTTTCTTTTGCTTCTCTTTTTTCTTTTCTTTTTTGTAAGGGATGTGATCCCAAATGATGTAGCCCTTTGAATTTTGAATAAATGAGCATGTTTCAACTCATCTTCTCTTTCTTGTACTTGTGGCGTTTGTGGAATTGGACTTGCTGGAGGATTATTTGTGGACCTGTTACCCTAGGCGTACCTTGGTTTTAGGTACGGATAACAAGTTTGGTCAAGACGTCCGGAACAGCCATGGCAAAGTGGTCATGGGTGTTCTTGATGTTTAGGAAAAAGAATGCCGTAGAGCAGCTGGGCTCCCAGGGCATGGTGAGATGGTAGATTTATGCTAAGAAGCTTAGCAAGGGATATTTGTGGACCTATTATCCTTGGCGTATCCTGGTTCAGGATACGGATAATGGGATGAAAGGAAACCAACATAGTTGCTCAGAGGTTATGAGGACATGGCAAGCATGAGGGTTTTACCGTGGAATTTTTCTGCTCAGAGGTAATGAGAACATGGCAGGGAAGACTTCACGGAAGATATTCGTGGTCAATAGCGGACATTTGTGGTCAACAGAGGACATTTTTGGTCAACAGAGGACATTTGTGGTCAACAGAGGACGTTTGTGGTCAACAGAGGACGTTTGTGGACCTATTATCCTTGTCGTACTCCGGTTGTGGGTACAGATAATAGGTTGAAAGGGGATCGATATACTTGCTCAGAGGTAATGTGGACATGGCAAGCATGAAGGTTTCTTCGACGGAGCCTTTCCACTCAGAGGTAATGAGGACATGGCAGGAGTAGGCTCAATGAAGAGGGGGTACATAGAATGACTCAGAGGTAGGAGAACGTAGAAGTTCTATGCGAGGGGGCGTTTATTTTTGGTGGAAGTGAAAACGACTCAGAGGCAATGAGGACATGGCCGTTTCGGAAATTTGTGGATCGATTACCCTTTTTGTGCATTGGGAGCGCGGGTAGTGGATCATGAGGGAGGATCTCTTCCAGGAAGAAAGTTCAGAGGTATAATCATACGTGACTTACTATCTGAAAGAGTGACCGGAATGTGAGTTCAGAGGCACCAGCGGGTACATAACTCGGTAATTTAGAATATTGAGGAAGTGTGAGTTCAGCGGCACCAGCGAGTACATGACTCAATAATCTGAAATATTATGGATGTGAGTTCAGCGGTACCAGCGGGTATATGACTCGATAATCTAAAATGTTGTGGATGTGAGTTCAGCGGTACCAGTGGGTACATGACTCGATAATCTGAAATATTGTGGATGTGAGTTCAGCGGTACCAGCGGGTACATGACTCGATGAGCTGGAGAGAATGTCATTTAGATATAATATTTCTTCAGGAACATGTCGTTGATGGGCAACATGAGCAAGTCTCAGTGTGAGCAGCCACATACTTGGCCAGCTCCGACTCTTCTTCGGCCACCCCCTGTGTAAATGCAGACTGAGTGGATGACTTGGGCAGCTTGATCGTCAGAGGTTCAGCTGGTGGAGCAGAGCGTGGAGTTGTTGGCAGGCTAGCGACCCCCAGTTTGGTGCTTGATGCTGGGTGGGGAGTTGTTGGCTCGCTAGAAGTCCCAGACCTTGCATCGGGGTGACGACCCTTCTTGGGAAGGCGTATCGTCAGTGGCTTGTCGGAGGAATTGAGCTTCTCCGTTTGGGGCTGACCGACTCTCGACAGTCTGATTGTCAGTGGCCCCGTTGTGGGTCTCGACACTTGGCCAGACCTTGGCAGCCGGATTATCATCTGCTCTTCCTGTGCCGAGAGGCTGATCGCGTCCTTGCGCAGGGTGGCAGTAAGGGGTGCGGACTTGCCCGGTTTGCGATCTTAGAGGTGGATCGTCAGAGGTCCTTCTGATCCCGTAGTCGTCTCGGTATGAGCTTGTACGTCTCCTTCATCAAGGTGCCTCTTCGACTTTTCGTATAGGCAGGAGTCTGAGTAGTAGGATTCGACCCCTTTGAAGGGATCGATATTAGCAAATTCTGTCTTCACGAAGCCGTGTTTGTCGATATATTTGAAGCACTGGTGTAGCGTGGAAGGCACGATCATGTAATCGTGTATCCATGGGCGCCCCAAGAGGATGTTATAAGAAGTGTCTGCATCTATGACGTAGCAGGTGACTTCGGATTGGAGGTCGCCAATTTGACACTTCACACAAATCTTCCTAATAGGGTAGCTCCTGCCCGAATTGAAACCGCTGACGGCGGTGCTTGTAGGTGTCAGGCGATGCATTGGGATGCGGAGATGATGTAGCAGACCCTTCGGGATGATGCTTATAGAAGAGCCAGGATCTATGTGCATCCGATCCACCTTTACGTCGCCGATGTACCCCATGTAGTATAGCGGGCGATCGTGTAGGTTGATTTTGATGAGCATGTCCTGCGGAGTGAAGACGATGTTGGGCATTGCTCCCGTGCAGGCACTGTCTTAGAGATCCACGGGTGAGTCCTCCCCGGTGAGGTTGGATTGAGCCAGATAGACATCGACATTTTGGAGTGCTTCGCTTAATGCAATACGAACGTCCTTGGAGAGCCTTAGGAGTTCGTACAGTAACAACTTGGCTGGTTTGTTAGCTAATTATGCTAAGATGTCAAAGTTGTAGGGCCTCTCTAGCCCTTGGGCTGCTTCTTTCCGGAGAGATTTGTCGAAGCGAGTCTCCCTCGGCCTAGGCTTGTCGGTCGTCGAAGGCTGAGCCGGTCCCGGAGCATCAGTTGTAGTGGGTTGATGATTTTCAGCTGGATTGTCAACCACATGTTGGGATTGCGCTCCGAACCGTGTGACGACGGCTGTAGCTTCCTCGTTGTCTGCCGAGATTGTGTGGCAGGTCATGATTTTTCCACTTTTTTTTTTGTCGGTGGAAGATGGTGTGGGCCGAGTCACTTCTGACACCAAGTCTAGATGGATCCACATGACCTCCCCTCGTGATGTGGTGAGGGGTACTAGACCGGCAGCCTGATCTCGGAGAGGTGGAAGATTGGTAATCTCCATTATCGCTAGAGGGACGGGGACCACCCCGTCTTGAGTCTCCGTCAGAGGGAAGCTGCCGAATTATACGGATACCATATTGGCCGCCACGGTTACCTCTTCGAAATCGATGGCCAGAGCGTTCGAATTGATGAGGTTCTGGATGTACCGTTTCAGCTAGTAGCAATCGTGTGTAGCATGATAAACATAGCGATGATAATGGCAGTACTTTGGATTCTCTATCTCCGTCGGCCGCGGTTCCCGTCTTGGTGGAGGAAGCTGAATTATGTCCCCTTGTATGAGCATGTCCAAGATGGGCTTGACGTGACTGTCTTCGAAGGAGTAAGTGATTTGCGGCCATTGTTTGTCTACGGGCTTCGGCTCAGGTTTTTGTGCTGTATCGGCCACCATAGCCTATTTTCCCTTGCTGTCCCGATTGTTGGAGGGGTTACCCCCATTATCGTTGTTGGGACGCTTGCCCTTGCTTTATCCTTCTGAGATGTGCAATCCCAGTTGGCGAGCCTTCTTCAGTCGTTCTTCGGCACTTGTGGCACTGATGATAAATGCCTTCCAGTCCTTGAATTGACTCTCGCCCATCCAGAGACTGATCGTTGGAAGCAGTCTCTTTTGGCAAATTTTAATCAAAGAGGAATCTGGATTTCCGGAGGGCAGCTTTATGGCGGTTTGGCGGAACCGCTCAATGTAGTTCCTTGTCAGCTCCTTCTTCCCTTGGATGACGTCCATGAGGGTGGACATGGTGACGTCCTGCCCTACCTCTTAGAATCTCTCCAAGAACATGCGCTTGAAGCCGGCGAAGGAGTGGATGCAGTTGTCCGGTAGATTACGATACCAGTCGAAGGCGACTCCTTCCAATACCCCAATGAATAATCACGTGAGGATAGCATCATCGTGGGGCAGATGGTCGGTGGTGACCTCGAAGAACGTGATGTATCGACTTGCTGAGGTCTTGCCATCATACCGGTTGATATTGAACGGCTTATATCTTGGTGGGAATGGAACATCCCTCCATTCAGCAGGATATGGTTGCCGCATTCTGAGGTCTTGAGCATTTTCTCGGGCATAGAACATGGCTCGGAGCTCCTGAACCTCTCTTCTTACTTCTCGGGCGTCATCTGTCGCGGTAGGGGCTGTTATTTCGGGAGGATTGTTACCCGGGTTCGGTGCCGCCGAATTCGAGTCCGCATTGACTGCGGGACCCGCGCTCGTTTGGCCAGGCGTTCCTCCTTGCAGAGTTGGAAGGGCCACTTTAATCTCGTCTACAGACTTGACCAAAGCAAGTAATATGGCTTCGAGATTGTCGATGCGCTGGCGATCACTGGAACCACCTTGATTGATGTCCGTCATGAACACCGTCCTTATATGAGGAGTGATAGAAGGAATGGTGGAGGATGTGCCCTCCAAGTCGTACCCATGCACCGAGAAGTCATCGGAATAGGTGGGAATGTTCTCTTCGGGCTCGGACTCGGAGGAAACGGTATCCCCAGCCTCAGAGCTTGCTTCGTCTTGAGAGTCACGGATGTCCTCAGGGACATCAGTGTCTGTTGTACCTGATGGGAGAGTTATTTGTCCGGGCTCGGCTCCTTGAAACATCGGATTGTTGCGGATGTTCGGAGGAGTGCTACCCCCAGTTCCTACAACCCCCAGCGATGTGGATGATGAATTTCCCATTGCGGCAGATTTCGTCTTTGAACGGGTGTGTTGGAATACTCCGGTGGAGGACAACCATTTAGACAAAAGTTTCTTAGCTGTAGTGGTTGATATCTTGGGACTGGAGATGCTTGTCTTCTTTCCTCTCCCTTCGGTGGGGACTTTCTGAGCGGAATTGCTGGAGACAACAGGAGGTGCCTCATCTTCTGAGCTCGGATGCTGTAGTCTTTGGAAGACGGACGGCCGATCTTCCGTCACTGCCGCGTTGTTGCAACAGCAGTTGACGATGATTTGGGTGCAGTGATGTCCAAACGAGGACTCTTTGCACACCGAAACTCCTCCTCTTTCTTTGTGTTTGTGGAGGATCGCCTTCCGCAGGTCAGAGGAACCACTTTGTCCTTTTGCCGCCGGGGGCTGGACTCGAGCGGTTCTATACAACTTCCCATCAGAGGCCCGTGTGATAGTCAACGAAATGCCCTGATAGTCAGAGGTTAGGACAGCTGACTGGGCTTGATGAGCCCGCGCTGCCCTAGACTTCCTCCTTTTAGCACTTACGGGTGCGTAATAGGAGGAGTCCAAGTTGAATACCACAGAGTCTGGCTTATCATCCAGAGAACCATCAGGGTCAGGACCGCATGAGAGACGGTCGAAGACTGACCGAGAGAAGCGTGGAACGGACGCTATGCGGCTAGAGTTGGGTACCGTGCAGGCTGTCTGCACGCGGTTGTCTTCTGCTGTCGGATGAGTTGTTTTTGTGCGGCTAGGAGTCACGACCGTACAGGCTGGCCGCATGCGGTTGGCAATTATGGCCGCATGGGTTTTCTGCAAGCGATTGACTTTCTTAGCCGCATGGATTTTATTCATGTGGTTGGCAGCTGTAGCCGTATAAGCTGTGCGGCTGACAGATGTGGCCGCATGGGTTTTCTTTATGCGGCCGACGGATGTAGCCGCATGAGCTTTCTCCCTGCGGCTAGTACCCTTATGCGGCTCGGATCTCATAGAGTTCCTCTTTGCCCCTGCAAGTCCAGCATCATAGTATTTTCTTCTGCCGGACTTGGGGACAGCAGAGTCGTCTATGATCTGAAGTGGGGCCGCGGGAGAGTCTTCTCCGCCGTTTTGAGCAACGGAGGGTATTTCTGTAAGAGCTTCAGTAGGAACAAAGGATCGAGGTCTCCACTCCTTGTGGGCCTTCTTTGTGCGGGCTTGCTTCTGGACCGGGCCAGCGCTCTTATCGGAGAGCATTTCTTCGAACGCCTGTTGGTTGAACCGGGCGACCATCTTCTGTTGCGTGGAGCCAAGCTTGGCTGCATCCGATTGCGTCACCAACTCCTCAGTCGTGGAGAAGTTAGTCCCCAGCAGAGTCGCCATCGTGTTTGCCATGAAATATAAAAGAACAGAACAATTATCGGAGGACCGAAATTTTACTTCACGTTACAAACTCGCTTGTACAAAAAAAGCCTAGGGACGAAAACCTAGGTACAGCAGTCTAAGTACAATTGTTTATTTTAGATTCTAGGGGGTGATGATAGAGGCTCGGGAAGGCGACGGCATCCCTGCCTTACTCCTTGGACGATCGGTATGCAGCCTTGGCTCCTGTGAAGAGATGATTGGCGTTGCTGAAGAAATGCTCTTCTTGCTCTCCCTCTATTACTCTTCTGGCATCTCTCTCTCTCTCTCTCTGTGTATTTTTCTCTCTGATAGCGTATCTCTTTTACAAGGGAATGGCACCTTGCTATTTATAATAGTGGGGGCATCATTAGGATTTGGATGATTACCCATTCTCAAAGTGGCGACGGCCTGATGTATAATCAATCTGGACCCTTAGTTTAGGGCGTGAAGGATCTGGACCATAAATGGGGATAGTATTGAATCCTGTGAATGATTAATGCTGATTGCTTTAAATCTTCATGATTGGTTGTGTCAAGCTTGGATCTCTCTCTACGTGTCCCATTGGCTTGATCATGAATGATATGACCTGATCTCATTAATTATGAGGATAACGTTAAATATGGTCATTGGGATCTGGTAAATCTCTGATTGATCTGCATCTCATAATCATCTTTGCTACCAACTGTCAAGTCGTGGGGGCAATTGAATCTCTACCACGTGTCTTAATGATGGACTCTGCCAGAGCCGCATGATATCCACGAACCGCATGAGACAGCGTCTCAGTGAGCCGCATAGTTATAGTAGTTGCGAGCCGCATGGGGTAGTTTTTCGGTGAGCCGCATAGGTATAATACTTGCGAGCCGCATGGGATGGCTTCTTGGTGAGCCGCAGGAAGGTGGTTCTCGCCAGCCGCATGAAGCTGTTCTTCACTGGAGCCGCATGGGGGTAGCCACGTGTCAATCTCGGATCGTGTCAGAGATTTTTCTCCTATTCCCAAAGAGTCTGTCATTATGACAGGACCATTATGACACTTTATGTCAGAGCCGTCAGCTGTCAAATTATGGCAGGGCATTAAATAGGGCTATTGTTCGATGGCCAGCTGTGTGAAGGGGTCCCATGGGGACACGTGGCGTTGATCGAGCCGCATATCCCTGTTGGTCGAATGTGAGCCGTATGTACTTCTGAACCGCATGCGGCTGGGGGACTCTTTGAACCGCATAGGACTGTCCCTATGTAAGCCGCATGGACTCTCCTGTCCCGAGCCGCATGAGACTAAGAGTCTCTCTGAACCGCATGGGACTACTCCTGTATGAGCCGTATGGGGTTCTCCTATTCCGAGCCGCATAGATCATCATTCTGATATTTTCTATGCTTCTACAGAGCGTCAGGAATGACTCGGGAGCATCGAAAAGGTTTTGTCGACTTAACCTGAGGTACTTTGATGGTACGGAGGATGCCATTACAGTGGATGCTTGGCTTCAGGATATTGAGGCCATATTGACAGCAGCAAAGGTTCCAGCAGAAGAGAAGGTTGACCAGGTCAGACTGTTACTTCAGGATTTTGCCCGCGATTGGTGGGCATCAGAAGAGGTTGGAATGAGACGTCATGTTCCTTGGGATAGCTTCAGTACCAGGTTCAAGGCTAAGTACTTTGGCTTGCTAGCTCGGTATGAGCTTCAGCAGAGATTTATCAGCCTCAAACAGGCTAGTAGGATGGTAGATGGCTATGTAGCTAAGTTCTGCAGATTGAGTCGATTTGTACCGACGATGGTAGCTACAGAGCCAGAGAAGGCTATGAGGTTCCAGTAGGGACTTTACTTAGAGATTATGCAGCTGGTCGAGGGGCACGACTACCAGACATTCGATACAGCATTAATGGCGGCTCGGAGGCACGAGCTTACTATTTAAAGGTTATCAGCAAGGATTGGAGGCTAGAAGAGGTCTCATACGTAGAGTACGGAAGGAGGAGGAGCAGTACCTCGGATGTCAGCACCAGCGCCTTGTATCCGTATTTGTAATGCAGTACCGGTCACGACAATTATGACTGTACAGTTCGACAGCAGCAACCGAGAGACCAACAACGTCAGAAGGCACCAGTGGGTTGCACTTATTGTGGTAAGGGAGGGCACACTCGGGAAGTGTGTCATTCAGCGAATGGGCAGTGCTTGAGGTGTAGAGGTTTAGACCACCGTGTAGCTACTTGCCCACAAATACAGAGGCCAGGAGGGCCAGCTTAACAGTTTCTGGCATTGCCAGCTCCAGAGGTAGCACCGTATCAAGGGCCAGCACTAGTAGTAAGGCCATTAGCCCAGCGTCCATTACTGACACAGGCTCAGATGTACCGACAAGTACAACATCAGGTAGGGCAGCAGAGGCCGCAACAACAGGACCAGGAAAGGCAGCAGCAGGAAGTCCAGCAGGGACAGAGAAAAATAGAATTTGGAGTATCAGAGCAAAGGTTGGCCGAAGGCGGTCAGATTGTGGGTAAGCTTTTAGTATTATCCATTATAATTCCTTGAGTTCTATATTCGAAGAGTGAAGGTGACATTCTCGTCTCACTCATCTGCTCTTGTATCATATGATACGTGATATTTACCATATCTTGATTACGATAGTACATCCTGGGCAGAGTCTCATTCTTGATTAAGTCATCGGTACCGACTTATCTTAAGCGTTGACTCTTGTCCACTTTGGGAGTCAGCGTAAGACCACGAGGACGAATTCCTACTCAACTGACTCGGGAGATATATTTTATTCGTATATCTCCGATCACTTTTCTTCTAGGGTATGATTATTGTTTGTGCTTTTACTTAATTGTTCTTTCTTTCGTAATCTGTTCATGTGCCATGTGTTGTTTGGTAATTGTGCTTGCTATTTGTCCTGAGTGTATTTTATGATCTGAGAGCGCGCTCGACTAGCCTTATCGAAATTCTGAGGACGAAATTTTTCTAAGGAGGGTAGAGATGTCACTCCCCGTTCCCGAAATACGTAAATTTTTTGATTTTTCTGTATATGGTATCTGGCACCTGTATCTTGATTGTATGTATCATGTAACTGTTACTGGTCATGGCATGAAATAGTATCTCGTCGCGGATTAGTATTCCACCCCTTGTCCTTGTCTAGTTATAGGCATGGTTCATTACTTCGATGATAAGATATCTGAACCGTGTTGTGGTTAGGATTTTTATTTAAATAATTTAATTAGTTGTATCATGTAGCATTTAACATGTCATTAGTCATATGGTTAAGAGCATGCTTAAGATTAGGGTTTCTTTGAGCCAACCCAACCCCTATATATATTCTCTTCCTCTCTCTCTCTCTCTCTCCTCATTCACTCTTTCATTTATTTTCCTCAAGCAAACCATTAGGTAAGTACAACTTACTCAAAAGTGGAGATTTGTGCATTTTTTATCCTTGATTTTTTTCTTTTGATATTATTTGTCTATATTGTTCTTCGCATCATCCTCTACAAGTTTAGTACTTGGTAGTTTCGATTTTGATAGATGGATTCTTGTAGCTCTAAGTTTATGTTATTTTTGGTTTTCCTTGGTTTTGATCTATTAAACTTGCTTATTTTCAAAATCTAGTTGTTTTATGTGATAGAGCATTTTATTTTACCCAAATTTGACCTTTGAAAAGTTAGATTTCGTTTTGTTTTGGCCGAGTTGTGCAAGTTTGAAGTTCATGGGTTCCCTGGCCATCTTTCTCAGATTTTGGAGAAGATGAGCAGTTTCGCCGCATGAGTCTGACCGGATGAGTCTTTGATCGTATGAGTCTTTGACCGCATGAGTCTTCGGCCGCATGAGTCTTTGACCGCATGAGTCTTTGGCCGCATAAGTCTGGTCGCATGAGTTTGGCTCCATGAGTCTGGCCGCATGAGTCTTTGACTGCATGAGTCTTTGGCCGCATGCGTCTTTGGCTGCATGCAGTCCGACCGTATTACCCCTCGGCCGCATGCGTCCTGCGGACCGCATGTGTCCCGTAGACCGCATGAACCCTCGGCCGCATACGTCCTTGTGTCTTGGTCCTCATTCCTGATCTGACTACCTATGCGAGTGCTGGATAAACCTGTGTGTGTACTAAGGTACAATCTATGTGAGCACTGAGGTGCTATCCTATGTGCTAAGTGTTCCTATATGATACCTGCCAGTACATCCAAGAGTCCAATATTTACATAGCGAATGGTCGGTAGCAATGACGTGGTATGTGTTGTGTGTTACATTACACCAAGAAGGGGTACATACGTATGACTCCATGAGCCTGTACGAATTCCTTCACGGGGTACTCGTACAATGTACGACATCTAGAGGAGTGAGCATGTAACCACGACATGTGAACTCCGAGGATAACCTAGGGATTAACTAGGTAACTAACTTGGTAGATGCATTGGATGGGAAGAATCCCGAGATCGTGACATACTAGCCACCCCAGGTCCAGTCTTGACGTGTCGGGTTGGCCGCCACAGATATGGTTTCATTCGCCTATAGCGGATGACTATATCCGACTTCTATGAGCTATGTGTTATATGTTTTAGCGCGATGGTCCTTCGGGGGACCGATGTATAATCAAAGTGCTATATGTTTAATTATATGATGGTTTGGCTAGCCCTACTGGGTTGACACGATCTGAGGATTCCTTTAACCGCTGGCAGGCCAGCCGGGCCGTGAGCGCGATGGGAACGGGCTTCCCAAAAAGCCAGCCCCGGCCGGGGTCAGCATAGAATGAAGGGGACGGCCCTAATGTTGTGTTGGCAAAGAAAGCGGGTTGCGGGCGGATAAAAGCGGACGTGGGGACTCGGGTCGGGGCGCTCAATATCGCGGGGATGACTCCGCCAAAATATAGAAAGCCGCACGAATGAATGGCCGCTCGAAAAATGACTTGACTATGCCTTGTACCTTCCATTAGTAGCCAAGGGACATGGAATGTCATGGTGCATGGTCCAACCCATGTCCTTGTTTGATTGTTGGGTTGGTCTATCGTGCTATGACAGGCTGTGGACCGAGCTTACGACCGAAAGCCTTTTATTATTATTATTTTATTATGCTTGTGTTTTATCTCACTCTTTTGTGCCCTTTTGTGGTACTTGCTATTCGGGGCCTGACCCCGCTTGTTTTGTTTGGCCAGATATTGTAGCAGCACCAGAGGATCCAGCCTTCTACCCGAATAATGGTGCACACCAGGAGTATGGGCGTCAGGGACCATAAGTGGGTTTTTTCATCACTGCTCTGTTATCTTCTATTTTGTTCTTATCATTTAGCCACCGGCACCTGTTTAGCCGGTTGTTCTGGATATTAGTTTCCTTTTACATAATTGTAATTAAATCAGACTGCAGCTGACTACGGTTATGTACCTATGACCCTCGGCACTAGCTTATCATTTTGTACAGCTAGTCTTATGATTTATTTTGATGAAGCATCGGGGACGCCTTACTGCTTTGTCTTATATGATCATTATTTACTGCTTCTTGTTTTGATTAATTTAGATATAGATGCTCTGTGAGACCATAGGAGACTTGATTGTAGCATGCACCCCCTTGTCTCTTGACAGCCACGATTGACGTATGACGTTTGCATACCTCATATGGTGTAGCTGGCCTAGTCCGTCTCAGTATTCCGGTAATGGGGCGTGACAACTAAAGAGTCATGAAACTAAGTAATAAAGACATTGAAACCATAAAACATGAGATCTCTCATGAAGCAATATTACACTTGCTTAAGGGTTGGGAGAAATAAATAAAGAAGAAAGTGGATATGGGAAATAAATGAAAGTAAAGGAGGAGAGAGAAAAGGGGGTTTGGTTATAAAGGGGGTTCAATCATGATGAACCATCTTGTAATGCCTCAGTCCCAAAATACGTTGGACTAAGTACGTAGACATGCCAGCTGTATACATACGAAGTACAGGGGTCTTGTATGTATACATAAGCTGTAAGATGCAGTAATCCAAGACAAACTAATTCTCATCCACAATGAAAAGAATAATAATATAAATCAACTTGAATATTTATGGTATAATCGTTGGACGGAGACAACGTCCACTACCAACTAACTCAATAAAAGAAATGTACAAGAATCGATCCATAAAATGGCAAGACGAACCAAGCGCAATCATCTTCGAATGAATAGAGAGAATCACGGCCTTGGCTAGAACACCTGCAGTGAATCATGAAAGCACACACCTGGGGAATAACCAGGTCCTCAGACGGACGCAGTAAGATACAGGAATAACAAGCTAATAAGAACTGTCAGAATAATAAAATAATATATAAAAGACTATCCTAGACACAAATATGCAAAGAAGATTCTAACTGCCTAATGTGCATTTAGAGGACAACTTTCATGCGCATGGATGGGATTTTAGGCCATGTCTACGTAACTGGAATCCAGTCATCTGTATCCGACCGTAACGTCCAAAACGTCAGAGGGTATCTGCAAATAAATCGCCACAGTTCCATCCGGAGACTGTGGTTTACCTGTTTGGATTCCCATACGCACTAGCGACTGAACTCCCCCAATATTTCCCACACTGTTCAAGTCATGTCCATGGATCGTCCAGTTTTGTAACTGCTTGAGTCTCTAAAACCCTAGTCATAGCAGTTACGATCATCTACCGTTACACGACTTTAGAGATGGCTAATTCATAAGTCGTGCCCCTAGCAAACTGTCTCAAACCGTGTAGTGTGAGTGTCATGGCCAAAGGAGATATAAGAATATCCCCCAACAAGAAGGTAGTCCGCTAACACTAAGTTAACATGCATAATGTAAAGTAAAACGACTAATAGAGTCGCTTGCACCCAAGTATGGCTTGGACGCGCAGTTTATAACAAAGTAAACTAACAATATGAAACAAAATAAATAATACAGAAAATAAATAATTTGACAGTTAATTATCAAGATATACTTGCCTGGTAGGCCGCCTCGTGTGGTGCTATGATCATGTGGCACAAATTTTGATTTCGGTGTTACAACTACACAAAGGCTTCTGAAGATGTCATATATTGTTACATTGGGTCCAGAGCAGTTGGACCAGGAAGGGTCGATATACGGTAGTCCAGCCTGAGTTAGTTAGGGTTGATAAGGGGAGGTACGATATTGGCAAGGAATAGGAATAATGGGCTAAGTCAAGGACTGGAGGAAAATCGAAGGAATTTGGAAAAATAATATATATATATATATATATATATATATATATATATATATATATATATATATATATATATATATATATATATATATATAATTTTTGAAGGTATTTATATTACTTGAAAACTAGTTTTTATGAGTCAAAATAATTGTAGAAAAATACTTACAATCAAGAAAATTTTGTTTTTGGCTAAAAACTCCAAGTTTGTAAAAATATAATTTCTATGCAAGAAACCATATTTTATCGATAAAAATATATAAGTAAAATGTTTGGAAAATATTAAGAAATTTATTTTAGGCAACTAAAATTTAGATAAAATATTACAGTAATATTTAGATCAAATATCATAAAAATAATAATATTATTAGGCTAAACTTAATTTGATACGGATATAGGCGAACTCATGATATACTTTTTAGAAAATATTCATATAATTATCATGGAAAATATCTTAGTAATCAGTTATTAGTAATAATAATAAAAATGATAGTAATCATAAAAGAAAATATGTTGATAAATTAAGACTTCTAATAATTTATACCTACAAATAATTTAATACCCAAAATATATGAAATATGCATCCTGTTTATAATAGTAATAATAAAACTAGTAATAATAATAATAGTAATGATAATAAAAATAATAATTATAACAACAACAGAATAAATAATAATGATAATAATAATAATAATAATAATAATAATGATAATAATAATAATAATAATAATAATAATAATAAAACTATTAAATACTTTACTTTTTCTTACAGAGAGAGTAAGAGGGAGAGAGAGGCTGAGGGATGAAGAGGGAAGTGGAGAGAGGGAGCGGGCGGAGAAGCCGGAAAATAGGAGGCGCACGGAGGGTTTTGGCGGGTTGTGAGCGCGGGAAGGGAGGAAGGAGGCGAGCGGAGGGGAGAGCTGCCGGAAGGGTTTTGTTCACCGGGAGGTGGCACGGCGGCGACGTGAGGCTACGGCGGCGGGCGGCACAAGGAGGCGGAACGGGGAAGTGGAAGGCGGAGAGAGGGGAAGAGGACGTGCGGTCAGGCGAGCTTCCGGCGTTGCGTGGCGCTCGGCGATCGATGGAGGCGCGGTCGGAGGAGGTGCAGCCCCGCCGCGGGAAGAGGCGGCCGGATACGGAGGCGCGGACCGGAGGTGAGTCTAGGCTTAGGGTTCTAATTTTGGGGTTTGGGTTTGTGATTGCCGGCCACGGCGGGGGTGGCCGGCTTCGGCGGGTGGTGGTGGTAATGGTGACGGTGGTGGGTTTTCTTTTGGTGGTCGGCGGCGATGGTGGCCGGGCTGGTGTTCTAGTCTGGCTTCCGGTGGAAGGAGGAGCGAGGATGGCTTGCCGTGGCCAGGAGTCAGCGGCTTCGGGCGGAGGAGGCTGGCAGTGTCGTGGCATTCGGGTAGTGTAGGAATAAGTACGTAGACATGCCAGCTGTATACATACGAAGTACAGGGGTCATGTATGTATACATAAGCTGTAAGATGCAGTAATCCAAGACAAACTAATTCTCATCCACAATCAAAAGAATAATAATATAAATCAACTTGAATATTTATGGTACAATCGTTGGGTGGAGACAAAGTCCACTACCAACTAACTCAATAAAAGAAATATACAATAATCGATCCATAAAATGGCAAGACGAACCAAGTGCAATCGTCTTCGAAGGAATAGAGAGAATCACGGCATTGGCTAGAACACCTGCAGTGAATCATGAAAGCACACACCTGGGGAATAACCAGGTCCTCAGACGGACGTAGCAAGATACAGGAAGAACAAGCTAATATGAACTGTCAGAATAATAAAATAATATATAAAAGACTATCCTAGAGACAAATATGCAAAGGAGATTCTAACCGCCTAATGTGCAATTTAGAGGACAACTTTCATGCGCATGGGTGGAATTTTAGGCTGTGTACGTAACTGGCATCTAGTCATCTGTATCCGGCCGTAACGTCCAAAACGTCAGAGGGTATCTGCAAATAAATTGCCACAGTTCCATCCGGAGATTGTCGTTTACCTGTTTGGATTCCCATACGCACTAGCGACTGTCCTCCCCCAATATTTTTTACACTGTTCAAGTCATGTCCATGGCTCGTCCAGTTTTGTAACTTCTTGAGTCTCTAAAACTCTAGTCGTAGCAGTTACGATCATTTACCGTCATACGACTTTAGAGATGGCCAATCCATCAGTCGTGCCCCTAGCAAACTGTCTAAAATCGTGTAGTGTGAGTGTCATGGCCAAAGGAGATATAAGAATATCCCCCAACAAGAAGGTAGTCCGCTAACACTAAGTTAACATGCATATAGTAAAGTAAAATTGTCACGACCCGCACCCTAGAGTTAGGGCACGAGAACGTAACAACGCCCAGCCTACGCCGCAGTGTCGACGGTAGAACGCTGTCCTAGGTCTCATGCATCTAACAGTATAAGGCTAAACAGTTTACACTCTCCGAATGGGGGTGACATAGCAGAATGTAAACTCAATCACATCTAAGGTAGAGCATAATGGAAGATAGATTAAACATGAAATCCAAAAGAGATACAGGAGATAGAAGTCTAAGTGTCTAAGATACATAAACCCAGAAGAACATCTTAAAACTCAAATACAGTAATCCACAAGTAAATACAACTCTCGACAAAATGAAATAACTATCTAAACAACCTCTACTGTGTCTCCTCTAGGCTAGCAGGCAATCCCAGGCCATTTGTAAAATTTATCAACAGGTCCAGTCAGGACAGGAGCGAACACAATACATCTCATACAGTTCATATCATGTCAGAAAATATAAAGCATGCAATAGAATAAGATACATGAAACGCTTGTAAGAAGATGTACGTGAAAACAAGAGAGATATTTGATAACTGAAAATATATATACATGATAAGTAAGATCTGTAAGTGACTAGTGATTTAGAGTACGAGATGGCATGTAATTGGCTTAGGTTGTACATGATGAACATAAAAAGTAACAGAGTGTACATGATGGGTAAATCACATGACCATTTATACTCACCCCTACCCACAATCAATATACAAGGATCTATTCAAGTTACGTTACGGACATGATGTTTTGGTTATACAAGAAACACATGAGGAAACATGAGCGTACATGAAAGAACATGAGAGTACATGAACGTACATGTAAGAACATGAGAGAACATGAGTGTACATGAATAACGTAGAAGCAAAGAATACATGATGTACATGAAACACATGTCATAAAGTATCCGATGCGCCCGCTAAGGGGGTAACATCCCAAGAAGAGATCCGTTATAGTACCAATCCGTGATGATAACGTGACAGCATCAAGTAAAAGTAATCTAGAGCGAGAATATAATTCGTGACAAGTATGAAACGATCAGAGAATGTATTCGCCTGATATCTGAATATCCAAGGTAAAGATACTGTCCGAGGAGAGGTGTCTGGCTCCTAATTAGAACAGCACAAGTCACAACATGTCCAGAAGGGTAATATAAAGCACTACAATGCATTCTACATGAATCTAGGTCAAACTAGGCCAAAGTCAACCCTTGGTCAACTCTGGTCAACTGTACTAGTCAAACTAGGTTAAACTAGGTCATGTCCTAACCTAGTAAGTCTTACTAGGCCTAACCAAGACTATCCTAGCAAACACACATCAATACAAGGCTATACAAGCCAACATACACCCAACTCTATATAGCATGCAATTATTCAATACTCAAATAGGCAAGAATTCACATTGGATATACACTAGATAATCTATTACTTTAAGCTATATATGTCTACACATATATACACATGCATATATTGGTATTCAACATTAGGTCTATAATCATGGCATTTCAAATGGTTATATAAACTTATATATTACAACACAATATGCTAACATATATATAATATACATACATAGCTAAGTTTACTATATTCATAAATACTTATTTAAGAGGCTATGTGTGTGTATGTGAACATGACAAAGGGGCAAGTGAGGGTTAAATGGACATACATAGTGTATACATATCAAAGAGTGTCAAAGTGTAAGTGAACAATGTGTCAAGTGTGATAGTGTCAACATAGTGTAAGGGGGTACATGAGGTAATATAGGATTTGTGTTAACATAGAACATTACATCTCATTAACTTGTATATTACATACATTATATCTATTATTACATTACATTCATGCTTGCATTCATTCATCATTCATTATTTTCTTGTACCACTATATGCACCATACATTACATACTATAGAACCTACATATTCATTACAAGCCATACTTATACATACTTACATTAGATAGGGTACTTACCCCTCATACATCATTTATTTAACCATTTACTCATGCTTGTATTCTTTATTTAATTACTTAATGTATATACATTAACATGGGTTAAAATCAAATAGAACATTATATTACACACAAGGGTGCACAAAATGCATATGTCAAATAGTAACTCCTACTAATAATCAATACTGTACCATCTCAGCATGAATTAAAATTTAGGATTAAAGTATGTTATATATCTATGTGTTAGCTTTCCGAAACTTCAAACGGATCGCGTTTTTGTTTTCGGAAACTCCCGAAATCGCAAAAACACCGAGAACGCGTTTGTCTTTCGTACAGCTGACACTCAAATAATTCTCCAAAAAATTATAGAAAGAATTAGGACTATTAATACATGTTTTTGAAAAGCTAACTTCAATACACTTCTTTTAAAAAAAACAGAAGATTAAAACGAGCTTTGAGCTAGAAGTTATGACATTTCTAAGTTAGGACTGAAATTAAAAACGTGGATAAAAATCATGACGGATTTAGGTAGTTTGAGACAAAAGAACACAAGTATATAACATAAGATATCAAGAACTCACTCTCTACACTAATATATATATATGAGACACTATAGAACACATCTCCAATACAAAAATATGAGATTAAACATGTAATAATTCATTCATATATAACAACAACACATAGTGTGTCCAAATTTGGGATTTTCCCACATAGACACAACCACAACACAAAGGACACTCCTATGACCTCCAAATGGACACGAAATGGACACAAATGGAGATACAACCATGGGGTCATTCCTATGGGTTCAAAATAGACCTATATACATGAGAAAATAAAAAGGAGAAGGGATTTATACCTCCCGGTAGATCGAATCGAAGAAAAGCCTTCCCGGAGCGACACCGTCGACACGTAGAGATTCCAAAAGAACACGAACGAGCTCCGAATCCTCCCAAACTTGGGTAGCTTCCTCCTTGTCTAGAATGGATAAGGAAAGAAGAAGATTTGGTGGTGAAATGGAATAATTTGGTGGAGAAATTGCTAGGGATTGCTCTCTAGGAATTTGGGGAAGAACAAGAGAGAGAGTGTGGATGAGAATAATGAAATGAACTTGAGCCTATCCTCTCACAAATTGGATGGCCATATGGGGCTATTTATCCTATTATGGTAAGGTCCAAAATGCCCCCACTAACCTATTCTATGAGTATTAGGAAAGGGCTAATTGGTTGGGGCTAAATTAGTCATTCTAAAGTCTCTAATCACACTAACCTTATCCATAATAATTAGTCTAACCTCTAAATAAAATATTTCTATCATGTGGACTAAAATTAATATCATGTGGGCCATGCCTAACTAGTGTGTGGGTCCCACTAGAGTCAAACTGCCCCCGGGTCCCCGTTTCAAGTCGGATTGAGTTGAAATTCGAACCCGACTCAAATAACCCCAAAACAATATCATAAATAATAAAATAAATTTCAACCCCAAAATAATATCATAAATAATAAAATAAATTTTAAAAATATTCAAAAATGTAAAATGATAAAAATACTCCTGTTTCTGAAAACTGGGGGTGACAAATCTATCCACCTTAAAAAAATTTCGTCCTCGAAATTAAAACAAAGCAATCACAGGAAACACATGCAGAAAACAATCGCATTCAAATACTTTTCAAAAAAAATCAGCAATAAAAAAAAATCTCTTTGAGGCACATCAAACATTTGTAAATAAAAACTGATACGTGTCCGATACGGACACAAAACCATCACAAAATCACACCTATCAAAGGTCAAAATCAACAATCACCAACGCAATAAATATCAAAATAATTCAAAGAGGTCAAATGCAAAATATCCTTAGGCCAGAAATGACATTAAAATATCCTAATCACATGGTTAGGCTCTAGGTCAAACAGTCTCTAGGGTTTCACTAGCAAAACATCAAAATCACAAGTCATGATTTTAAATAGTTTTAAAATGATTTAAAAAATTACCAAAAATTATATCATGATTTAAATGTCAAATCAATAAATGATTAAAATTACAAAATTTCAAAATTACCCACATTTTAGATAACTTGGTGTTACAAGTCTACCCACTTTAGAAAAATTTCATCCTCAAAATTAAAATGTTCATACTCCTTCTAGGTTAAACCCCCCACAATCAAAGTCTCAGAACTTAAACAATCATACAATTTAAAAGGATGACATACAGGGTCATGACATACGGTGGTAGTGAAAGTCTCATCTAGGTATACTAGTCATGCTAAACCAAAACGGTCATATGGTATCAAAACACACAAGCAATCTAGTGTGCTAAACTAGAAAAGATACAGAAATAACAATCATCAAGACTGTAAGACAGTCTACCATCCTATATGAAAACTGGTACTTATCAAAATAAAATAAAGTTAACCACCATTTATCTAATAAGGGGTACTATTCAAGAAAATCAAAATCAAAAGTTAAAGAATGAAAGCCAATTGCATGGAAATCCAATCACAATATATTTATATATATAGCGTTAGAGAGGGAAAAGCTAGCATTATGTACAAGTTATGTAGTTCGTGTGTGTATGGGTGTATGTGGACATGTTCATATGGTTAGATAATAGGCGTGTGTGTATGTGAAATATACATGAAAGTGCATAGGAGGATTTGGGGTTTCAAACAATAACTATCAAGTTACACTAATCATGGCATATTGGTTAAACAATCTACAATACACAACTCATTTGCTCATAACATACATGGCTAACCATGTATATATGTATATATAAAGAGGTAGAGATTTAGTTATGTATGTATATACATTATAACATGTATGCCTAAGCTCTATATATATCTATATAGATATATAATCATGACATAGAGAGGAAGAGTTAGGTTACATGACAGGGTATACTAAGTTAGGGTGTATGTGTGTCCTTGTACAGGGTTATAGCTTAGTATTGAAAGGTTAAACCCAGTTTTAGTTCAGCATTTACATACAAAATCTGAAAATAAGCTAACATTTAAACCAGTGCAATATTAACATAATGCAGTCTCAGATTTTACAAATTTAACATAACTTAACCAATTTCTCTAAAAATTAAAACTCTGCAGATATCATACATGTGCAGTTATGTAGACAAAACTAATAACATGAAATTTATATTTAAATTACGAATTTAAACTGGAAAAGTAGAAAACCAGAAATATTGGGGTTTTAAAAATTTTAACATTAACAACATATTAATATGTATTTAGATAGGTGAAAAATCAAGTGTAGATTGCATACGTATCAGGCAAGTGTCCACTATGTAAATATACTCATATATTCTCATGTCCCAAAAAAAATTAATTCTACGTTAAGACCAACATTCAGATTCCTACCAAGATCGCAAAATAGGTGATTGACGAAATCAAGGCAGTTTTATTATTATTATTCAATACTAGAATAATAGCAAGAAGGAAATAACGATAAAAGCTGTTTGCTTATTTGCCTAAAAGAAGGAACCATTTTGAAATCAGAGCTAAATATCAAATCCAAGATAAAGTCTAGCAAAATCATCGATTCATTGTATTAAGAAGAAACTCATAGCAAGAAGTTACACAAGCTACTCCTAAGTTAAATAATTAGAAGCAAAACAAAATAAAACAAATAATAATTCTTTTTGAAGGACTGCATCAAAGTAGAGAAAACATGCTTGAAAATATTTAAGGTACAATCTGATAATCATATGCGTCTATCCAAAATCATGGTACTCTAAATCCCCGTCATACTAGTAAGCAAGGCTACGATAATCACAGAGTCCTTGACTTATGCACATACCTCTAGAATCATGGTATTTAACATTTTTGCGGTGCCGCTAGCTTGGCTGCAAAAACCTTAAATTCCCACACCCGAGAAATATATCCAGAGTCAGACTATATATCCTCACCATGCTGGCTAATGTGACTATAGAAGACTAGATTCCATAACATAGATGACCTAGCCCATATAATTTCATCTTGTCAAAAAAAATTAAATTAAATCAACAATGAATACCCATAAATCAAATCAAATTTATCAACGAACTTCAAAATTCAAAATGAACAAAAATCTATCAAAATATAACTTGGATGCAACAGCTATCATCAAGATTCAAAATTCGACAATCATTCATCAAAATCAATGAATACAACTCAAATTCAACCATAATCTATCAAAATCAAATTTAACAACAGTAAGTAAAAATAAATCAAATCAAGGGAAAAAAGAGTTCTCAAATCGAAGTTAAAATAAGATTCTCAAGGGTCGACCCAGGAATCTCTCAAGGGATCCTAATTGTGATTGAGTATCTTCAAAAATATATCATAATCCTACTACAGGCTGTAGTGGTACTCTAGTTCGAATACCACTACACAAACTCAACCTACATGGGCCACCACTAAAAACGTGTCACGACCTGCACCCTAGAGTTAGGGCACGAGAACGTAACAACGCCCAGCCTACGCCGCAGTGTCGGCGGTAGAACGTTGTCCTAGGTCTCATGCATCTAACAGTATAAGGCAAAGCAGTTTATACTCCCCGAATGGGGGTGACATAGCAGAATGTAAACTCAATCACATCTAAGGTAGAGCATAATGGAAGATAGATAAAACATGAAATCCAAAAGAGATACAGGAGATAGAAGTCTAAGTGTCTAAGATACATAAACCCAGAAGTACATCTCAAAACTCAAATACAGTAATCCACAAGTAAATACAACTCCCGACAAAATGAAATAACTATCTAAACAACCTCTACTGTGTCTCCTCTAGGCTAGCAGGCAATCCCAGGCCATTTGTAAAATTTATCAACAGGTCCAGTCAGGACAGGAGCGAACACAATACATCTCATGCAGTTCATATCATGTCAGAAAATATAAAGCAGGCAATAGAATAAGATACATGAAACGCTGTAAGAAGATGTACATGAAAACAGGAGAGATATTTGATAACTGGAAATATATATGCATGATAAGTAAGAACTGTAAGTAACTAGTGATTTAGAGTACGAGATGGCAAGTAATTGGCTTAGGTTGTACATGATGAACATGAAAAGTAACAGAGTGTACATGATGGGTAAATCACATGACCATTTATACTCACCCCTACCCACAATCAATACACAAGGATCTATTCAAGTTACGTTACGGACATAATATTTTGGTTATACAAGAAACACATGAGGAAACACGAGCGTACATGAAAGAACATGAGAGTACATGAACGTACATGTAAGAACATGAGAGAACATGAGTGTACATGAATAACGCAGAAGCAAGGAATACATGATGTACATGAAACACATGTCATAAAGTATCCGATGCGCCCGCTAAGGGGGTAACATCCCAAGAAGAGATCTGTATAGTACCAATCCGTGATGATAACGTGACAGCATCAAGTAAAAGTAATCTAGAGCGAGAATATAATTCGTGACAAGTATGAAACGATCAGAGAATGTACTCTCCTGATATCTGAATGTCCAAGGTAAAGATACTGTCCGAGGAGAGGTGTCTGGCTCCTAATTAGAACAACACAAGTCACAACATGTCCAGAAGGTAATATAAAGCACTACAATACATTCTACATGAATCTAGGTCAAACTAGGCCAAAGTCAACCCTTGGTCAACTCTGGTCAACTGCACTAGTCAAACTAGGTTAAACTAGGTCATGTCCTAACCCAGTAAGTCTTACTAGGCCTAACCAAGACTATCCTAGCAAGCACACATCAATACAAGGCTATACAAGCCAACATACACCCAACTCTATATAGCATGCAATTATTCAATACTCAAATAGGCAAAAATTCACATTGGATATACACTAGGTAATCTATTACTTTAAGCTATATATGTCTACACATATATACACATGCATATATTGGTATTCAACATTAGGTCTATAATCATGGCATTTCAAATGGTTATATAAACTTATATATTACAACACAATATGCTAACATATATATAATATATATACATAGCTAAGTTAACTATATTCATAAATACTTATTTAAGAGGCTATGTGTGTGTATGTGAACATGGCAAAGGGGCAAGTGAGGGTTAAATGGATATACATAGTGTATACATATCAAAGAGTGTCAAAGTGTAAGTGAACAATGTGTCAAGTGTGATAGTGTCAATATAGTGTAAGGGGGTACATGAGGTAATATAGGATTTGTGTTAACATAGAACATTACATCTCATTAACTTGTATATTGCAAACATTACATCTATTATTACATTACATTCATGCTTGCATTCATTCATCATTCATTATTCTCTTGTACCACTATATGCACCATACATTACATACTATGGAACCTACATATTCATTACAAGCCATACTTATACATGCTTACATTAGATAGGATACTTACACCTCATACATCATTTATTTAACCATTTACTCATACTTGTATTCTCTATTTAATTACTTAATGTATATACATTAACATGGGTTAAAATCAAATAGAACATTATATTACACACAAGGGTGCACAAAATATATATGTCAAATAGCAACTCCTACTAATAATCAATAATGTACCATCTCAGCATGAATTAAAATTTAGGATTAAAATATGTTATAGATCTATGTGTTAGCTTTCCGAAACTTCAAACGGATCGCGTTTTCGTTTCCAGAAACTCCCGGAATCGCAAAAACACCGAGAACGCGTTTGTCTTTCGTACAGCTGACACTCAAATAATTCTCCAAAAAATTACAGAAAGAATTAGACCTATTAATACATGTTTTTGGAAAGCTAACTTCATTACACTTATTTTAAAAAAAACGGGAGATTAAACCGAGCTTTGAGCTAGAAGTTATGATATTTCTAAGTTAGGGCTGAAATTAAAAACGTGGATAAAATCATGACGGATTTAGGTAGTTTGAGACAAAAGAACACAAGTATATAACATAATATATCAAGAACTCACTCTCTACACTAATATATATATATATGAGACACTATAGAACACATCTCCAATACAAAAATATGAGATTAAACATGTAATAATTTATTCATATATAACAACAACACATAGTGTGTCCAAATTTGAGATTTTTCCACATGGACACAACCACAACACAAAGGACACCCTATGACCTCCAAATGGACCGAAATGGACACAAATGGAGATACAACCATGGGTCATTCCTATGGGTTCAAAATAGACCTATATGCATGAGGAAATAAAAAGGAGAAGTGATTTATACCTCTCGATAGATCGAATCGAAGAAAAGCCTTCCCGGAGCGACACCGACACGTAGAGATTCCAAAAGAACACGAACGAGCTCTGAATCCTCCCAAACTTGGGTAGCTTCCTCCTTGTCTAGAATGGAGAAGGAAATAAGAAGATTTGGTAGTAAAATAGAATGATTTGGTGGAGAAAGCTAGGAATTGCTCTCTAGGAATTTGGGGAAGAACAAGAGAGAGTGTGGATGAGAATAATGAAATGAACTTGAGCCTATCCTCTCCCAAAGTGGCTGGCCATATGGGGCTATTTGTCCTATTATGGTAAGGTCCAAAATTCCCCCACTAACCTATTCTATGAGTATTAGGATAGGGCTAATTGGTTGGGGCTAAATTAGTCATTCTAAAGTCTCTAATCACACTAACCTTATCCATAATAATTAGTCTAACCTCTAACTAAAATATTTCTATCATGTGGACTAAAATTAATATCATGTGGGTCATGCCTAACTAGTGTGTGGGTCTCACTAGAGTCAAACTACCCCCGGGTCCCCGTTTCAAGTCGGATTGAGTTGAAATTCGAACCCGACTCAAATAACCCCAAAACAATATCATAAATAATAAATAAATTTCAGCCCCACAAATAATATCATAAATAATAAAATAAATTTTAAAAATATTCAAAATATAAAATGACAAAAATACTCATGTTTCTGAAAACTAGGGGTGACAAAAATGACTAACAGAGTCGCTTGCACCCAAGTATGGCTTGGACGCACAGTTTATAATAAAGGAAACTAACAATATGAAACAAAATAAATAATATAGAAAATAAATAATTTGACAGTTAATTAGCAAGGTATACTTGCCTGGTAGGCTGCCTGGTGTGGTGCTATGATCATGTGGCACAAATTTTGACTTCGGTGTTACAACTACACAAAGGCTTCTGATGATGTCATATGTTGTTACATTGGGTCTAGAGCAGTTGGATCAGCTAGGGTCGATATATGGTAGTCCAGCCTGAGTTAGTTGGGGTTGATAAGGGGAGGTATGGTATTGGCAAGGAATAGGAAGAATGGGCTAAGTCACGGACTGGAGGAAAATCGAAGGAATTTGGAAAATAATATATATATATATATAATTTTTGAAGGTATTTATAATACTTGAAAACTAGTTTTTATGAGTCAAAATAATTATAGAAAAATACTACAATCAAGAAAATTTTATTTTCGGCTAAAAACTCCAAGTTTGTAAAAATATAATTTCTATGCAAGAAACCATATTTTATCGATGAAATATATAAATAAAATATTTGGAAAATATTAAGAAATTTATTTTAGGCAACTAAAATTTAGATAAAATATTACGGTAATATTTAGATCAAATATCATAAAAATAATAATATTATTAGGCTAAACTTAATTTGATACGGATGTAGGCAAAACTCATGATATAATTTTTAGAAAATATTTATTTAATTATCATGGCAAATATCTTAGTAATCAGTTATTAGTAATAATAATAAAAATGATAGTAATCATAAAAGAAAACATGATGATAAATTAAGACTTCTAATAATTTATACCTACAAATAATTTAATACCCAAAATATATGAAATATGCATCCTGTTTATAATAGTAATAATAAAACTAGTAATAATAATAATAGTAATGATAATAAAATAATAATTATAACAACAACAGAATAAATAATAATGATAATAATAATAATAATGATAATAATAAAACTATTAAATACTTTACTTTTTCTTACAGAGAGAGAGTGAGAGGGAGAGAGAGAGAGGCTGAGAGATGAAGAGGGAAGTAGAGATAGGGAGCGGGCGAAGAAGTCAGGAAATAGGAGGCGCGCGGAGGGTTTTGGCGGGTTGTGAGTGCGGGAAGGGGAGGAAGGAGGCGAGCGGAGGGGAGAGCTGTCGGAAGGGTTTTGTTCACCGGGAGGTGGCGCGGCGGCGACGTGAGGCCTACGGCGGCGGGCGACCCAAGGAGGCGGAACGGGGCAGTGGAAGGTGAGAGAGGGGAAGAGGACGCGGTCAGGCGGGCTTTCGGTGTTGCGCGGCGCTCGGGGTCGATGGAGGTGCGGTAGGAGGAGGTGCAGTCCCGCCGCGGGAAGAGGCGGCCGAATGCGGAGGCGCGGACCGGAGATGAGTCTAGGGTTAGGGTTCTAATTTTGGGGGTTTGGGTTTGGGATTGCCGACCACGGCGGGGGTGGCCGGTTTCGGCGATGGGGGTGGTAATAGCGACGGTGGTGGGTTTTCTCTTGGTGGTCGACGGCAATGGTGGCCGGGCTGGTGTTCTGGTCTGGCTTCCGGTGGAAGGAGGAGCGATGATGGCTTGCCGTGGCCAGGAGTCAGCGGCTTCAGGCCGAGGAGGCTGGCAGTGTCGTGGCGTTCGAGTAGTGTAGGCTTGGGGCTGTGTCGGATGAGGAGGCGGTGGTCGAGGCTCTCCCTGGCCGGGGACAGGGCAGCCGTAGTGTTGGCGGCCATGAACAGACTAGGGATTAGGATCATGATTAGGGGTTTTGTGTCGGGGATGGTCGGGGCTCCGATGGGCTGGAGTGGAGATGATGGTGACGGGGCTGTTACGTCATCGACGGAGACGGCCGGGACAGACAGCCTGCTTTAGGTTTAGATTTAGGATTTGGGTTGAGGCAAAGATGTTGTCAGGTCGTGTCGGGTGTTGTGGGGATTCGTATCCAGGGTGTTGGACACGAAGGAGAGAAAAATTTGTATATGTAAAAAAAAAGAATAACCTATTGGAAAGACACCCGGGATCGAACCCGAGGCCGTCACGGCTGACACGGAAAGGATGGGACACTGACACGATGGACGCACGTATACTTGTGGAGAAATTTGTGGATGTGGGGAATTTATGGAGGAGTACCTGCCTATTTATAGGATGTGGGAATTTCCAGTTGGATAATGATTTGGGTGGATTTAAATCCCCATTAGATAATTACATAATTATTCAAATCGATTTAAAATAAATTTGTCGAATCCAAATCAATCTAGATAAAACTTATTTTAATTTAAAGCTATTTTAAAATAAGGCCAATTATAATCTTTTCCAATTTAAATTATCATAATTAATTAAATATTAAATTAAACAATTTCCAAAATAATTTTTTATAAATAAAAATATATTAATAAATAATTTTGAAATTCACAATAAACTTTAAATATTTGGAATACATTTTTATAAATAAACAAACAATTTTTCAAATAATATCAAAGTGGACAATGAAATAAATTTTTCCCTCGCACACAAATAGTCTATTTTGACATAAAGCAATAGTTTTTCTAAATTATCACTTATATTTGTATCATAAAATAAAATTGCCTTCTTTATAAATAAAAAAATAAATGTTTGGCAATCTTGACGCGACACAATAAATAAAATAAAATACATATTTTCTATACGAAGAATTCTTTTAATAAAATATTTGTATATATAAAATATATACCATCTCGCAATTTCGCACGCTACGTACAAATACGAAAAAGGTGAACTTGTACGCGACGTACAATTATGAAGTACAATACCAAAATAACAATCAATTCCAAATAATAAAAAAATAAAAAATAAAAAAATTTAGTAAAATTTAGGGGTTTTACACATCTTCACCCAAACCAAACCAAAATAAACCAAGCCATCTAAACCAAGACCAAACCATGCTAGACAAGTCAAAATACGGGTCGGATATCCGTACACGTATACTAAAATACGTATAATCGAAAAACGGAGTGACAACTCTACCCACCTTAAAAGAATTTCGTCCTCAAAATTTAATCAAGAGGCTAAAGAGGTCGGGGCAAGATATACTAATCATGAGCATCTACGACTAGCAGTCAATCAAGCAATCATTCATACAAGCAAGGAATTAAAGCATAAGGCATAAGGAAGACATTATACCTTATGAGTAAAACAGGTGTGGATATCACAATCGGATATCATCCTTATGTTCCCACGTTGACTCTCCCAAACTGTGATGATCCCAAGCAACACTGACTAAACTAATAGTCTTATTCTTGAGTAACTTCTCTCTTCGGTCCAATATGGATACCGTCTCTCCTCATACGAAAGGTTGGTACCAACAACTAATTCCAAATGATCAAGGATATGGCTCGGATCCGGGATATACCGTCGTAAATGGGATACATGTAAGACATCATGTACCTCACTAACGACGACGGAAGAGCGAGACGATAGGACACATCCCTACTCCTCCAGAATATCGAATAGCCCTATATACATATGACTAAGCTTTTCCCGCACGCCGAATCGAATGACGCCACGGGTATGCGAGATCCTAAGGAATACATGATCTCCGATAGAAAATTCAAGGGGACGCCGATGAAATCGGTCCAATGACTGGCGATCTTGAGCAACTCGAAGATGATCTCTGACTTGCCTGACCACCTTGATAGTCTGTGTAACCCATCTCTGTACCAAGTATCTGGCTCTCGCCGATCTCATTCCATGCTAACGGGGATCTACACTTTCTTCCATACAGTGTCTCAAATGGTACCATCTGGATACTGGCATAGAAACTGTTATTCTAGGAGAACTCTACTAGATGTAGGTGATTTTCCCATGAACCACCGAAGTCATCATACAAGATCGCAACATATCTTCAAGAGTCTGGATCGTGCGTTATGACTGACCATCTGTCTGCGAATGATAAGCTAAACTAAACTTGAGATGATTCCCAAGTTCTCTTGAAGACTCCGCCAAAAGTACGATGTTTATCTTGAATCTCTGTCCGAAACAATACTGACTTGTACTCTATGCAACCTGACTATCTGCCTGAGGTATATATCTGTTAGCTGATCCGTCGACTGGCCAATCCTGAAAGGAAGAAATGAGCTACCTTGTGAGTCTGTCAACTATAACCCAGATAGTATCTCTTCCAGCTAGGATTTAGGTAACCCAGTTACAAAATCCTTAATGATATGCTCCCACTTCCACTCTGGGATTGGTAAAGGTTGAAGATGTTTAACTGGTCTCTGATGTTCAGCCTTAACTTGCTGACAAACCAAACACGAGAGACAAATCGGGCTATCTTCCTCTTCATGCCATTCTACCAAAAATGCTGACGGATATCACGATACATCTTTGTACCGTCGGGATGAATTGAATATTGTGAACTGTGATCTTCTGCCATGGTCTCTCGCCTGATATTGCCATTGGGTACACAAAGATGCCTTCTATGTCGAAGTGTACCAACCTCATGAATGCAAAACTCTGCTCTCCGTCCTGCTACACTTTCTGTCCTAAGCCGCTGAAGCTTAGAATCTGTTGACTGAGCTAACTTGATCCTCTCAACTGTACGGACTGAACTTGCATACTGGCCATTAATGCCACATTGATAGTAAAAACAACTTCAATACCCATCTTCTGAAGATCTGCTAACAACTCTGGCTGTGCTGTTAGAAAATAACTCTGGCTCTTCTGTCCAATGCATCTGCAACAACGTTGGCATTCCAGAATGATACTACAGGTTGATGTTGTAATCCACAAGTAGCTCTAGCCATCTCCTCTGACGCTTGTTAAGATCTTTCTGGGTAAACACATGCTTAAGACTCTTATGGTCGGTAAAAATCTTCACCCGATCTCCATACAAATAATGCTTCCACAACTTAAGTGCGAAAACCACCGCTGCTAATTCCAAGTCATGAGTTGGATAATTTCTCTCATGATCATGAAGCTTACATGACGCATAAGCTACTACCTTACCATGCTGCATTAAGATGCATCCCAATCCTCTGCCGGAAGCATCACAATAAATCGAAAATCCTCCAGTCCCATCCGAAAGCGTGAGAATGGGGGCCGTCAGCAATCCTTGCTTCAACTTCTTAAATGAACTCTGAACTCTGACACTCTGCTGTCCAAGCAAACTATACATCCTTGTGGGTCAACTGCGTCAATGGTGCTAAAATCCGACCAAAGTCTGATACAAACCGTCGGTAATAGCCGCCAATCCTAGGAAACTTCGAACTTATACGACGATACTGGGTACTGGCCATGTCTCTATAGCCACTATCTTCTGGGGGTCCACTTCCACTCCACCCTAGTGATGATATGACCTAAGTACGAAATATGAACCAGCCAAAATTTGCACTTACTGAACTTCGCGTACAACTGGTGCTCCCTGAGAATCTGAAGAACTACACGGAGATGGTGCTCATGCTCTGCCTCATTCTTGCTATAGACTAAGATGTTGTCTATAAACACTGTCACGAATTTGTCCAAATAGGGCATAATATACGATTCATGAGGTCCATGAATACGGCTGGCGAATTGGTCGCTCCAAATGGCATAACAAGGAACTCCCAATGTCCATATCTAGATGTGAATGCTGTCTTCGGGATGTCTTACTCTCTGACTTTGATCTAATGGTACCCTGACGCAAGTCAATCTTCGAGAATACTGCCGCTCCTCTGAGTTGATTAAATAATCATCTATCCTTGGTAGAGGATATCTGTTCTTGATTGTTACAGGTTTAAGGTACGATAATCAACACATAATTTTGACGTACCATCCTTTTTTTTACAAAAGCATCGGGGCTTCCCAAGACGATCCACTAGCACGAATGAATCCCTTAGTTCTGAGTTCTTCAATCATCTTATACGAGATCTCCAATTCTGAAGGTGCCATTCTGCAGACTCTCTCTGACACTGGTGCCGTCCCTGGAAGCAAATCAATGGTGAACTCTATCTCTCTCTCTGTGGGCAAGCCTGGAAGCTCTTCGGGAAATATATCAGGAAACTCTTCTACTACTGCTTTGGGAAACTGAACTGCTACTGCTACTGCCATCCGCAAGACTGGTGGAGAAGGTTCTACTTCGCCTCTAGAAAATAAAACTTTGGTTCGTCGGGAATACCAAAAATATTCCTGCCAATATGGCAGTATATTCTTGCATACTGATCCTTCAACCAATCCATTCCTAGGACCACATAATAGTCGGCCATCGAAAATTCTATCAATCTAGCAAAAAACTCTCTACCGCTAACTACGATTCGACACGAGGAAAAGACTCTATCTACTTCCACAAGACCGTTACGAGTAGTATATTGAGCCTTACTGATAATGCCTCGGGCTCCATTCCTATCCGTGTAGCAAATCGTGCGACTTAAATGAATGCGATGCACCCGAATCAAATAATATCGATGCTGAAAAAGGGTTGACGAGAATGGTACCTGCCACCACCTCACCTGATGCTAATTCTTCTGCAACGGTCAGAGCCATAGCCTGACCTTGTCCTCTTGGTGCTGGTCCCTTCTGCTGGAAACCTCTCTGCCGGTTCTGAATCTGAGCTTGGGCATACTGTTGAGCCTGAGACGGCAATTGCCTCGGAGGCTGGTACTGTTGCTGCACTGGTGCTGGACCCCTAACCGATGGACTGGTTAGGTTTGATGACGATGAACTGGCTATATTCGGACATGACCCTATCTTATGGTCCTGTGCCCCACAAGCCAAGCAAATCCATGTGCCCTGCGACACTTTGATACTACATGCCCTGGCTTTCCACAATGAGTACAGCCCATTGCGGAAGACTGCTTCTGCTTCTGTTGCTGAGGATACATCGGTGTCGAGTGCTGAACCGACGAGACTGTGGTCACCCTCCTAGGATCTCCAATAGTCAAAGCCCTAGCTACCGGGACTGGTGCTGATGACTGGGACATCTGTCGATGGGACCTCTTCCTTCTCTGGTTCGATCTACTATCCTCTGGAAAGTATATTCGTAGCTCTTTGCTGCTCGTAAGACGGCATTAAACGTCTGGTGCTCAACTGCTCCGCTGATATAATGATCTCTAGGTGGAGTCCCTGCTGGAATCGCTGTGCTCGGTCCAATTCGGTCGCCCACCAAGGTGGAAGAAAACTGACTAAGCCTTGAAAATCGGCCGCATAAACCATCGATCGTCCTTCCCATCTGCTTAAGATTCGTAAATCTTGTCTGCAGATCATACAGAGCTACTGCATCAGAATTTCGTTTGGAACTTGTTGCTGAATACCGCCCACAAACAGGCGTTGCTAATCCAACTGCAAGCATCGCCCACCAGCTGTGGGTAAGTCCATTAACTGTAGGCGCACAACGGCTACCT
>JANAVB010014699.1:0-101794 GCA_029216955.1 Iris pallida
AGGGGGGGGGGGGGAAAAAAAATATTTTTTTGTGGTTATGGCTCTGATACCATGTAGAGAATAATTGTTGTGTGTTTTTTGATTGGTTACTCCACTATTTATAGGGAGTCTAGCTCCTCTTCATACTACATTTTCCAATGTGGGACTAAAGTCCCTTATTAGTTCTCAACAATTACCTCAGTTACAAGGCTTATCTTTTCCTTGAGAAGATTATACTCTTTATCATGGAGAGACCGGCAGATTTCTTCTACGATTTTAACTTTTCTCTCAAGCCTTCAAGTTCAACGTTAGCATCTGAGAGAGAAATTTCCAACAATGTATTTTTCTCTGTGAGCCTTCCCATATTCTGAGCAATGGCCACTATCTGGGAAACCAGAACAGCCTTGTCTGAAACATGCATGGAAATCTTGCTCTGGAGAGATTCGCAGGAGTTCTCTAATGTCTTTACCTTCTCTCTTAGCTCTTCCAGCTCAACATTGGCATTTGACAGAGAATTTTCTAAGACGTCATTCTTCTCCATCATCTTCTCCACACGTTTCAAGTTATCCAAATGAACAGTTTTGTCATCTTCATGCATCCTGCACATCTCTTTCAGCTCTAAATTCCCATCTTCCAACTCCTTTACCAGTTCCTGAAGCGATTTCACATTCAAATTCACAGCCTCTATTTTTTGTATTACCTCAAGGTGTCTCTGCTCTAAAAGTAGTTTATCATCTTTCATAGAGACGTTCTCAATCTGAAGAACTTTGTTTTCTTCTATGTGGAGCTCTACTTCATCTTCAAGCCTCTTTTTTGACTCCTTCAACAAACTTAATTCATCTAGAAGATTCATTATGTTCAGTGAACAAGAGAAGATTTCCTCTTTGAGGTTATCGATTTCCTCGACATGGTGCTCTACTTCATTTTCAAGCCTTCTTTTTGACACGTTGAACACACTTATTTCATCTTGCAGATTCATTATTTTCAAGGAGAAAGAGAAGTTCTCCTCTCTTAAGCTATCATTTTCCTCCTTGAGCCGCTGTATTTCTTCATCTGAACCTGCTTTAGCCAATTCCATGTTCTTCAGCGCATCCACCCCATTTTGCACCAGCGATCTCAAAAGCATCACTTCATCTTGAGATCGAGAGTGCAACTCCTCCAATGAAAAACAAGCCATCTCAATCTGCAGAGATCTTTGCTTTTCATCTTCAATAGAAACTTGAAGTTTCTCCAACTCTTCCCATTGCATGTCAAGTTCTGCCTGCTGCTTTGCCTTTGCTGCATCTTTATATATCCAGTGCCAACTGCAATGATTGATTCCTTCCCTCCAGAAGATGGCATCGTTCTTCAACACTTTTTAAGTTTGTGATATTTAATAAGAATTCATCATTAAGCTTCTTCAAGTCTTCTTTTGTGCATGATAGTTCAGCCTCAAGGCTAGATATCTGCTCCTGTGATAACTGGCATTGAAGAAAAGCAGCTTCCTTCTCATATTCTAGTTTAGAGATGGTTCCTTTCAGACTGTCAACATCAGCTTGAGCGTTATCTGCACGCTCTGACTCAGAAGTGATCTGGTTCTTGAGCCTTTGAATCTCCTCTGATAAGTTTGTGATATTTGATAGAATTTCATCATTAAGCTTCTTCAAGTCTTCATGGGTGCGAGAAAGCTCAGCCTCAAGGCTATATATCCGTTCCTGTGATAGCTGGAATCGAAGCAAAGCAGCTTCCCTCTCAGATTCTAGTTTAGAAATAGTGCCTTTCAGACTGTCAACATCAGCCAGAGCGTTATCTGCACGCTCTGACTCAACAGTGGTCTGGTTCTTGAGCCTTTGGTTCTCCTCTGACAAGTTAGTGACATTTAATAGAATTTCATTATTAAGCTTTTTCAAGTCTTCTTGGGTGCGAGAGAGTTCAGCCTCAAGGCTAGATATCCGTTCCAGGCAAAGATGGCACTGACGAAGAGCAGCTTCTTGTCCGATTCTAGTTTAGAGATGGTGCCTTTCAGACTGTCAACATCAGCTTGAGCTTTACTGCGCGCTCAGAAGTGATCTGGTTCTTGAGCCTTTGGTTCTCCTCTGAGAATGTTTTGACATTTAATAGAATTTCATCATTAAGCTTCTTCAAGTCTTCTTGGGTGCGACAAAGTTCAGCCTCAAGGCTAGATATCGTTCCTGTGATAGCTGGAATTGAAGCAAAGCAGCTTCTTTGTCAGATTCTAGTTTAGAGAGGGTTCCTTCCATACTGGCAGCATTAGCTTCAGCTTTATCTGCACGCTCTGACTCAAAAGTGATCTGGTTCTTGAGCCTTTGGTTCTCCTCTGTGAAGGTTTTGATATTTAATAGAATTTCATCATTAAGCTTCTTCAAGTCTTCTTGGGTGCGAGAAAGTTCAGCCTCAAGGCTAGATATCCGTTCCTGTGATAGCTGGAATTGAAGCAAAGCAGCTTCTTTGTCAGATTCTAGTTTAGAGAGAGTTCCTTTCAGACTGGCAGTGTTAGCTTCAGCTTTATCTGCACGTACTGACTCAAAAGTGATCTGGTTCTTGAGCCTTTGGTTCTCCTCTGAGAAGGTTTTGATATTTAAAACAATTTCATCATTAAGTTTCCTCAAGTCTTCTTGGGTGCGACAAAGTTCAGCCTCAAGGCAAGATACCAGTTCCTGGGAAAGCTGGAATTCAAGCTGAGCAGCTTCCTTGTCAGATTCTAATTTAGAGAGAGCACCTTTCAGACTGTCAGCATCAGCTTGAGCCCTATTTACACGCTCTGACTCAGAAGTGATCTGATTCTTGAGCCTTTGGTTCTCCTCTGATAACTGGGAAACTTCAAATTTCAGTACCTCATCTCTGGAACCTTTTACTTCATTCTCCTGAAAATTCAAGCCTTTCCTTGGCCTCCCATCAGCATAAGCTGCAGAAGCTGCCTCTTCTCCCGTTCCGAACATCCAATTTAGCTGCCTAAATCCTTCGTGTCTTGTATTGGCATCATTTTCGTCATAAAATAACCCATTCCTTTTGGTGACAGGAGAAAGAGAGACCTATAGAGAGCATCATTCAAGTGAAGCATTTCGGGAGTTCGAGGCTCAGAATCAATGCAGGAAGATCCAGAGGGAGACTCGTCTGGCAATACAAGTGGAATTTGGTCCGGAAATGCTTCTGCCATCGTTTATGAGCCTGGCGAAGAGCCCCAGTTGCATGATCATCTTTCTGCTAATGCACGGTATGCTCGATAGAATTCCTCCACCAATTTCATAAGCTCAGGGCGCTTCCTGAAGTACATTCCGCTCTCTTGCGGAAGGAATCAGCATCTTCTTCTATGAGTTTGATCATTGCTTTGACATTTCTGTCCATGTCTGTTCAGTTACATGCAGCATCTTAGTAAATACAAATCCATCACCAACAACTAAAAAGAATTGAAAGCATTAAGCATGTAAAAGTTGCCAGGAACACAAGTCAATGATATATTTGCAAACTTCAACTACATATTAAAAACACAGGGAAAACTAAATCAAAGACGAACAAAGTCACCTACATAAATCACCTTCGTATGTATCAGTATTGTACAAAGAGAAACTCTCTTGAAATGTATCTCCTGCAATGCACTTCTAGCTTATGAGCAAAAACATACACCCTTAACAACATAATCAACAACAAAACCTTTATCCCAAATTTAAGGATCCATTCTGCGGATTCTTTCTTCCATTATCTCAGTTACGGTCATTAACTCCCTAACATTAGCAACTGCCTTATCCTACACCACAAAATGTTTCTACATCTAACCCTACCATAAGCAGCTCCTTCAACTAAAATACTACCATTTCTCCCAACTGATGCATCATTCAGATCAACAAACATTTCAATTTGTCTCAATTGCCAGAATGCCTAAGTTCTCACAACTGCACTTGTTTCTTATTTATGTTTTAGTGTGTTACCACTCTTCCATCCAGGCATTCATGCCAATGGTGCATGCTTATATGCGTTGGGAAAAAACGCGGAAACTTTTTTCCAAACTAGAGAGTACCTGCGAGAGAACCGAGCAATACAACGCACGAACCAAAAACACCAAAAAACAAACCACACAGACACAGAGAATTTTTGACGTGGAAAACCCTTGCGAGAAAAACCACGGGACGATCGGAGTCCAACCCTGAGAAGCTTTCACTAATGAAATAAAGGAGTACACCCTCTACAAACTTCTCCTCCAAATCGGATCCCCAACACTTAGAAGCAAGAATAATGATTACAAGGCTACGAAGAACAAAGAGGACGAGTAGATATTACCCGAACACATCCTCCATCGAAAACGGCCTTCAATCCTCCTTCTTCTCTCCCAAAGTTGCAATGGCACTCATGCCACTTTTCTCTCTCTTGTTCTTCAATGTTGTGTTGTGATTAGGGTTAGGAATAACCATGTATAAATCCCCTAATCCGCAGCAAAACCTGGACCGTAGGATACGATCCAATGGTGATCAATCACCCTGAAAAACGTTTCAATCCGTCCCGACCAGAGTTCGGCCAGAACTCTGTCTGGGCAGAGTTCGGCCAGAACTCTGTGTTTGGCAAACAGAACAGTTCTGGAACCAAACACAGAGTTCGGCCAGAACTCTGTCCTGGGGCAGAGTTCCCCTCCTTCCAGCAGCTCCTCTGGCAGCTCCGAGTATCTCCGTCATCTCCGACTGGCCTTGTCACCCCCCGAGCTTCTCTGACACACAGACGGCGTCGTCGCACTCCGGGATCTTCTCCACATAGGTTGGGAACCCACCCACTCCAACAAATCTCCCCCTTCACAATTAGGTGGAGGAGGTCGTCATCCCGACGATCTGCTGCAGTACTCAAACTTTTCCCTCGGTAGAACCTTCGTGAGCATGTCCGCTCCATTGTCATCAGTATGAACCTTCTCAAGCGCCGCGTCCTTCTTTTCAACCACATCCCGTATCCAATGATACCGAGTCTCGATGTGCTTGGACCGACTATGAAATGTCTGGTTCTTTACAGGTGAATAGCACTCTGACTGTCGCAAAGCAAAGTATACTGCTCTTGCTTCAGTCCCATTTCCTGCAGCAGCTTCTTCATCCACAGCAGCTCCTTGCAAGCTCTGTCGCCGCAATGTATTCCGCCTCCGTCGTCGACAAGGCAACACACTTCTGCAACCGCGACTGTCACGATACCGTTCCTCCGGCAAACATCATCACATAGCCCAAAGTCGATCGTCTCGTGTCTACATCTCAGCCATATCAGTGTCGGTATACCCAACCAGCTTCGGCTCGTCACCACCAAAAGAAAGTCTCCAATCGGCAGTGCCTGAAGGTATCGTAGAATCTACTTGACCGCACTCCAATGTACCCTTCCAGGATTTGAAAGATACATGCTAACTGTGCCAACTGCATGAGCGATGTCTGGCCTCGTACACACCATAGCATACATAAGGCTCCCCACAGCTGAAGCATATGGAACCCGTCCATATCTTCTTTTTCGTCCTCGGTAGATGGACACTGCTCCTCAGTGAACTTAAAGTGGGCCGCAAGGGGGCAACTCACTTTCTTCGACCCGTCCATACCGAAATGCTGAAGTACCCGGTAAATGTACTTCTTTTGGGACAAATGTAGCAGCTTGGACTCTCTCTCTCGGCTGATCTCCATCCCAAGAATAGTCTTCGTTGCCCAAATCCTTCATAGAGAAGGCCGCGTCCAGTTGACGCTTTAACTCTGCTATCCTTGTGGCATTCTGACCCACTAATAGCATATCATCAACATAGAGCAATAAAATGATGAAATCATCCTTGGCAAAATACCTCACAAATACACAGTGATCCGACGTCGTCCGCATAACCATGCTCCCCCATAAACGATTCGAACTTCCTGTACAACTGCCTCGGAGCCTGCTTCAACCATACAAGCTCTTCCTCAACCGGCAGACCAAATGTGACTTGTCATTCTCACAGAATCCCTCTGGCTGCTCCATGTATACCTCCTGCTCAAGATCACCGTGGAGTGTCGTCTTCACGTCCATCTGCTCGACCTCCAAGTCGAGACTGGCTGCCAATGCTAGCACCACCCGAATAGACGAATGCTTGACGACAGGCGAAAAGATCTCATCATAATCTACGTCTTTCCGCTGACCGTAGCCTTTAACTACCAGCCTCGCTTTGTATCGAGGACGAGTAGCATCATCCGTCTGCTTCACTCTAAACACCATCGATTCTTCAAAGCCTTCTTGCCCTTTGGCAACCGCACCAGCTCATAAGTGGAATTGGCGTATAAGGAACTCATCTCCGCCTGCATATCCTGCATCCACTCCTGCCTTTGTTCGTCTTCCATAGTCTCTGCAAAACTTTCGGGCTCTCCTCCGTCAGTCAATAGCACATACTCACCCGATGAGTATCTCGTAGATGGTCGACGATCTCTGTCGCTCATTCTCAGTGGAGCCACTGGTACTGGATGTATACCAACAGCCTCCTCCCCTTCAGGAACTACCTCCCCGGCATGTTCATCCTCCTGAGGGACATCCTGACCACCATCAGCAGGCTGATGATCAAGGTTGGGAGCAACTCCATGTACTGGCTCCCCCATAATTGGATCCTCTGCGATGTCCTCTGGAAACTGCTCAAGCGAAATGACTCTAACTCAGAAATTCCTCAGTCTCAGAAGGCGTCTCGGAATCCTGAGTGTTGGTCATGGTCTGATCCTCGACGAATACCACGTCCCTGCTTCTGTAGAGCTTTCTTCCCACCGGGTCGTAGAGTCTATAGCCAAACTCATCCCGACCGTAGCCGACAAAGACGCATCGCCTCGTCTTCGGCTAAGTTTGGACCTCTCATCCTTCAGTACATGCACGAAGGCCTTACAGCCAAACACTCGCAGGTGATTGTATGACGGCTCTTTGTCGTACCATACTTTGTCAGGCACATCACCCTGCAAAGGAGCACTAGGAGATAAATTAATAACATAAGTAGCTGTGAGAAGAACCTCACCCCAATAACTGTCTGGCAAGTTTGCTTCTGACAGCAAACACCGCACCCTCTCCATTAGTGTCCTGTTCATGCGCTCCGCTATACTATTGAGCTGAGGTGTCTTGGACGGAGTCTTCTGGTGTCGTATCTCCTACTCTCTGCAATAAGCATCAAAGGGACCGATGTATTCACCGTCGTTGTCGGACACAACACACAATAACTTCTTGTCCGTCTCTCTTTCAACAGAGGCCTGAAACTCTTTGAAAGTAGGCATCACCTGATCCTTGGTCTTTAAGGCATAGACCCAAACCTTCCTGGAACAGTCATCAATAAAAGTTACAAAGTAAGAAGCACCACCAATAGATTTTACATTCATAGGACCGCAGACATCTGAGTGAATCAACTCGAGCAATGTCGACTTCCTTGAACTTGGATGACTTTGGAAAGACACCATATTTTGCTTCCCAGCTAAGCAGTGCGTGCATTTCTCCAACTTTATAGACTTGATCCCTGGAATCACCTTCTTGTTCACCAAGTAGCTCATCCCCTTCTCACTGATATGGCCGAGCCGCCTGTGCCACAACTCGGTAGACGCATCACTGACTGCGTTCACCTCTTGTGCCCCCTGTGCGCTCCCCTCCATATAGTAGAGCCGGACTTCTTGCTTCCTCTGGCAATCACCATCGAACCTCTAGAAAGCTTCCATTGACTATTCCCGAAGAGACTGAAGAATCCCTCGTCATCTAACCTTCCACCCGATACCAGGTTGAAACGGATATCAGGGACATGACGAACATCTTTGAGAACAAGAACTGCACCCGTTTTCGTTCTCAAATGCACATCTCCAACGGTAACCGCCTTCGACACATCTCCATTGTCCATCTTCAACACTCCACAGTCGCCTGTCGTGTAAGTGGCAAATAGTGCCCTGTTGTAAGATACATGCGCCGAAGCCCCTGAGTCCACCAGCCAAGAATTATCATCGCAGGCGAGATTTAATGACCTCATCACCTACGACGATCACATCGCCTCCATGTATCGAGGCCGCCGTTGTAGTGTTATCATCTTGCTTCCCCTTGTGGCCCTTCTCTCTCTCATCCAAGCGAAACAATTCTGCTTGATGTGGCTCTTCTTGCCACAATGGTGCCACAATGGTAACACTCCGAGTCCTCGTAACGACCCTTGGACTTTCCTCTGCTCTTGTCTCTGCCACCACCTGGACCCTTGCTTTTGCCTCTTCCGCGGCTCTCTGAAACTAGTACCTCTGAGTGGTGGGATGTGGATGAAGTGCCCTGAGAACGTCTCCGCATCTCTTCATTCAGCACCCCGCTCTTGGCAAACTCCAGACTGACCACGCCCTCTGGAGCAGAAGCGATCATAGATACTCGTACGGCCTCCCACGAGTCTGGCAATATACACAGCAGCCATAGTCCCTGAACCTCGTCGTCGAACTTGACTTCCATTGAAGATAGCTGGTCAACCATGTCCTGGAAATCACTCAAGTGATCCGTAATAGACGCCCCATCTTTGTACCGCAGACCCATCATCGTCCGGATCAGGAACAACTTGTTTACCCCGGTCTTCTTCGCGTACAAAGATTCCTGCTTATCCCATAACGTCTTCGCATGCTCGATATTGGCAACGTGGTTGTACACGTTCTCGTCAACGAACTGCCTGATATCCGCACACCTGTATATGCTCGAATTTTCAGTCCTCCTCGGATTTATCACTGGGCTTCTCGGATGCAAATACGGACAAATGCAGCTTCTTGACAAACAGCAAATCTTTCATCTTGCTCCGCCAATAGTAATAGTTGGTGCCGTTCAGGTTCACCATGCGCACCGGCTTCGCGTCCATCTCTCCTCTCTAGTTTTCTGTCAACTCCTGACACCCTTCTAAATTCCAGAACCTGGCCCTGATATCACTTTGTTGGAAAAGAAACGCGGAAACCTTTTTCCAAACTAGAGAGTACCTGCGAGAGAACCGAGCAATACAACGCACGAACCAAAAACACCAAAAATAAACCGCAGACACAGAGAATTTTTGACGTGGAAAACCCTTGCGAAAAAAACCACAGGACGATCGGAGTCCAACCCTGAGAAGCCTTCACTAATAAAATAAAGGAGTACACCCTCTACAAACTTCTCCCGATCCAAATCGGATCTCCACAACACTTAGAAGCAAGAATAATGATTACAAGGCTACGAAGAACAAAGACGACGAATAGATATTACCCGAACACGATCCTCCTTCGAAAACGGCCTTCAATCCTCCTTCTTCTCTCCCAAAGTTGCAATGGCACTCTTGCCTCTTTTCTCTCTCTTGTTCTTCAATATTATGTTGTGATTAGGGTTAGGAATAACCATGTATAAACCCCCTAATCCGCAGCAAAACCTGGACCGTAGGATACGATCCAATGGTGATCAATCACCCTGAAAAACGCTTCAGCCCCGACGACACAGAGTTCGGCCAGAACTCTGTCCTGGGGCAGAGTTCGGCCAGAACTCTGTGTTTGGCAAACAGAACAGTTCTGGAACCAGAACACAGAGTTCGGCCAGAACTCTGTCCTGGGGCAGAGTTCGGCCCGAACTCTGCCCCCCCTCCTTCCAGCTCCCGAGTATCTCCGTCATCTCCGACTGGCCTCGTCACCTCCCCGAGCTTCTCTGACACACAGACGGCGCTCGTCGCACTCCGGGGTCTTCTCCACATAGGTTGGGAACCCCACCCACTCCAACAATATGCATATACCCTAGACAATGAGGCAGATGGACACCTCTGCATATTAAAAATGCCAAACCTATCGATCTGTAAAACCAACTTAAGAACTTGTTTTCCCTGTACTGTTCATGTGACTGTGATACATGAAAATATTTTCTCCATCAAACAAAAGAAGGATAGTAATAGCATCATAGCAAATGGCTGATACATATAAGAAATATTTGTATTCATCGGGTAGACTAGTGGTGAAAGCGTGGATTGCCATTATATTTGGTGGAATCAGAACCAGCTAAATTCTCACAGATGTAAAGTGACTAGAGTCCTCTCTATTTGTCTATAATGCCACGTAAGTTGCCTTCAACACTTATTGACAATCCAAATGTTGTCAAATCATGCTTGGGCTTTATAGTTTATACAGTCACACCCACTGAGCATGTTACTATTAATAACAGTGTTGGGAAGTACAACAGGAGCTCTGGTCATTGATGACTGAACCGGTGGACCAGAATCTCGGCCAGAAGTTGATTGGTAAAATCTTGGTTACTTTTTTGCAAGAACAACGCCAGAATTCCGGTCCTTTCAGACACGAACGGCAGTAGTTCATAAATAGGTAAGGGCATGTTTTCGTTTTATTATTAGATGAAACCCTAACCTTTTGGTGCTTTTTTTACCTCTCTTGCTTTCTTCCCTAAATTACTCCTATTTTCTCCTAAATTTGATAAATAACATGGTATTTGAGCATGGTGATCTTGTCTCTCATCCTTTCCCAATAATCTTTATGCCGAATAATCGATTTCTTCTAGAAAGTTGGGATTTGCCCTACTTTCTCAATGGCTACAGTTACTGCAAGTACTTCATCTACACAAATCAAAATCCATCTCTCTTCACATAATCCTCCAAACCTTATGTCTCCTATGGTGATCTTCATCCAAATATCCAGATTACTACCACAAAACTTGATTTGGATTGTCTCACTCAGCTTGTATGTACAGTTCATGGTAAAGGGAAGATGTGATAAATTGGGGAAACAACATGAAGCATGATACTCCTAGATTCATGAGTTTATTAAGTGGTGGGTTTATATAACAATTTGCATTGTTTATTAGCTTGCTTCTTTTTAAAATGTCTCCATGCTCTTAAACCACTCAGGTACAACCTCATGACAAAATATAACGAAAAAAGGCATAGATGTTGATGATTTTTTTGTCTTTTAAAAAGCTTTAAAAAATGAAACATCTAGACATAATTTATGGATTATATGTCGTTTCTCGTTAGTTTTAAATGGAATCATATTCACTTACAATAGATACAATTGTTTCTTATTTGCCTTTAGCCATAGTGCAACCACAATAAATAGTTTTGAATGAAATAATATAATATGGATGAATGATGTGAATTTATGGATTTCGACAAATGGTAATGGTTATAGCTTATCAATAAGGAATCATATCGATATATTGTAACATTGTCAGTCTTCAATACAACTGAATCATATTTTTCCATTCTTCTATCTTTTCTATTCAATTTTCTCTGTCGTATTGACTGGGAAAGATCCCATTGTTGGTAGTGGTAAGTATCGGTAGTAGTCGGTATCGAATCGGGACATGCCAAAATCTTATTGGTATCGATTGTATCGGTATCGGCCAACCGCAAATTATGGCTTATTAGCTTCTTTCTAAAGCACACATTATGAGTGGTTCAGAAGGTAGTCCTAACGCCAGTTTTAGAAAATTTAAGGAGTTCTCAGTTTACTGTTACCAATACAAACACAATTATATGCACCAGCTCCCTAAGGATGTACAATTATGTAACTTTCTGCAAGATATGTCATAAGGAAAGTTAAGAGAACTGACCTATACAAGATCTAACATGCTAAATAGCCATTATTTCTCTTCTTTTTCTCTTTTAGTAGTTCATTTTGTTAGTGTTGAGATGAGTATTCTTCGACAGTTAGATTTAGTTCCATCATCACAATCATCCAAGTCTTCTCCCATCAAAATAGGGTCAGCTACCGAGCAAAAGAAAGCTCAATACAAAATTTTACAAAGTTTCGTGACCGACTATCGACCTGACATCTATATTGGTGCCAAATTCTAGCCAATGTAGCTATGAGCATGAGAGGGTCATGTCATATAACCTAGGTGGCTAGTTGGCAGGTAGGTAAACCTACCTTTTGGATTGCACTTTAAGCTCATGCAACCACGGACCACCTCCAATTTCCTCTCAACTATAAAGAGTCTAGACGAAGAGGTAAGATGATACAATTTGCTATAAGAAATTACATTCATCTTCATGACACATTACGCTAAAGAGTGTAGGAATAGCAATCCCATAAATTTAGTTACTTTACATTATTTTAACTCGTTGAGGTTAATTATTATGTGTATCCCATCATTATTATTTTTAACTCCTTTAGAAGCTTAGATTACAGGAAATTATAGTAAAATTCAATTTATTTAAAGATCATTTTGTAACTTCAAATAACATTTTACATATATAAAAGCTAAGGTACAGGAACTGATTTTGCTGTAATAACTACCTTTACGAGTAATAGAAAAGTATATTTCAGATCTCCAGGTATAAGACATTAAAAAAAAATTGGTGCAGCAGTATGAAAGAGATTGGAGGTTTCCACAACCAAATAAAGAGAGGCTGCCAAAAGTAACCAAAAGGCCAAGATTTGTTTTGGAGGTAGGAATGTAGAACTGCAGTTTGGTGCAATTTTCATCCTCAACTCCAAAACCCCATACTTTAGAGTCTTTGACATTGTCTGTTTCAATAACATCCAGAGCTGGCATATCCAGGTCATCTTGGATGGCATTGGCATTGGCATTGGCATCCACAAGCCAGAGTTGGCTTCTGATAACTCCAAGTGCACGCGACAATATTGTTCAAGGTTTTCAAACTCTAGGGTTTTAAAAACTCAAAAGTCTCTAACATATAGTTCTGTTGGCCCAATGATTGTATCATGTTTTTTAATATGGTTAATCTGTTAAGTTTAGTATTTCATTATCACTAATCTTCATACTATCATTATAGCATTTCTACTTATACTTATACCTTTGGTGATATGTGCTTATTGTTTTACATATTGGTGATATGAGCTTTCATTATATATCTTAAATTTAATTGAGTAATCAAAATCAAAACTATGCTTTGATTATGGTTATTCAATTAAGTTTAACATTATGATATCACTAATATTTATGCTATCACTATAGCTCTTATACTTAAACTTAGCATTGTCCTACCGTGCTTTATCTTATCATATTTGCTACATGTATATTGCTTTGTTCGTCTAACATGTATATGAAGAAAAGCAATCAAGATCAATGTGGACATATGCAATGAAGAAATCATAGTGGACCAAAAACGACGGATCCCACAAGATTTCTCTGAACCACCCGACGACATCTCCGGAGCCACGCACTCGAATGTTCCGCTGCCCGGTCAGCGGAAGGGGGTCGAGGGAGCAGTGCACCCCGTGGGGGTTCGGTGCAAAGCCCCTGAAAGATATTCAGTTTTCACAAACTGGATATCTTTGGACAGCTGTCGTCAAGGAAGAAGCCAACATCTATCAAGGAAAGAACCATGTCATGCCATCATCATTTCAAAACTCTGAAGAAGCCTGCACCTGCTACAGTATATCTGGAGTCTGTAATGAGTCTTAGGAATAATTGTAAACACAATAAATGGATGGCAAAATCGAAAACTAGGGTAGAAATTAGCCCAGGATCATTTTCGGATGAAAATCGACATACCAACGGTATACCAGTCTATACCGATGGTATACCGATTTTTGTTCACAGAAAGTTTCTGTCTACAAAATCGACATACCGACGGAATATCAATCTATACCGACGGTATACCGATTCAGTAACGTTGAAAATCCAACGGTCGGATTTCGAACATTTAATGATCCCAACGGCTATATTTCTAGCCGTTGCAATTCCAGACCGGTATTCCGACGGTATACCGGTTCGTACCGACGGTATACCGATCGCTGACTGAAAAGTTGCCTTTGAGCTCTTTTCAATGCTTTGGTTATAAATAGTCTTGAACCCCTTCATTCAAGGTTGATTCTTTGAGCCTAAAAATTTCTAAACTACCAAAGCTTATCCACAAACAACTCTACAAAGATTTCATTTGTCATCCACAAATTGTGTTAGAGTTATTGAGTTGAAAAGTGAGATCTTCATCTTGTTGTATAAGGAGATCAAAACCTATTGTAAAAGGTTGAAGTTGGAGAGTCTTCGGATCCAAACTCTTGGTTGAAGTTGGAGAGTCTTCGAATCCAAACTCTCGGTTGAAGTTGGAGAGTCTTCGGATCCAAACTCTCGGTTGAAGTCGGAAACCTTCGGACTAAAGCTCTCGTGTAAGAAGTTGGTGAGCCTTCGTATGAAAACTCACGTTGTACTATTTGCGATAATAGTGGATTAAAGCCGGAGAGAGTTCCGGGACTGGAGTGCCCCTTGGGAGGATCCAGAATACATCGGGTCGGTATTGTTTTGCTTCTTCTCTTGCACTTAATTTTTAAATTGTCCATTAGCTTGTGCTAAGTGCTTGATTAGTTTAGCTTGACCCTATTCACCACCCCCCCTAGGGTTCCTACAAGTTCCTCCCAAATTCTCAAAACTGGAGAAACTTTTCAGTTCGCACTACTGGTACTTATGTCACCGATTCAGATCAAACTTTTGAGACGGGTTGCAGCATCAAAGTGAGCTGGGAACATTGAAGTACATGAAAGCAGATTAATGATTCTTATTTCTAGACTAGGGGAAAAAGTCAGATAATCTGAAGGACTTCAAACATTTCGAATGCTTGTGGCATCAAATTCCGCTATAGCACTGAAGTACATTAAAATAGATGAAAGCTTCCTACTTCAGTCATTAAGTTTGTTTATGATTCCGGCTGTTAAAGCAACTACGTAGCAAAGGTTCTGATGAAGATCTTCCCAAACTCTACAACTATACTTGTGTAGACACTAGGCTCTTGAGGATAATTGTGAAATCATATAATGCACCCTTCAGCATCTAAGGTTCCTTCGTTTCATATCAGGCGAGTTAAGATTATATAAATGCATAGAGACAGACAATAAGGAGAAGACGGAATACCTGTTAGATTTTCCTGAAGCCATTTAGAATTTTTGGGCTGATATGGCTGTCCCACCACCATGAATACATCCTTGTCGAATTAGCATGTACCATGTCGCCATGGTTCTAAGCAACCAATAAAGCACACACTGGTTCAACCTTCAATGGTCTTGATCCCGATACCAATATAAAACCAGGTACAGATCCAAAGCCAGAACAGGATATGAACTCCCAAACAAGTTGGATGAATAAAACAAAAAGACGCCTCGCTCTTTATATTCACCCTTTGACGAAATCTAAACTACCTACACAATAGCATCAATAGACGACGAAGATCTGGTCAAATAAATATTGACACGAAAAAAATCAGTTCCTAAAAACATAATTGGATCCAAGTTTCTATTATATTATGAAGATTATACCTCATAAAAATAACCTTCATATGAGCAAGTTACTAGGAGAACTGTCCAGAGAGCAGAGCCAAATTCGACAACCATTTGTAAGAAACCAAGTGCCAAAGTAATATAGAATCACAGTAGGAACAGCGATTCTCACTTCGACATCAATATTATTAGAAGAAAATGCAGCTTTCCTATGAGGAAACCTCAAGATCCACCTTGCAGCTAGTTGTACTACCCTGATCAAACCCCAAGTAATGAAGATTAAGAACCACATATCATTATGCACCAGAAAAAAAGAAAGTTAAAATTATCATGAACCCCAAACTAACATGATTCAACTAAATGATCATCTCCAAGAACTGGTTTTTCAATAACACAGAAAAGATCAAAGTTTTGAAAGAATAGAGATGTAGCAATCATGATTAAAAGGGAAAGTTGATGAGAAGAAGAGGATTTTAACATGAAACTCAATATCAAGAGTACTTCATAACTGGGCTTTATGTACCATTTGATATGAGACATACTATGAACCGAGATCACTTCACCAAATCAACACATAATATAATAACAACACAACAACAACAACAACAAACTATTTTTTCCAACTGGTCATAATAAAACACAAAGAATGAACTTTTATAATGCTCAAACTTCATTTTCAAGAAGAATTAACAACTAACCTTCTCAATGTCAACCTATGATCTGACGCATACCTGTAAACTCAAAACTCTTCAATAACCAGATCAACCATAACAACAGCAACAAAAAAAAGACTAGTTTTTCCAACTGGGTCTAACACAACATGAACAACAACAAGTGACTTTTTTTAACTATTTTCTAAGATCCAGCATGACCATGAACCCAAACCCACCTCCCCCCCCCCCCCCCCCCCCCCCCCCCCCCAAAAAAAAAAAAAAAAATCAGACTTTTTTTTTTCTATTTTTCATACTACTCAAATAAGGTGTGTTAATGTGACTTATGATCTGAAGCATTGCCCATAAACTCAAACCTCCTGAAAAATTTCCTCACATATAAAACCAACCCAAGAAACCTTTTTTTTCCCATCTTGGTCATAACAAAACTCAAAAGAAGAGAACTTTATTCTTCTTTTGTGCTTCCCTTACCAATCAGAAACCACAAGTTGCAGTAAAACCCTCCCACACCAGCACGGCTGAGGGATCATCAGCTGCCATTCCCATCCGATCTCAACCCACTCTCTCTCTCTCTCTCTCTCTCTCTCTCTCTCTCTCTCCAAAAAATAAAGCCGCCTCCTTTATTCTCCTGTTGTTGTTTGTATATAAAATATAGGTAGAGAAGCAAAGCAGAGCCAAGCGAAAGCGAAAGCGAAAGCGAACAAGTGAAGACAACAATGGCAACAATGAACAATGTCGGTGTACTATTAGTAGTAGTAGTACTTGCTCATTCGGTGGTTAATCAATAAAAATTATTATTAAATGCCGGACAAATATAAATGGAATTTAATTTCATTAAGTTTAGATTTTTTGGCATATTTACTTGTTGAGTCTGGTCTGGGTCTTTTACAAAAACGGCCTCGTGTTTTCCTGTTAATTGCAGGAAACAATCTTTTGTTAAGTAGTTGGATTCTGTGCTGGTCAGTCATGTGCCGAAAAGTGTGTGCTATTTTAAGCGCTAATGGTGATTTTTCAACAAATAAAAAATATTATGACAATTTATTGTTTATAATTATGACAAAGTACAAAAACATTTGGAACTACATGCAAGCGGCGATCTTGTTTTGCTATGTTAGAAAGCCGTCCAAGTGCTTGGTAGTAAAAGTTGGGTCATTTTGGTTCACATTTCTAAGGAATCAAAAAAAAAAAGTTATTTCACTTTTTGTTTGTTGGTCATAAATTTTGGGCCAATTTTTTTAAAAAAAAAGGAGAGAAAATAATTCCTCTCATAATATGAGATTAATTTTTTCTTTTTCTTTTTGGCATTTATTATGAAATTTTAGAACGTCATACTCAAATGTATTATTGTCTATTTATTCATTATTTTAAATTTTTAAATATTACTTTTATTTTAAAGTACAAAAAAATTTAAAATATTGATATATTTTTAGTTTTGTTTCATGTACTAATTGAACACTAAAAATAAAATCAAATAATATTTTTGAAAAAATACTTTTTTGCTTTACCACACATGAAAAACCTGAAAAAAATTATTAATTTTTTTTCCAATAAAAAGAAATAAATAAATATTCCTTCCAACTAGAACTTAGAAAATAAGTAACTTCTTATATGGATAATATTATTAAAAAATATTTTAGCAAATGGTCCAATTAAAATATATAAACTATTTATACTCCTACTTATTTAAAAAACTAGTGAATGTTTCAATTATAAGTAAAATAATCAAATTTCGGTTAAATAGTGGAGATGGTTAAATAGTGGAGATGTATCTTAAAGTTTTTAATGTTGTATAAAAAAAATTAAAAGTATTTACTATTTTTTAAATAAGTGGACATATAAATTAGTTTATATAAAATATTTGCTAAAATATTTCAATTATTAATCTTGTCACGGCTACATGGATGACAACGAGTGTACCGACTTCCATGCTCCTAGCTAAATCACTATACACTTTGACTGGGCTGGTAGGAGGTGCGGAAGAAAGTGTGTTGTTTATTACAGGTAGAGTAATATTCTTTTTATTTTCTTACAAAAAAGTGTGAGAGAGGACGTCTGGATTTTACTTTAAAAAAAGTGCAGAAAATAACAGTGTGTGTATATATAATATATATATATATATATATATATATATATATATATATATATAGAGTTATTTAGTAACAGGATTTTATATAATAGTTAAAATTAAAGTTTGGATCTCAGATTTGGATTTCCAAATTATTGTTCATTTGCATGTGTGAACAGTAAATTATTGTTCATTTGCCTGTGTGAACAGTAATTTGGAGATTCAAACCCTAATACCGATAATTTTCGAAATCCAAACCCTAATATACGCTATTATGTGAGACTATTAAATCATTTAGAATAGACCTATTTAATATAAAATTTATGGGCCAAGATGGATTCATGTATGTACAATGAATCTTTCATATAATACCTAATGCATATTTAAACGTTATCTCAAACTAAGTTGTCACGTCCGGTTCCAAATAGAATTTTCGGAGCACTGTGATACATCTCTAGGCTACGCACCCGTATAACACATGTCGTGTCATACCTGCGATTGTCGCCTGTAAATTCTAGGATAAAGTATAAACATAGAGAGACATTCTAAAGTAATTTACATTTATTTACACAAAACCCGCATGTTCGATCACATATTTACATTCTTTTTTACATCCAAAAAGTTCATAGCTATACATAGAACAACAAACGACAACTACTTGTCACGACCCGCTACCCAAATTGTTGGGCCAGGCCGCGTCATGCCCAGCCTACGTTGAGATAAAACGTAGTAAGCTGTTCTAAGACAACAGGAAAAGACTAAATGTGCTAACAATTCTAAGTGAAGAAGAATCATAAATGCTCCAAACACAAAAAGTCGTCGTATATAGTAAAAATGTCCAAGTACAAGTGAACTGCAAAGTAAAACTGGATACATGTCCAGTTACAAAAGATATAGTCTAATACATGTCTACTCTCAAAAGTCTAAGTAAAAAAAGACAACTAGGCGAGGTTCCCTGCAGGAACATCCTAGTAAGGCAGCCGGGTCCTCGGCAGTATCTCCATAGTATGTGTCACAGAGTAACTCCTCCTCAGTAAGGATACCTACAACGTTATCCTGTCAGGACGGGAGCAAGTACTGATCCTAGCATACTAAATATACGAAGCATGAACAAGAATGTAATAAACTGGAATCATGGCATATCATGGGTTAATCAGTTCTTTTTAGAATTAACAACATGTAGTTTAAAAGTTTAAAACCGTAGCATGTACGTGAATCGGTCAATAGGTGTATAGGATGTACAGCGGCACATATCAAGTTTTTCTGGTGTGCACATACGTGCACTAACGGCATCGGTGTATATCCATACACAAACGCGGGATCAGAACATACGAAAAGATCACATATAAAATGTCACCGAGCGCGGTAAATACATACGAGAAAGGGTCATGTTCACGTACAATACTAACAGTTTTCCCTTAACCCGTTATTTAAACATGTGAGAGATGTGAGATACGGTATAAACATGGTATAGACTGAAAGTAATACAACATGTAAAGTTCTAACTTGCTACCCCAAGGATCAGCATTTAACATGGTTGGTAAATTACAGTTTATTGTTATAGCAGTATGTAAAGTTCGTAGAAAGTACTTGCCTCTAGCAAAGCAAAACAAGCTGCGATAAAAGTGCTATGGATGTCCGGTAACTCGTCACTGTAGAAGTAAATTCAATAACTTAGTTTTTACACTAAGCTAAAATACTAGGACACTAATTGGTGAAACACGACTTGTGATTGGGCACCTAGCCAAAATGTAATTTTAGCTTAGGAGACCAATGTGGGGTGACACACTACTTTAACTAACTTTCTAGGGTCTTTACACTAGTGAGGGTGAGGTTCAACACGGCTAAAACTCAAAATCACAAAAGCTACAAGTCGTAATTAATCAATAAATAAATCAAAAGTCCATTGTGTTCTAACAATTTTTGAAGTAGACAAAAAGCCTAGTTTTACATAAAACAAAGTACCAAAACGATCCTTGCTAATTATAGAAATTTATTATAATTTTTCTGGAATTTATTAACCAGTACAAGTATTTTATAAAAATCAGTTTTCCTAAGTATACAAAAAATGAGTTTTGGTTTCATATGCAAAACTAGTGGCAAAACAGTAAATTAAATACTACAAAAATTATACTAAATTAGCTAACTTAACATAGTATCTAAATACTATTTTTTTCATAATTTTAGCAGTACTTTAAGTATTTTTAGAAAATCAAAAACAGCATTGCACAACAATAATTAATTATCTGCGTATTTTGTCCATGTATATAATTTGAACCAAAGTTCAAATACAGGACCCAAGGCCATGAATCAAGTCCAATATGACTTGTACAGGTCTTGAATGTGTGAAAACACATTTGAGCCCAAATACCCATGCTAGGCTTGGACACCAAATGGTTGCAGTAATTTAAATATACAGAAAATACAAAGTGGTAGAAATAAATATTATTTTTAATATGGTAAAGTTATGCATAGTGAAAATATACATACATATATTTTTAAAAGTACATATATATGTAAGGAAAAATACTTAATTTATAAAGTATATATATATATATATATATATATATATATATCTATATATATTATGTACAAATATATATATATATAAGAAAACACTTAATAATATAGTGTATATATAATATATATACACATGAAAATATACATACATATATACATATATGTATAATATCATATAAACATATATATAAAATTTACTAACTATAAATATATACATATATAAATTCTGTTAAAATACAGTATATACTTATATATACTAATATACATATACATATTATATATACATATTATATATATATATATTATAATATATATATATATATAAAAATATATATATATATATATATAAAGAAAAGAAAAGAAACAGAAAAAGAAAGGAAACAGAAAGGGGGGGCTCGAACCCAAGCCAGCGGGGGGGGGGAGGGAATTTAATCGGGTTGGGCTGACCAGGGGGTCAGTCCGCTGGGTTTGTTAGAGTTAGGGTTTCGTTTATTTTATTTAGTTTAGGTTAGGTTAATAATAAATATATATATATATTTGTCCTGTGTCCTGACAGTTAAGGACACATGTATCAATGTGTCCGTGCTACGCACGACACGCACGGACTGAATCGGCCGTGTCCACGTTTACCCAAAGACTGCCCGTGTCCTGGCGAGTCGTCCACAGGAAAACGAGACACAAATGAGACACGAAAATACGACTGACACATACGTGTCCGGAGATGGGCTGCTGTCGGGGTGGCGCCTGGGCGGAGGAGGCGTCGTGGCCAGGGCGGTCGGGTGGCGCTGGGGTCGGCGTGACAGGGCGAGTCGAACGTGGCGGTTGTGGTCGATGTAGGTGGCTGTGGAGCTGGTGGTGGGGTTACGCCGGAGTTAGGGTTTAGGCTAGGGTTTCGGGAAGAACTGGGGAGAAAGGTGGTCGTGGGGGTGGTGGAGAGAATTTAGGGTTAGGGTTCAGTCGGGGAGAGAGGGAGTTTTATAGGAGGGTTGAGGCGGTGGGGGCAGCCGGATTTGGCGGGGGCAGGGCGGTCGTGGCGGTCGGGGCAGCCGGGGGTCAACGCGAGTGGGTGAGGAGAGAGAGTGTTCGGTCGTGGGGGGGAGGGGTTTCGGGTAGTTAGCAATTAGGCCCCCAAGTTTTTAGGTTATTATACTAGGCCCCCAACAGAATTAAATGCAAATATAATTTGCATTCCATATTTAAAAACAATCATTTATTACAAACTGATATTAATCAATTCTAATTTTACAAACTATAATTAAAACAATTCGATAAATTACAAAATTATATTAAAATAATTCTAAAAATTACAAATTAATATTTTAATAATAAAACTTATTGAAAAATCATTTAAAATTTCTAGAAAATTCCTAAAAATCCTAATAATCATTTTAAGGCTATATTTGACATTAAAAATCAATTAACACTAATTAAAATAAAATTTGAAAAACAGGGGCTTACACTACTCATTCCAACATCTTTCATTTCCTTATATCATTCATAAAGCTCCTTCTCGGTTTAAGGTTGCACTTCTTCCTGGTCTTCAGCATGTCCTAGTAAACAAAACTAGGTCATCAATACGACGAGCAAGTCCTCGGTCAAGGAACGGAATAAGTAAAATAAGTTGATAAAATTTATTGAAATTAAATCGGAATAAAGAAAACATTATGGATAAAGTTTGCAAAAATTTGAAATTCTACTTAAAAATGGAATTTATATTTCTGCACATTCCAAGACTACTGTTGTATTACAGAAATGTAAAGAGCCTCTAACAACTCCTAATGCAATACGCAACATTTAGAGAAATACTTCTGGATCACACAACTTCTATTATCTCAATAATAATCCCATTTACCCGGGATCAGGTTTATACTTAATGGGCGGTGCTTAGATTTATCCGTCCCATTAGTATCAGGATCACATATTGATGTGATATAGTCAGGATAACATGTGTGGTTTTTCGAGTTATCGGAATCAAGTGTTATAACAAATGTCGTATGATTTGAAATTTTTCAAGAATATCGAAGCAGGCTACATTGGATATTACAGGACCGAATTCGGGAATTCGGAATCCAATGGAAATCAGGAAATAAGAAACAGGAAACAGGAAAGTGAGCTAAGCCTCACCTCGGACATCGTATGGCCGTACGAATGCCGAAAATCAGGAACTGATCAGTTTTTTATAAAATATAATATTGCAAGAGTTCGAAGGTGTGATCCAAGATTTCTCTTCCATCCCAATGACATCCTAATCTACAACTAAATCTAGGTTTGGACTTTCTAAAATCTATCTCTTGGGATTTTCGAAAATTTCGACAGAGTCTCCTTTGTATTTGTCGACTCCGGAAAATTCACAAGAGATATAAAACTTGAAAGAAGAATTCGGGTTCGCCGACCCCTTCGGTGGAGCAACCCTCAACACCGGAACCACGCAATATAATTTCCCAGGTTCGCCGACCCCTTCGGTGGAGCAACCCTCAACACCGGTACCACACATTTAAGTATATATACAATCTAAATAAACTTTCTTACCTTAACAGCCAATAGTCAATCAAGCAAATTTATTTTGGTATTTTTCCTTCTAAAAACTTATCCAAAACGAAATGGTTAGTAATACAATAATACCAAATAAAAAAAAATTCAATGGTTATCATATACTCAAAAATTTATATACTTGTGATATTGGCTAAATTGAATCTAAAAAAAGTTCAATTTAAATACATGTCGCTATATACCAAAATTTGGCTTCTTGATTATGAAAGAAGGTTATAATTGAAGACTTATACGTGTGTATGGTTACCTTAACATATAGGAACCTATAACTCCTATTTTGACTAAATAATGAAGTCCAAATATATTAATTAGAGATAATTCTGATATGGACATTATTGACTTAATATGTCAAATCGGAAACTAACTCATGTGTATACAAATTCAAGCAAGAAAATAGAATTCGTATATATATATATATATATATATATATATATATATATATATATATATATATATATATATATATATATATATATATATATATATATATATATATATATATATATATATATATAAGAGTATAGGTTAGGTCCCTAAATTATCCCAAGGCTTACAAGTGTCCATAAATATATTTGCATCTACAAATTATGTCATAGTGTGTATATAAGTATATATTTATACATATGTAGAAGTTCATGTTCATATATATACATACATCATGGATTGTATACAATATCCTTCTTGTTATATATATTTTTCCTTATATATATATATATATATATATATATATATATATATATATATATATATATATATATATATATAATCACAACAAAATTTAGATTTGAGTGTTCGTTTGTATTGTGTTCTACACATTGAGTCCATTTCATGTATAGATACAAAAATTGTGTCCACAAGTAGCTTCCTACCCAATTCATATGCCTATATCCATACTACAATCTCCTAAAATTGGATTTATCAATAATTTTTATAAATTTCAGAATTGAAATTATATTAAATCACAATAATAAAATCAAAATAGAGCAAATTCAAGAGGAAGAAGGGAAGAGGACTTGCCTTGGTATGTAGCTTTTGAATTTCGGAACCGATGTCTTCGATTCCCTAATTATCTCCAATTTCTAACCTAGTTTCAGAAATAATCAATATATAAGAGTTGACCTAGAATTTTGTAAGAGAATTTGGAGAAAGAAGGAAAAAAAAAATAATGATACCTATAATTTAAGGAGGAGGAGGAAGTGGAAATTGGAGGAGATGGTGGTGCTGGAGGATGGTGAGCCGACGGCGGCGGACGGCGTGGCCGGCGGCGGCGGGCGGCGTGGCCGGCGGCGGCGGGCGGCAGCGGTTGCCGCAGCAGCAGTAGCGGGTAGCAGCAGCAACAGTTGTAGTAGTGGTGGTGGTGGTGGGTTGGAAGGAAATAGGAGGAAGAAGAGAGGGGGTTTAGGAAATGGAGAAGGAATGAAGAAGTAGAGGAAGGAAAGAAGAAGAAGAAAAATAAATAAAGGAGGGAAGAGAGATGAGGTGTCATAATGAGGGACTTCTCCTCATGCAAGGATCCATATGGCACAACCATATGCCATGTGCCTATAATTTGACACATAACCCAATGATGTGGCAAGCCAAGTATAAAATTTTATAATTTGTCTAAGGGTTTCCATGCAAAATTTTGCAAAATTATGTAAAAGTATTTAATAAATTCATTGTTATTAATATAATTGTTAATTATATAATTATTAGGAAAAAAAATTAAGGCATAACTGTAGAAGCATGGAATTTCACAAACAGAAAACCCATGCGCCAGACACTACATGCGCCAGAACTCAGACGAAGAACTTCACAGCAAAGTCAATAAGTATAGACATTCGAAGAAGGACTTTTTATTTATGTATAAAAGTCTATTACATGTCTAGAAAAGGTTGTACAAAGGAGAATTTCTACAAAGGAAAGATCCTAAGTCTACAGCCAACGGCCACCATGCGCCTCCAGTTAGGCGCAGCAGTCATCATGCGCTGCCAGTCACCATGCGCTGTCATCAGGCGCAGCAGACATCATGCGCCTCCAACCAGGCGCATCCCACCATATCTTCAGCAGCTCAGTCATGTGCATCCAGCTCAGTTATGTGCATCCCTTCAGCCAAATTCTTCCAGCCATGCTCACCTGGCCGAGCAGAGCCCAGTTATGTGCCGCTCTTCCAGCCAGGCTCACCTGATAAGTGCTTCGCCAAGCAAAGCATTTAACCCTCTGGCTAGAACCAAGGAAGAGAAGAGCACCGCAAATGCTGTGGCCAGGGGAGGCTTCGAAAGAGCCTCCAAAGCCGAAGGAAGACCGTGATCGAAACCGCGGCTAAAGGAGCAGCTTTCGACACGATCAAAGTGGGGAAACCCCACTTTGCAGGAAGAGAGAGCCTTGCACCGCCATTCCGATCTACGGCTCTTCCGGAATAACGGAGACGAGGCTCGAGCATCCCTATCTTTGGATGCAACAGGCACCTTCCGCCTGCCTCAGAAGCCCTCGACTCCGTCTTTTGGATGTAACAGTCACCTTCAAGTGCATCAAAGACAACACAGCGTCTAATCTTCACCCTCGGGAGCACTTCGTCAACAGAATGCACCCGCATGTTCAAGTTCATGTTGGAAGTACGTGAGGGAATGAGAAGCAAACCTTCTCTCCATGCCACAATTTATAGGCCGGGCAGATCAAACCCACGCGCCAAGTGGATGGCCCTTCGAATTTCGTGCAATGAATTTACATTAAATAGATAAACCGGACGCCTCGAATTCAGCCAAACGGCTATTTATAGCACTCGAAGAGCGAGACAGCCGCATCATTAAAAGACATGTCCGATGCGCCAGCCAGACAGCGCATCACACGGACGCGCCCTTCGGTATCAGGCGCATCACACAGACGCGCCCTACAGTACTCGGCGCATTATAGAGGGTGCGCCCCCACACATCTCCATACCGAGTGGAACGCCAACCGACGCGCCCACTCAGCTGTCCATCGAACGTCACCACATTAAATGCTGAACTGACAGAGTTGGCAGCACGCCTCCTAAAGTCTGAACAGTTGACAGCTTTTATTCAGAAAACGAAGCGTCGGCAACGTCAGCATCATCATGACTCTATTCCGACGGCTACTGCCACGTGGCCACCCGCATGCGCCTCTACGGCCATGCGTCCACACCCGCATGCGCCTCTACGGCCATGCGTCCACACCCGCATGCGCCTCTACGCCATGCATCCAAACCAGCATGCGCCTCAAAAGCCATGCGCCTCAGACCCTTCACTGATCCCTAAAGACAGAAGAAGAGTCTCCGGTTGAAGTTTTGCATGTGCCTCAAAAGCCATGCATCCCAGACTGATCTCTGATCCCAAAAGACAGAAGGAAAGTTGCCTGCATGCGCCTCAAAAGCCATGCGCCCCAAATGGTTTGTAACTCCTAAAGGTTATGAGCCGCAGCCTCCTCCTGCGCCCAATCCAAGACGCAGCTCACCAGATTACTCCTCTCTACCAAATCCGAGATCTTCGAACCATGGGTCGATGACACGTGTCCTTTAACTCAACTCGTCCAAGATTTCAGCAACGGAAAGATCTTCTCTCTGCTACGTGCCGGCTCACAACAGTATGAAGAGTTCTCCCCCTCGATCAGGGCGCAGCATCCATGCGCCTCCATCAGCAACCTCCACGTGGCATCCCCACACCGGCGCATCCTGCATGCGCGCATGAGCAGCCAGCCTGCAAAACTATAAATAGAAGGGTCATCTCCTTCACACACACACAGAGACTCAGAACAGAAGACTCACAGAGAATCCACAACAGAGAATCACCGGAGAGGCAGTTCTAGACACTCAACGTCTTCCTCCTCTCAGCAAGCTCCAGCACCCGAGCAATCAACACCTTCAGAGAACCGATAACCGCCGTCAGCCGTCAACGGAGTCAACGCATTACCACTCGCTCCATTGGCACTAAGGACCTAGCTTAAACAAAAGTGTACTCCTAGGACTACATCTAAGTCCTATATTGTATCACTGTTCTGTTTGTATTAAGATTTCAATCAAAACAATTTTAATGGCAACAAGCTGGCGACTCTGCTGGGGACCTCTTTCTCCTCTACCGAGAAAGTCGTGTCACAGGCCGACGACGTGAAGGTGGGCTCCTCCCACAAGACGCTGGTAGTGCGCCTCAATCAACAGGCGTACGAGGAGTTCATTTCTGAAGGAAGTGCGAGTCCTTCGAAGCGGCTGTCGAAGCCGAAGAAGACCCGCGCAGTCTGGGTGCACAAAGTCGACGCCTCGGGCACCACCGTCGAAGGGGATGCGCCCGTCCAGCCTTCCCTTCCTGCTGACGTCCTCAGCAGTCAAGGTGCGCCCGCTGATGCAGCGCATCTCTCGGGGAAGCGTGCGGCTGACCACGTTCCCCAGCCATCTTTCTCTCAGGCGAAGAAGATACGTCGACGGAGCAGGGGCGCAGCCAATGCCCCGCGCATCACTTCTGATGCGCCACAAAGAGCCTCTGTCTTTGACAGACTCACTCGCTGTAATGGCGAGGAGAATTTGGATGCTGAGTACTATGCGCTCCAGCGGGCTGGTACGAAGAAATCCAAGGCGGCACGGGCCATGCGCCACAAACGTGCTATGCCAGCAGCCGGCCAGAGGCACGCGCTTACAATCACGCGCGCTGCCGATGGCAAGCTGTACAAGGTTGACTCAAGTGCTTCTGCACCGACAACGAGTCGACCTTCAAAGTCCTCATCTCGCCTGGGCGCATTCACTGCGTGCACAACCAAGCCGAGAGAGGCAAACTCTGTGGTCTTGAACTCCCGCGCCCTCCTGGTTGTGCGTTCGAGGTCCGTTCAAGTCACTTCAAATGCTGTGGTTCCCCCACTACTGATCGTGATGCCTGCTTGGTATTAGATCAGGGGCGCAGCACTCACCCGACCACCCCGGCGCTTGGTCCTGCCATGCGCCTGAGAGGGGTGTGAGGGTAGCACTCTCCTCCAACGACTTGCGCAACGTGATCACTCACAGGTCCAGGAGAGTGGACCAACAAGCACGATGCGCCTCACGGGGCACACTTGTGCAGTGGTCACCATCAACTACTGTTGCAAGACGGCAGTACCGCCAAAGCAGTCGGTCTTCCAACGGCTACAATCATCGACACCCCTTCGACATTGCCTTGGGACGAAGGTGTCAAGAAGAGGAACTAAAGATTGCGTCATGCAACGTGATCTCCAATTCCTCATCTGTCCGAAAGACGACTGCCAATTCCTCGTCTTCATCCAAAAGCCAGCCGAGGAAAACCAAGGCAGCTGTCACGACCTCTGGAGTGTTCGAAGGCACTCGGTCGAGGAAGAAGTCCTTGGAGGAAGCTGGGGGTAGCCAGACCCTTGTCGAGCCTCCTTTCGAAGACGAAGATGTCCAAAGCACAGCTGCGGCGGATCTTCATCAAGGCGAAGATGGCCTCCCTGAAGCCCCTCAAAAGGACGATGTCCTCCAGGACACCGCCGGGGGTAGTGCTGAAAACGAAGAGGCCTTTCAAGACAGAGCTGAGGGCAGTCAGGCCCTTGCAGATGCGCCTGTCGAAGACGAACTCCAGAATGTGGCTGGGGGTGGCCAAACACCAGGAGAAGTGACTCTCCCACATGAGAGCGAGGCTGAGAGCGAAGCCTCAACTAATCCATCCACTTCCGGCCGTGTCATGACAGTATACATGACCGGGGGTGATCTTGAGACTGATGCGCCGCCACAGGACATTGTCCAGCGCATAGACTCGCTAGAGGGAGGACTCAAAACCCTCTCTGCCTCAATGCAAGCACTGACTCAAGCAGTGTTTGAGATGCGGTCGGCCTTGATCAGGACACCTTCAATGGTCCCGACCCAGGAGCCAATGGAGAGTCGAGTGTGCCCCTCCAGCGGACACCCTCAGACACAGAAGCACCCCGGACATCATGAACGCCATCGACCAGGAGGTAGACAAGCTCTTGACCAGTGGCTTCATCCGTGAGGAACAACACCCGGACTGGGTAGCCAACGTCGTCCCTGTCACCAAGAAGAACGGGAAGATACGAGTCTATATCGACTTCAGGGATCTCAACTCTACTTGCCCGAAGGATGAATTCCCGCTCCCAATCACCGATGTAATGATCGACAACACATGTGGCTTTGAACGCATGTCCTTTATGGACGGGTATTCAGGCTACAATCAAATCAAGATGTTCCCCGATGACGCAAAACACACGACATTCAGGACTCCGAAAGGTGTTTTCTGCTACACAGTAATGCCCTTCGGCTTGAAGAACGTCGGTGCAACGTACCAGCGAGCTATGAGCACCATCTTCCGTCAACATCTTCGCAAACAGTTGAGTGCTATGTTGACGACATCGCAGTCAAGAGCCGCCTCAAAAGAGATCACCTACAAGACCTGAAGACGGTCTTCGATCTCATGCGGGCACATCAACTCAAAATGAACCCCGCTAAATCCTTCCTGGGGGTTTCTAGCGGCAAATTCTTGGGCTTTGTCATCACGGCAAAAGGCATTCATGTTGATCCCGAGAATACTAAAGCCATCCTCAACATGGACCCTCCGAAGAACCTTCGAGAACTTCGGGGCTTACAGGGACGTTTGGCATACATCCGGAGGTTCATAGCAAACCTCTCCGGTAAATGTCAACCCTTTACTCAGCTCATGAAGAAGGAAGTCTCTTACGTCTGGACAGAGGAGTGCCAAAAGGCTTTCGACGATATCAAGGCTTACTTGACAAGCCCGCCAGTCCTAGTGGCACCTGTCGCCGGCAAACCATTCCTCCTCTACGTCCGTGCCATGGATTATTCCCTCGGCGCTTTACTGGCTCAAAACAGCGATGCAGGCTACGAGCAAGCAATCTACTACCTCAGTCGAACACTCATCGGGGCCGAACACCGGTACAACCCCGTTGAAAAGGAGTGCCTGGCTTTGGTGTTTGCCATTCAGAAGACTCGTCATTACGTCTCGGGCCAGACAATTCACGTCATCTCCCGAGTCAATCCGCTCAGAGTTCTTATGACGAAGCCAGGGTCATTAAACTCCCGGCTGGCTACATGGGCGATCCTACTAACGCCATACACATGGTGTTTGTCCCACAGAAGGCGGTCAAGGGTCAGGCTCTGGCTGACTTTTTAGCTGCACACCCATCCCAGAATCTTCAAAACTCTATGAAGATATCCCGGATGAAGTCCAAGAATCAAACGTCACTGAAGGAAGCCCCGCTTGGCGGATGTTCTTCGATGGCGCTTCAAGAACGGGCCCCAACGGCCAAATCATCGCAGGAGTGGGAGTAGTCTTAGTCTCCCCCGATCAGCTGGTCATCCAGCGCGCATACTCCCTTTCGAAGCCGTGCTCCAACAATGTTGCTGAGTACAATGCACTCGTCATGGGACTCCAGCTAGCTCAACAGCTGGGGGTGGATCATCTGGAAGCCTACGGCGACTCGAAACTCGTCGTAAACCAGATTCGGGGGCAATACGAGGTTTGCCATGAAGATTTGATCCCTTACCATGAAGTTGCATTGAACATCATTTCAACCTTCACTGGGTTCTTCATCGAACATGTACCCTGCCTACAAAACTTGGAGGCTGACGCTCTGGCTGGCCTCGCAGCCTCATTGGCCGCGCCCCTTGGGACTCAACATTATGTTACGGTGACTGGCCGAGACCTGATTTATCCCAGAAATAACCTATGTTTGCAAATGGCTCACGCCATGCCGACGAACACCGATGTTAATGTCCGAGACTGGAGATTCCCGTTCATCGACTTTGCCGTCTACGGAATCCTTCCGGAAGACCCGAAGGAAGCCGTCTCAGTCAGAAGACGCTCTCTCGATTCTACTACGATACAGCCACTAAACGCTGTACCGACGCTCCTTCGACGGGCTTCTCCTTCGATGCCTGTCTAACGAAGAAGCAGCCGAAGCTCTTCGAGACTCATGACGGAACTTGCGGAGCTCACCAACCCGGCCTAAGTTGCAAGATCGACTGCGACGTATGGGCTACTACTGGCCAACCATGGTTGCCGACGCAGTGGAATATGCTAAGAAGTGCCATGCATGCCAACTTCATGCAGACTTCATACATACACCATCTGAACCTCTACATCCTACAGTCGCCTCCTGGCCATTCGAAGCCTGGGGCATGGACATTGTAGGGCCAATCACCCCTCTTTCATCGAGAGGACACCGCTTCATCCTGGCCATCACCGATTACTTCTCCAAATGGGCGGAAGCAGTCCCCCTAGCGAAAGTAAAAAGCTCCAGGGTGGTCAGCTTTATCAAACACCATGTCATTTACCGTTTCGGGGTACCCCGGCGGATCATCCATGACAATGGTCCTCAGTTTATCAGCCACATTTTCAGCAGTTCTGTGACAAGAATCGCATTCAAACGTGGCCTCAACCGCCTACAATCCGGCAGCAAACGGATTGGCCGAGGCGTTCAACAAAATCGTCAGGCTGCTCAAAAAGGTCGTGTCATCCAACAAATGCGACTGGGACGAAAAGCTTGGCGAATGCCTTTGGGCCTACCGCACAACGGTACGGACCCCAACAGGCAACACTCCATTCTCCTGGTCTACGGGAGCGAAGCAGTACTGCCTCTCGAGATACAGATACCTTCGCTCCGTGTGGCAATCACAAACGATCTCACAGAAGAAGACAATCAACGTCGTCGTCTGCGGGAACTGGAGACACTTGACGAAAAGCGTCTCCTAGCTCAACAACGCATCGAACTTTACCAAGCCCGTATATCACAGGCTTTCAACAAGAAGGTCAAGCAAAAAACTTTCCAAGTTGGCGACCTGGTTTTAGCAGTCAGAAGGCCAATGGTGTTAACTCACAAGACGCCAGGGAAGTTCGAGCCCAAATGGGAAGGACCCTTCATCATCGAGACGGTATACTCAAACGGTGCTTACCGTCTCGCCAAACCCAATGGGGACTTGTTCATGATGCCCATCAACGGCAAGTTCCTAAAGAAGTACTATTCTTGACATCCTCCAAGACATGTATTTCCCCAAACAACCTCTTTTCACAAAATCAATCGCTTCCGGAACCCAGCTGTTCCGTGGCAACCTTCCGTAGAAAGATAACCACGTCCACATTACCTCTGAGTTGTCTCTCTACATCCTACAAGCGGAACCTTACATTTCGTGAGCTTACGCTATCCTTCATGTTTACCACGTCCACATTACCTCTGAGTAAACATCCCGTACAAACAACTCCTGTGTTGTCGTACATTGATCGCAGAACTTCCACGTCCACATTACCTCTGAGTTGTTCAGCGTATCCCCAGGATCATTCCTACCACGTCCATAAACACCTCTGAGTAGGAAGATTCTATCATTTGAACCTAATGATTGCCATATCCACATTACCTCTGAGCAAACATGTTGGTTCCTTTATACTTATTATCTGTACCTAAAAACCAAGATGCGCAAAAGATAATAGGTCCACATAAATCATCAAGTTCATGAGATCAAAAATGAACACATCACAAAGAGATAGTGTATTTCCTTATTTTCAAAAGGAGTACAGAAATACGCTATTTCCCTAGCAAGAGTTGCAAAAAACACATAAAAAGAAGAGAAGCTACAATCCCCGATCCTCCCCAGGGTGGGATGAGAGTTCTCTGACTCGACGTCTCAGGTCGGCAGTGCGAGTTTCCACAGTCGTCTGGACTCGCAGCTCGGCTTCTTGACGCATTAACCCGACAGCCTCAGCGGAAGTCTTACTCTCATACTTCTCATCAAGCTGTCGTCGCTGCTGAGCCAAAGCAAGGGCCCGCTGAGTAAGAGTCGCTTCCTCCTGCTTGAATGCCACGTGTTCAGCCAGAACACGATCAGCTTCTAGTTGAAGTTGGGTCCGCTGGTCTTCAAGACGGCGCATCTGAGCATCAACCTCTGCGATGTTAGCGTCCACCGCATCCGCTTCTCCGTCGTCTTCTCCATAGATTGAGACAACTGCTCCGCCGCAGCCTCAGTCCCAGCCACTTCACGCTCCCAACTGCTCACATCGGCCCGATGGGAAGCCTCGATTTCAGCAATCAACTTCCCTATCTCTGCATCTATCAAGACAGAGAGGTCATTTCGTTGGATGCGCTGCAGTTCCGCGAGCCGCTCGTCCAGCTCAATCACCGAAACCTCCAGAATTTCGGCCATATGGTCATGGCCTTGGTGAATGCGGATCAGCTCGATACAAGGCATTGCCAAAGCTTTTGCTGTCGCAAAGCTCCCATTGCCATCCATCACTGCAGATACTCCTTTCTCCAGCATTTTGTACACTCCCTCAACGAGGAACTTCACATACTCATCGGCATCCGCCAGCACCTGCGGCGTCATAGCAGGAGTTGGGGGAGCTACTACAGTTTGCAGACCGGAGGAGGATCCGCCAACCTCGATCTGAGAGGTTTGAACCTCGGCTGCAATAGGCTCTTCATCAACAGGGGCCAGACTGCTAGCCCGAGGTGCCGAAGAAACAGAAGGAGCCGGCACATGCGTCGTGATAGTACCCCAAGTGGAAGGAGCAACAGAGGGTTCCACACCCTTACCCTTCTCAAGCCCGGAGACATCACCGACGTCAACGGCCACCTCTTCTACCCCCGACGTTCTATCAGCATCAGCTACCTCCCCCGACAAAACGGGGAGATCAACATTTATCTCCTGGCCAGCCCCAGGAGACAAGACCGGCAGAAGGGTCTCATTCTTCTCAAGTCCCTCTACAGGGACAAAATCTGTCGCTACCGCCTGATCGGTAGCCATCTCTATGTCCATGGTTGAAGCCAAGGAAGGATTTCGGCAATGATTCGGCCGACCTCCTTTCATCATGACCAGGAGGGGAATCAACCCTCTTCTCTATCCTCACCGCTTCTGCTGCCCCCACAACGGACCCTTGCAACGCTGGAGGGACGTCACCAGAAGGCGACGAACTCCAATCCACTTCATCATCAGGATGCCTCGAGTCTGTAGGACCCTCAGCGTCCAAGGCCTCCACGGCAGATGGTACTATCCCAGAAGTTGTTGCGACTTCAAAGTCAGGAGATACTAAACCTCCGCGGGAACATCTTCGGGACCCTCCTCCACAGGAGACATCATCGTTGGTGGAATGCACTCCTCAGAAGAGCCTGCCACCTCCTTCGGCTTACTGGTGCCCGATTTCGAAGCACGAGACTTCTTCTTCAATCCCTACAAGAAGAAGAGCATAAGTCGCCACAATGACATAAAAAACTGGAATTATGAAGCACTCCTTACCTCAGCGGGAGCTAAGCCCGTTGGCGTTACAAGTGGCATTTCCGTAATCTTCGGGGTCGACGTCCTTCTCGACCTTTTCAGTACGAAAGAACCAGCTTTTGGGTCAGCCCGCCTTTTTCCAAAAGACGGGTCTCTTACTGGTGCCATAGCAGCGGCCCGATACCCCGCCAATTCTGGCGGACGATATGACCGAGCCGCCACCAACATATTCGTTGTTGCCTCCAACTGGGTTCCAATGATGAAACTAGTCTCCTGTCATAACCAAGAGACGTAGTATTCATAGTACAATACAGCTTGGCGGCCGGATATAAGATCGGCGGCCGAGGATTGCGAACTGGTGTGGTAAACTTAATGCTAGTGCATCCAGCGTTATAATACTGCCAGCCCCGGGCTCCATCCAGCAAACTCCCGATGAAGCCTAGACTGCTACTGGGATTTCGCAGCATTAGCTGAGTGTAGCCAAATTGACGAGCAAATCGGCTTGGCAAGTACGGTTCCAGATAACACCTGTTCTGATTTCGGTAGACCAGATGCGAAGGCCGGATACTCTGCAACCAACGAAAACTCCATTTCGGCAAAGTAACCGCATCCTCGCCAGAATCAACCAAATCCTGGTCGGCCTCGAAATTCTTGAAGATCGGGCCAACCTTCACGATTTCCCACCCTGAAGGAAGGACAAAACCCTCCTACAAACGGGGACGCCAGTGTAAGACCACTTCCTCTTGTAGAAGCGACGAATGAAGGCATCTCCTTCAACATGGTCCTCCTCAGGACCAGGACTCATCACATTCGGATGATGTAAGATCAGCCACCCCATAAGATAATGGAAAGGCAGCTCGGCCCGGGGAAAGTTGTCATTATTACCTTTCTCGTGGATCACATCATCAGCAAAAGACCTCAAACCGCGTAGCAGGTTGCACACCATCGCGGGGAGGAGAGCAAGAGGTCGTCCAAAGGCCAACTTCACTGCAGGCAAAATGAGATTCCGATGTACCCTCTCAACAGCACCGGATCCCCCTGCAAATATGCAATCCCGGAGCCATATCATCAAGTAGGCCGTCAACACTGCCTTAGATGACATCCGGTGCCCGCAGTGCCAGAAACAGCTGTACGTGTTCTTGCCGCTCTCATTTGAATGTGGGGGTCCTCTCGTCCAGCCGGGTTATTTCAGAACTCACTTCCGCGGGTGTCAAGCCCTGCGGAGTCGCAAACCGGATCCTCGAAGGATCCGCCAAATCCTGTCTGAAAACATAGTCCCTCCAAGCAGTCACGTGAGGTTGGGTCTTACCCTGTGTCCCTCCGGTGCATCAGATAATGATGGCTCGTCACCTCCTTGAAAACGGCCATCATCTCCGGGTCTTATCTTCCAAGACCTGGATCTCTTCATTCGATGGGAAATATTCCTCGTACGGTTTCGAGCCCCAAGGAAGCTTGGACACTTCGTACATCTCATGAAGGGCCAATCCCAACTCCCCCACTGGAGTAAAGAAGCTGCCAGTCTGGGCGTTGAAAAGCTCCAACAGCGCAAGGAACATCGGCTTATTGAGGTCCACGCCTGCCTGCGTGGCCCGAATGGCGGCAGTCAGCCCTATCTCTTTAAGCTCAACTTTGAACCTGGAAAGCACCCAGGAGGTCAACTCGTCCCACTTTGGGATGTAGTGACACCAACCTTCGACTCTAAAACCAGCTGTCGGATACATGACCTTCGATGTCAGCATCCGATTTGCAAAAGTCGGGGCACTGAAGGGAAACGTGTCATTTGGGACTTCACTATAGATGCTCCCGGGACGCAAAGCTCGGTAACTGAACGAAGAACCGGTTCGTGAGGCGGTCAAGGTATCTCGCTGGTTCGAGGTGGTGTCAATCGAAAGGGAACCCCCAAGGCACCTCCTTGAGAAGGAGTAAGTTCCCAATCCTTCTCTTCGAAGCTAGACGGTAAAAGGCTGTCAGTGGCAACTGGCGGTCAACCTGCCGCATGTATAACATCATGCCCTTAGCAGTAAAGAACCAGTCTTCTCTGATCTTCAATATCTTCGCTTCGGAAGAGACTAATCAGTCGCCAAACAGAAAGGCAGGCTTTAAGAAAGTCACACCTTCAGAATCAGCAGACTTCAGTTTACCGCTCTCCATCATACTCTGGAGGAAAAGCGGCAACTGGACCTGGATTTGTAGCATCCTCTCACGAGGTTGGTCCTGAAGGATAGCATCCTTTACAGGGTTGATCATCGCCTCATCAAAATCAACTCCCATCTGACAAAGAGAAGCGTCCAGGAGGACCTCATTCAACAAAGGGATCGTCATCGACACTGGCACGACAAAAGTGGAAGTCAGGCAAAAAGACAAAATATGTCAAGCAGACTGGCACATTGCCAGGGTATGAACCCATGCGCATCTGCTTCGGCGCATCATCAGGGCATAGGCCCATGCGCGTCAGCATGTCTCGGCGCATCATCAGGGCGTAAGCCCATGCGCCTTGGCATTGGAGCTTCGGCGCATTATCAGAGCATGAGCCCATGCACGTCAGCAAAGGCTTCGGCGCATCTTCAGGGAATAAAACCCATGCGCGTCAGCCATTAAAACCTCGGTGCATGATAAAGGTATAAACCTATGCACGTCGGCAGGATAGAACCTCGGCGTATCATTAAATACCGAAGTCTATATGCGTCGGCAGTTAGGGCACAGAGCCCAAAGCAAAGACGAAACCCACCTGTCACCTCAGGACGAACGTCGGCAAGAGGCACAAGAGTGATAGGTACATCCTCATCGGCGGACTCCTTCGCTTTCTTTTTCCTTGCTGGCAGCACCGCGAGGAGTCTTGGGAGCCATTCTCTCGAGGAAGGAGAAGTTAGGGTTTTTGAAGAAGAAACTCTAAAGAAGCAGAGGCACAGAGAAGAAGAACCCTTTCTCTCTCCAACTCTTACCATTTATAGGGCTTGGTCGCACGCGTGAACAGATGACGTATGATCTCAGCCGTCGCCTCGGGTTCTGTGCAAGGATAGCAGCAAAAAACCAAAAGATCATCATTAATCTTTTCGGTTACCGAGGCACCATCATCATCAACTGAGAAGAGCATGCGCCCGAACAGGCATGCGCCCAGAAATCATGCGCCCTGACCTCCATGCTTCTTATTCAAAGTATTCCAAACTTATTCAAAAGTTTTGAAAACTTTGAAGGGAGTCTTGTAGAAGCATGGAATTTCACAAACAGAAAACCCATGCGCCAGACACTACATGCGCCAGAACTCAGACGAAGAACTTCACAGCAAAGTCAATAAGTATAGACATTCGAAGAAGGACTTTTTATTTATATATAAAGTCTATTACATGTCTAGAAAAGGTTGTACAAAGGAGAATTTCTACAAAGGAAAGATCCTAAGTCTACAGCCAACGGCCACCATGCACCTCCAGTTAGGTGCAGCAGTCATCATGCGCTGCCAGTCACCAGGCGCTGTCTCAGGCGCAGCAGACATCATACGCCTCCAACCAGGCGCATCCCACCATATCTTCAGCAGCTCAGTCATGTGCATCCAGCTCAGTTATGTGCATCCCTTCAGCCAAATTCTTCCAGCCAGGCTCACCTGGCGAGCAGAGCCCAGTTATGTGTCGCTCTTCCAGCCAGGCTCACCTGATAAGTGCTTCGCCAAGCAAAGCATTTAACCCTCTGGCTGGAACCAAGGAAGAGAAGAGCACCGCAAATGTTGTGGCCAGGGAGGCTTCGAAAGAGCCTCCAAAGCCGAAGGAAGACCGTGATCGAAACCGCGGCTAAAGGAGCAGCTTTCGACACGATCAAAGTGGGAAAACCCCACTTTGCAGGAAGAGAGAGCCTTGCACCGCCATTCCGGTCTACGGCTCTTCCGGAAATAACGGAGACGAGGCTCGAGCATCCCTATCTTTGGATGCAACAGGCACCTTCCGCCTGCCTCAGAAGCCCTCGACTCCGTCTTTTGGATGTAACAGTCACCTTCAAGTGCATCAAAGACAACACAGCGTCTCATCTTCACCCTCGGGAGCACTTCGTCAACAGAATGCACCCGCATATTCAAGTTCATGTTGGAAGTACGTGAGGGAATGAGAAGCAAACCTTCTCTCCATGCCACTATTTATAGGCCAGGCAGATCAAACCCACACGCCAAGTGGATGACCCTCCGAATTCCGTGCAATAAATTTACATTAAATAGATGAACCGGACGCCTCGAATTCAGCCAACGGCTATTTATAGCACTCGAAAAGCGAGACAGCCGCATCATTAAAAGACATGTTCGATGCGCCAGCCAGACAGCGCATCACACGGACGCGCCCCTTCGGCATCAGGCGCATCACACAGACGCGCCCTACAGTACTCGGCGCATTATAGAGGGTGCGCCCCCACACATCTCCATACCGAGTGGAACGCCAACCGACGTGCCCACTCAGCTGTCCATCGAACGTCACCAACATTAAATGCTGAACTGACAGAGTTGGCAGCACGCCTCCCAAAGTCTGAACAGTTGACAGCTTTTATTCAGAAAACGAAGCGTCGGCAACGTCAGCATCATCATGACTCTATTCCAACGGCTACTGCCACGTGGCCACCCGCATGCGCCTCTACGGCCATGCGTCCACACCCGCATGCGCCTCTACGGCCATGCGTCCACACCCGCATGTGCCTCTACGGCCATGCGTTCCAAACCAGCATGCGCCTCAAAAGCCATGCGCCTCAGACCCTTCACTGATCCCTAAAGACAGAAGAAGAGTCTCCGGTTGAAGTTTTGCATGCGCCTCAAAAGCCATGCACCCCAGACTGATCTCTGATCCCAAAAGACAGAAGGAAAGTCGCCTGCATGCGCCTCAAAAGCCATGCGCCCCAAATGGTTTGTAACTCCTAAAGGTTATGAGCCGCAGCCTCCTCCTGCGCCCAATCCAAGATGCAGCTCACCAGATTACTCCTCTCCACCAAATTCGAGATCTTCGAACCATGGGTCGATGATACGTGTCCTTTGACTCAACTCGTCCAAGATTTCAGCAACGGAAAGATCTTCTCTCTGCTACGTACCGGCTCACAACAGCAGTATGAAGAGTTCTTCCCCTCGATCAGGGCGCAGCATCCGTGCGCCTCCATCAGCAACCTCCACGTGGCATCCCCACACCGGCGCATCCTGCATGCGCGCATGAGCAGCCAGCCTGCAAAACTATAAATAAGGGTCATCTCCTTCACACACACACAGAGACTCAGAACAGAAGACTCACAGAGAATCCACAACAGAGAATCACCGGAGAGGCAGTTCTAGACACTCAACGTCTTCCTCCTCTCAGCAAGCTCCAGCACCCAGAGCAATCAACACCTTCAGAGAACCGATAACCGCCGTCAGCCGGTCAACGGAGTCAACGCATTACCACTCGCTCCATTGGCACTAAGGACCCAGCTTAAACAAAAGTGTACTCCTAGGACTACATCTAAGTCCTATATTGTATCACTGTTCTGTTTGTATTAAGATTTCAATCAAAACAATTTTAATGGCAAACAATAACATTCTACCCTCCTTAAAAGAAATTCCGTCCTCGGAATTTATAAGAAAATAAGAAAGTTTGAAAATAGCAACAACTAAAGTTACCTTGATTATTGAATAAGTAGGGATATTGTTGTCGCATATCTTTCTCTCTTTCCCAAGTGGATTCTCCAGGTGAGTTCTTGTTCCAAGATACCCGAACCAATGAAATAGTCTTGTTCTTAAGAACTTTCTGTCTGCGATCCAAAATTTCCACTGGCTTCTGTTCTAGGCGTAGAGTTGGACCCACTGTGATCTCTGAATGATCGAGTATGTGACTGGAATCCGGTACATATTTTCGAATTTGGGATACATGGAATACATTATGGACTCCTTCCAAAGAGGGTGGTAAAGCCAGTCGGTAGGATACATCTCCCACTCGTTCCAAAACATCAAATGGGCCTATATATCTCGGACTTAGCTTTCCTCTTGTTCCAAATCTGATTGTTCCCCGAGTTGGCAAAATCTTTAAAACACATGATCACCAGCCTTGAATTCCAAGTTTCTTTGATGCTTATCGGCCCACATTTTATATCGGTCTTGCGCTGCTTGGAGATGACTTCGAATTGCCTTGACCTTGTCTACAGTCTGTGTAACTAGCTCTGGACCCAGGAGTTGACGTTCTCCTACATCACTCCAGCATATTGGTGACCGACACTTCCTTCCATACAAAGCTTCAAATGGTGCCATTTTAATGCTAGCCTGATAGCTGTTGTTATATGAGAACTCAATTAAATACAAATGGTCATCCCAGGATCCTCCGAAGTCTAAGGTACATGCTCTTAACATATCTTCTAGGATTTGAATCATTCTTTCCGACTGACCATCAGTTTGTGGATGGTATGCTGAACTGAACTTTCGGCGAGTACCGAGACTATCTTGTAAGCTTTTCCAAAACTTAGAGGTAAACCGAGTATCTCTGTCTGATACGATACTCACCGGTACTCCATATTGACTAACAATATTTTTCATGTACATATCTGCTAAGAGCTCGGTAGGTTGACCGACCCGAAATGGTAAGAATCTTGCAGATTTAGTAAGCCTGTCCACAATTACCCAATAGTATTATTACCCCTTCTTGTTCTTGGTCCGGATACAAAATCTATCGTAATATGTTCCCATTTCTATTCGGGTACAGGCAGAGGTTGAAAAAGTCCGACAGTCCGTTGATGTTCGGCCTTTACTTGTTGACATACCAAATATTTTGACACAAACTTGGCTACCTCTTGTTTCATTTCGTGCCACCAGAAATTTTGCTTCAGATCCTTATACATCTTCGTACTCCCAGGATGAATGGAGTACTGAAAACTATGTGCTTCAGACATTATCTCGGTCCGGAGTTCTCCATATGGCACACACAAACGATTTCCAAACCTCAAGGATCCATCGGGATGCTTAATCAATCCAGTTTGTATTCCAGCCTCAGTCTTGCTCCATAGTCTTTGCAGTTTCATATCATCCTTTTGCGCCTCTTTAATTCTTTCTATTAGGGGTGACTGTATTTGTAAGTTTTTCCAGATTCCAGCTGTTACTGGACATATACTTCAATCCCCATCTTCCTCAGATCTTCCAATATTTCTTTAGGTGTATTCATAAAGAAAGCTGCGGGTCTTCTACTTAAGGCATCGGCTACTTTGTTTGCCTTTCCCGGATGATACTCCAACTCCATATCAAAGTCCTTAAGCAACTCTAACCACCTTCGTTGCCTCATGTTTAACTCTTTTTGAGTAAATACATACTTCAAACTTTTATGATCTGTATATCTTGATTTGTTCACCATATAAATAATGTCTCCATAATTTTAATGCAAAGACTACAGCTGCCAATTCCAGATCGTGAGTTGGGTAATTTCTTTCATGATTCTTCAGTTGGCGAGATGCATAAGCAATGACCCTTCCATGTTTCATTAACACACAACCTAATCCTTTTCCTGAAGCATCACTATAGATCTCATAGCCTCCTGATCCTGATGGTAGTGCCAGTACTGGAGCTGTGATGAGTCTTTCCTTCAGTTCCTCAAAGGCTGCTTGACACTTATCAGTCCAATTAAAATTTTCATTCTTTCGGGTCAATCGAGTGAGTGGCTCCGCAATTCTTGAAAAATTCTCCACAAATCTCCTATAATATCCAGCTAGACCCAGAAAGCTTCAGATTTCTGCTACATTCTTAGGAGTAGACCATGACTTGCAGCTTCTACTTTCTTAGGGTCCACCGATATCCCTTCTCCGCTCACTATATGACCTAAGAAGGAAATTTTGTCCAACCAGAATTCACATTTGTTTAACTTCCCATACAATTTCTCTTGTCGTAAAGTTTGAAGCACTATCCTCAAATGTTCTTCATGTTCCTTTTTATTCTTTGAGTAGATCAATATATCATCAATGAATACAATCACAAATTTATCCAAGTATTGATAAAATATTCTGTTCATCAGGTCCATAAATATGGCTGGAGCATTAGTTAGCCCAAAAGGCATAACTTGAAACTCATAGTGCCCATAACGGGTTCTAAAAGCTGTCTTTGGTATATCCTCCTTTCTTACTTTCACATGGTGATATCCCGATCTGAGGTCAATTTTGGAAAATACTGTTGCTCCTCCTAATTGGTCAAACAATTCCTCAATTCTTGGCAATGGGTATTTATTTTTGATAGTTACTTCATTTAAGGCTCTATAATCTATCACTAACCTCAGACTTCCGTCTTTCTTCTTTACGAATAGTACAGGTGCTCCCCAAGGAGATCCACTAGGCCTGATAAATTCCTTAGCCAACAATTCCTTGATTTGTTTATTCAATTCAACCAATTCTTCCTTGTTTATTGGATAAACTTTCTTTGTAACAGGTGCAGCTCCAGGAATTAGATCGATACAAAATTCAACGATCCTGTTAGGTGGTAATCCTGGTAGTTCATCAGGAAATACATCCTTAAATTCGTCTACAATCTTGGGCCATTCTACTACTTGGTTCTGAAAATTTCTTCCTGATGGTAATTCGAATTTTTCTAGTTCTTTTCCATCAAATTCCTTCTGATCTCTGATAAATTCATGTATATCCTTACCGGGTAGTGAAAATTGTACATTTTCTTGCCTATAGTCTATAACTGCTGAGGCCAAGGTTAACCAGTCCATCCCAAATACCACATCATAGTTATTCATGGGAAACACTAGTGGCTTAAAGCTTTCTCCTCCCATTTTAATTGGGTAATTTCTAAGTATTCGGCTAACCTCTACAATACCATTACCCGTAAGGATTTTTAATTTTTTGACTAGGGATTGAGTGATTATATCATACATGGATATAAAAGATGCAGATATAAACGAGTGAGTTACCCCAGAATCAAATAATACTGATGCGGGGCTAGATGATGCAAGTATGGTACCTGACACCACTTCTCTGGCCATTTCTTCTTCGTTGACATTCATCATGAAAGCTTGTCTATGCTTGTCACCCTCATTTCCCGTATTTTCCCGTATTTCGTATTTATACTCGTATCTGGATTTTGGCATATATTTTATTTTTCTCAAACTTGTGGAATTTTAGTATTTCTCGTATTTTGGGTTTTGGCATGGCTCGGTTTTATTGGGTTGGTCCGGTTTGGTTTGGTTATGTGTTGGATCACCTTAGCCTATGCTACCCCTCAACCCACCACAACTCCCCCTCTTTATATCCCCACCTACCACTCTCTCTCCTTATAACTTCCACCATTAATTCCTTCTTCTTCTTCTTCTCCTTCCTCCACAACTCTCCTAACCCTAGGCAAGTGCACCTTGCTACTTCATGAGAGCCCCATTTTCTTGGTTCATTTGCTAGATTAGGACATGGTGATCAACATTAGAACTTGGTGTTTTGTGATTTGAAGTCTCCTTTGCACTAGATCTAAGTTATTTCTATTTTCGGATTTTGTATGGTTTGATCTCCTTAAGTTGGATTTTCATGGATTTTGGTGTTTTCAAGTGGAAGAGCATTCAATTTCACCCAAGTTGGAGCTTTGGAAATCTGAATTTGGAGCTCGGATGGCCAAGTTATGAACTTTTGAAGCTTGGGTTCTACCATGGTATTCTTGCTCTTTGGAGAAGACAGTGAGCAGTGTGCAAAGCTGTTTAGCTTACGCACACTGAGCTGTGCGCGCTCTTTAGCGTGCGTACGCAGGCTTGAGTACGCTTCCTGTTGGAAGCGTGTCTCCTTGAGCGTGCGTGACTTTCACGCAGCTGCTCCCTTGAGCGTGCGTGACTTTCACACAGCTGCTCCCTTGAGCGTGCGTGACTTTTCACGTAGCTGCTCCCTTGAGCGTGCGTGACTTTCATACAGCTGCTCCCTTGAGCGTGCGTGAATTTCACGTAGCTGCTCCCTTGAGCGTGCGTGACTTTTACGCAGCTGCTCCCTTGAGCGTGCGTGACTTTCACGCAGCTGCTCCCTTGAGCGTGCGTGACTTTTCACGCAGCTGCTCCCTTGAGCGTGCGTGACTTTCACGCAGCTGCTCCCTGTAGCGTGCGTGACTTTCACCTACGCTGCTCTCTCAGTGTGCGTGACTTTTCGTACGCTGCTCCCCTGACCCCTTGCTTAACCCGCAGGCTCTTGGAGTTTTGGTCTTATTTCTTTAAGCTTGGCTTTCTATAGTCCTGTATATTGATATTTTATTAGATATTTTATGCCTATTTTATATCCTTACGTCTTTTGTCATGAACTTGATTTTACTTAATATGTTTGGAATGACTATTGTACATGGCACGGTATGACCAGGAACTAGCATAACACACAGTGACCCATGGTAGTGCACTCCTGACATGACCAACCTGACATGATAGTGGCCCGTCGTGGCGCACTCCCGACAAGTACCCTGACATAATTTATCTTGATAACTTAACTTGACTTGCCTTGACACCGTAGGTAGTTCTTTCTTGCTTGCTTGTTAAATCCACTTGTCCTGTCTTGCATCATGTCTAGGAGGGGACTCCTGAGTACCACGGTCAGGAGTACCTACTAAAATGGATTAAGATTAATAACTAGAATAACTCAGTAGTCATAAAGAGATGACACAGCTACAGGCAATCCCGTTACCTGGGCGCTCTTGGGATCTGTAGCCTGCCGTCGAGTAGGGCACATTTCCAGTGCACCGTCGAGTGTTGCACCCTCTAAGTTACCTAAGGGTACATGTGTCTCCTGGACAATGTACCCACCTGAATTCAACCCTAATATTTCGTCCTGGGTAGCCTGGATGGTCTGCAGGGCTTGTGGCTGTGGAACAACCTCACTGCATCTTGTTAGTAATTAGGCATGTGATAACCCATAGTTATAGTAAGCCGTAGTATCTGCTTGGCCGTGATTGATTGAATGAGGTATAACCAGTTAGCCATGGCTTGACCCAGTACAGATTTGCTCCCTGTCTTGATTTCTTGCATTATTATCTTGCCGATAAATGGTGGGAAACCAAGCTCTGTTCAGATGAAAGGTTACAACCCCGGTCCTTGTTTGGTTTACGGGTTGTAACCTGGCTATCGGAATAGTTCCATGGTTATCTCGTCGTATATCATCCTGACATGTTTTCGTAATTTTAGTTTTAATATTAGATTTTCTTGTGCTAATTGCTGGCTTTTGTTCTTATTTCGTGGCCCCCTGTGGCACTTGCTCTTTCTGGGGTTGACCCAGCTGGTTTTGTGTGGCCAAATTTTGGAGCAGCTCCCGAGGATCTACCAAGCTTCCAGCCCGATGGTGGCGACTAGAAGGAACCCGGGCTACGAGTGGGTTTTCTATTTTGTTTCGCTCACTCTATTGTAAAGTTATTCTTTTGAGGCGTTTAGCCGACGAGCACCTGTTAGCTCGATGCACTTTACTTACTGTCTGCCTACGGGCTGTAAACATGATTAACAAATCCTAGGGTTGATCATGTATGACTTAACTCTTGCTAGTCCTCGTATTTTACGACTAGCTTCATGATCAGCTGATATGTAATATTTGGGACGCCTTTTATTTATATTTGGTGGTCAAACATCTTGTAATTATATTACTTTCTTGAGATTGAGATAATAGGATTGACTTTAAGAGACTGTTAGCTTGTAGTAAACCCATATCTAGACAGCCGTGACCGTATAGTTGAGATGTATTCTATTTCAATATACGTAGCTGGCTATGTCTACCCCCGCTCCAGTATTCTGGTTCTGGGGCGTGACATGGTTTAAGTGGTGGCCCATACAGGTCTTGTCAATCAAGAAATGTGAGGTTTACCGAATAGATGTCTCAATCAGTATTCGCCTTTGATCTCCGCCCGTATTTTCAAATCCCTGAAATTCTTGACCTGATTACATGCTTGTATCGTTGATCTGTCCTGGTCCTTCCTTATTGTTTTCCTGTGTCGTCTTCCTCAGCGGCACTGTACCTGACCCTGCCGATCAGCAAGGAGGAGCACCTCTCGTGGACCAGCAGCAACCTGGAGATCAAGCCCAGCATTCCGGAGTCGCCTCCAGAGTGATACCTACTGGAGGAGATCACCAGTTCGGCCCGTCCTGCCCGTAGAGCCAGATGATGGTACCTTAGTAGGCCTCATCAGAACCTTGATAGCTTCCCAGGATCGTCGAAGCGACGCCCTACACCAGACAGTTCAAGATGCTTTGACCCGAGGCGGACATCCAGGGAACCAGGCGGCCAACAGCTTCAAGCGCTTAAACCCTCCTTTCTTCGACGGCAGCGAGGATGCGATTGCCGCGGATGCATGGCTTCAGGATACCGAAGTGATTCTGGAAGCAGCTAGGACACCCGAGAATGAGAAGGTGGTGGTGGTACGCCTGCAGTTGTTGGATTTAGCTCGCAATTGGTGGGCGGCGCAGGCCATGGGATTAGTGGCACCCATTGCTTGGGTAGTATTTAGGGAGAGATTCCAGACGAAGTACTTTGAAGCTGTGGCTCGGTACGACCTGCAGACCAGATTTACCAACTTGAAGCAAGGAGGCAGAACGGTCGACAGTTATGCATCAGAGTTTTCTAGGCTCAGTAGGTTTGCCCCCACCTTGGTGGCGATCGAGTTTGATAGGGCCCAGCGGTTCCAGCAGGGACTGCATTTGGAGATCTTGTTGGCGGTTGAGCAGTTCGAGCACCAGACGTTCGATGCAGTCTTGAGGGCAGCTAGGAGGCATGAGTACACCTCCCAGAGGATCGTGGATAGGACCGAAAGTAGGAAGCGGTCCCACAGTCAGATGCACCAATCATCAGCTCCATCCCCGGCAGCTAGGAGATTGACCATTGGAACTCCGAGGTGGGCAGCCTCAGTAACGTCGGTTCAGCATTCGACCCTGACGTACCCGCAGCAGTAGAAGCAGAAGCAGACTTTCGCTATGGGATGTTCTCTTTGCGGTAAGCCAGGCCATGTAGTGGCGGATTGTCGTAGGGCGCAGGGATTGTGCCTGGCTTGTGGAGCAGCAGATCATAGGATAGGGGCTTGCCCGAATAGGGGTGGTTCATCAGCATCCAACCCTTCTAGCTCTTCGATGAGAGGACCGGCCCCAGTACCAGTTCAGCAGCAGCAAGCAGCAGTATCAGTCTTCGAGGCCCTTGCCGCCTCAGTCTCAGGCATTCCAGCAACAGCACCCCCAGCAGTATGCACAAGCCCAAGCTCAGACCCAGAATAGGCAGAAAGGTTTCCAGCAGAGGGGACCAGCAGCCAGAGGACAAGGTCAGGCCATGATGATGGCTATGGAAGAAGAAGTTGCACCAGGTAAGGTTGTGGCAGGTACTATTCTCGTCAACTCCTCTCCAGCGTCTGTATTATTTGATTCTGGTGCATCCCATTCATTCATGTCTGCACGATTCGCGACACGGATAGGATTGGAGCCCGAGTCATTATCAGTGAGGCTCAATATACTTACTGGTAATGGTCTTGTGGGAGTAGATCGAGTGTTTTCCTCGTGTCGGATCGTAGTTAGCGGTAGGGAGTTCCCCGCTAGATTCATAGAGTTTCCTATGGCAGACTATGATGTAGTCCTAGGCATGGATTGGTTGAGGAACCAGTATGCTAGGATAGACTGCCATATTGGCAGAATTGTCTTTAGTATCCCCGGCGAGCCAGAGTTTTCGTTTTCCAGAGGCGCAGTGGAGCCATCTTCCCCAGTATTGCGGATGGCAGTAGCAGCAGTGCAGTTACCCCGGATAGTTGAAGAGTTTCCAGATGTCTTTCCAGAGGAGCTTCCAGGGATGCCGCCGGAGCAGGAGATTAAGTTCACTATAGACTTGATTTCCGGGATAGCACCAGTGTCAGAGCGAGTCTACAGGATGGCACCTTCAGAATTGGAGATTTTGTACAAGATGATTGAAGAACTGAGGACCAAGGGATTCATTCGTGCAAGTGGATCGACTTGGGGAGCCCCGATGCTTCTTGTGAAAAAGAATGATGGTACGTCCAGGCTATGTATTGATTGTCGTACCTTGAATTCGGTGACAATCAAGAACAGATACCCTCTTCCGAGGATAGATGACTTGTTTGATCAGCTCAGAGGGGCTTCAGTGTTCTCGAAGATCGACTTGCGGTCAGGATACCACCAGATCAGAGTCAGAGAATAGGACATCCCGAAGACAGCATTCAGATCGAGGTATGGACATTGGGAGTTCCTTATTATGCCCTTTGGAGCGACCAATGCGCCGGCCGTATTCATGGACCTCATGAATCGCATTTTCATGCCTTACTTGGACTAATTTGTGATCGTGTTCCTAGATGACATCCTGGTCTACAGCAAGAGTGAAGCAGAGCATGAGCAGCATCTCAGAGTCGTCCTTCAGACGCTTAGGGAGCATCAGTTGTACGCCAAGTTCAGTAAATGTGAGTTCTGGCTCGATCGTATTTCGTACTTGGGTCACATCATTACCCGAGGAGGAGTGGAAGTGGATCCCCAGAAGATTGTGGCTATCGAGTCATGGCTGGTACCCAGCTCAGTGGCAGAGGTTCGCAGCTTCCTTGGATTGGCCGGCTACTACCGGCGGTTCGTTTCAGATTTCGCAAGGATTTCAGCGCCAATAACCCAGTTGACCCGCAAGGATGTGCCATTTGTTTGGACAGCAGAGTGTCAGGAATCATTTGAGAAGTTGAAGCGAGGTTTGATAAGGCTCCCATTCTCACCCTTCCAGATGGGACCGGAGGATTCACAGTTTATTGCGACGCTTCAGGCAGAGGATTGGGGTATGTCTTGATACAGCATGGGAAGGTAATATCTTATGCGTCACGCCAACTTCGTGATCATGAGAAGAATTACCCGACCCACGACTTGGAATTGGCGGCAGTAGTGTTTGCTTTGAAGTTGTGGAGACACTACTTGTACGGAGACAGAGTGGAGATCTTTACTGATCATAAGAGCCTGAAGTATGTTTTCACCCAGAAGGACCTTAATATGCGGCAGAGAAGATGGCTCGAGCTATTGGTGGATTATGATATGGATTTGCAGTATCATCCCGGGAAGGCCAACGTTGTAGCAGATGCATTGAGCAGGAGAGCCAGAGTTTATTTTCTGACGGCGCAACCAGAATTATTGGCAGATCTTCAGAAGATGGGAATTGAGATGGTTCTTCCAACTAGTATGGCATTGACGGCCAGTCTACAGGTTCAGTCCAGCATAGTTAAGAGGATCCAGATGGTGCAGTCAGCAGATTCCAAGCTTCAGCGACTCAGAGCAGAGTGTGAAGCAGGAAGAAGGCCAGAGTTATGTATCCATGAGGACGGTACACTTCGGTACGGCACTCATCTTTGTGTACCTAGTGGAGATATCAGACAGGAAGTCATGGCAGAAGCCCATAGTTCGTAATATTCTATTCATCCGGGTGGTACGAAGATGTACCGTAATATTCGTCAGCATTTTTGGTGGAATGGCATGAAGAGGGAGATAGCCCGGTTTGTCTCTCGGTGTTTGGGTTGCCAACAGGTTAAAGCTGAACATCAGAGGCCCGCTGGACTTCTTCAACCCTTACCGATCCCAGAATAGAAATGTGAACATATAACCATGGAATTCGTGACCGGATTGCCCAGATCTCCGGCCGGCAGAGATGCTATTTGGGTAATTGTGGACAGGCTTACCAAGGTGGCACACTTTCTTCCATTCAGGGTTGGACAGTCGATGGCGCAGCTAGAAGAGATGTACCTCAGGCAGATCGTCAGGCTTCACGGTGTGCCAGTCAGCATCACCTCAGGCAGGGATTCAAGATTCACATCACACTTTTGGCGCAGCTTGCAGAAAAGTTTGGGGACTCGCCTTCAGTTCTGCTCAGCTTATCACCCGCAGACGGATGGACAATCAGAGCGCACAATCCAGACCCTTGAAGATATGTTGAGATCCTGTACCCTTGACTTCGGTGGTTCCTGGGAGAATCATCTGCACCTAGTGGAATTCTCGTACAACAACAGTTATCAGGCCAGTATCCAGATGGCACCCTTCGAGGCTCTTTATGGCAGGAAGTGCAGATCCCTGCTAGCATGGGACGATGTCAGAGAGAGGCAGATGCTCGGACCCGAATTGATTTCCCAGATGGTTGAAGTGGTCAGGAAGGTCAGAGATCACCTCCGAGTTGCCCAGGACCGCCAGCGCCATTGGGCCGATGCTCATCGACGTCCCTTAGAATTTGCTGTCGGCGACCATGTATTCCTTAGGATCTCGTCTAACCGCGGTGTCATTTGCTTTGGCGTGCGGGGAAAGCTTAGTCCTAGGTATATAGGGCCGTTCGATATTCTAGAGCGAGTAGGAGATGTATCCTATCGTCTCGCTCTTCCGTCGTCGCTAAGTGAGGTACATGATGTATTCCATGTGTCCCAATTACGACGGTATATTCCGGACCCGAGCCACATCCTAGACCATTCGGAATTGGTTGTTGGTACCAACCTTTCGTATGAGGAGAGGCCCGTGTCGATTTTGGACCGGAGGAAAAAGATACTCAAGAACAAGACTATTAAATTAGTCCGTGTTGCTTGGGGTCATCACTCTCTAGGTGAGTCAACGTGGGAGCGTAAGGACGACATCCGATCACGATATCCCTACCAGTTTGACTCGTGAGGTATAATGTCTTTCTTATGCCTTACATTTCCCTTCCTTGCTTGTATTGTATGATTGTATGATTGGACTGCTTAGTGTAGCTTACCTGTGCTTAGTGTAGCTTGTCGTGGCAATCTCTAGCTCCTTGATTAAATTCCGAGAATGGAATTCTTTTAAGGTGGATAGAGTTGTCACCCTCATTTCCCGTATTTTCTCGTATTTCGTATTTATACTCGTATCTGGATTTTGGCATATATTTTATTTTTCTCAAACTTGTGGAATTTTAGTATTTCTCATATTTTAGGTTTTGGCATGGCTCAGTTTTATTGGGTTGGTTCGGTTTGGTTTGGTTATGTGTTGGATCACCTTAGCCTATGCTACCCCTCAACCCACCACAACTCCCCCTCTTTATATCCCCACCTACCACTCTCTCTCCTCATAACTTCCACCATTAATTCCTTCTTCTTCTTCTCCTCTTTCCTCCACAACTCTCCTAACCCTAGGCAAGTGCACCTTGCCACTTCATGAGAGCCCTATTTTCTTGGTTCATTTGCTAGATTAGGACATGGTGATCAACATTAGAACTTGGTGTTTTGTGATTTGAAGTCTCCTTTGCTCTAGATCTAAGTTATTTCTATTTTTCGGATTTTGCATGGTTTGATCTCCTTAAGTTGGATTTTCATAGGTTTTGGTGTTTCCAAGTGGAAGAGCATTCAATTCCACCCAAGTTGGAGCTTTGGAAATCCGGATTTGGAGCTCGGATGGCCAAGTTATGAACTTTTGAAGCTTGGGTTCTACCATGGTGTTCTTGCTGTTTGAAGAAGACAGTGAGCAGTGTGCAGAGCTGTTTAGCTTACGCACACTGAGCTGCGCGCGCTCTTTAGCGTGCGTACGCAGGCTTGAGTACGCTTCCTGTTGGAAGCGTGTCTCCTTGAGCGTGCGTGACTTTCACGCAGCTGCTCCCTTGAGCGTGCGTGACTTTTCAAGCAGCTGCTCCCTTGAGCGTGCGTGATTTTCACGCAGCTGCTCCCTTGAGCGTGCGTGACTTTTCACGCAGCTGCTCCCTTGAGCGTGCGTGACTTTTCACGCTGCTGCTCCCTTGAGCGTGCATGACTTTCACGCAGCTGCTCCCTTGAGCGTGCGTGACTTTCACGCAGCTGCTCCCTTGAGCGTGCGTGACTTTTCACGCAGCTGCTCCCTTGAGCGTGCTTGACTTTCACGCAGCTGCTCCCTTGAGCGTGCGTGACTTTCACGCAGCTGCTCCCTGTAGCGTGCGTGACTTTCACCTACGCTGCTCTCTCAGCGTGCGTGACTTTTCGTACGCTGCTCCCCTGATCCCTTGCTTAACCCGCAGGCTCTTGGAGTTTTGGTCTTATTTCTTTAAGCTTGGCTTTCTATAGTCCTGTATATTGATATTTTATTAGATATTTTACGCCCATTTTATATCCTTACGCCTTTTGTCATGAACTTGATTTTACTTAATATGTTTGGAATGACTATTGTACATGGTACGGTATGACCAGGAACTAGCATAACACGACAGTGACCCGTGGCGGTGCACTCCTGACATGACCAACCTGACATGATAGTGGCCCGTCGTAGCGCACTCCCGACAAGTACCCTGACATAATTATTCTTGATAACTTAACTTGACTTGTCTTGACACCGTGGGTAGTTCTTTCTTGCTTGCTTGTTAAATCCACTTGTCCTGTCTTGCATCATATCTAGGAGGGGACTCCTGAGTACCACGGTCAGGAGTACCTACTAAAATGGATTAAGGTTAATAACTAGAATAACTCAGTAGTCATGAAGAGATGACACAGCTACAGGCAATTCCGTTACCTGGGCGCTCTTGGGATCTGTAGCCTGCCGTCGAGTAGGGCACATTTCCAGCGCACCGTCGAGTGTTGCACCCTCTAAGTCACCTAAGGGTACATGTGTCTCCTGGATAATGTACCCACCTGAATTCAACCCTAATCTTTCGTCCTGGGTAGCCTGGATGGTCTGCAGGGCTTGTGGCTGTGGAACAATCTCACTGCATCTTGTTAGTAATTAGGCATGTGATAACCCTAGTTAGTTAAAATAGTAAGCCGTAGTATCTGCTTGGCTGTGATTGATTGAATGAGGTATAACCAGTTAGTCATGGCTTGACCCAGTACAGATTTGCTCCCTGTCTTGATTTCTTGCATTATTATCTTGCCGATAAATTATGGGAAACCAAGCTCTGTTCTGATGAAGGGTTACAACCCCGGTCCTTGTTTGGTTTACGGGTTGTAACCTGGCTATCGGAATAGTTCCATGGTTATCTCGTCGTATATCATCCTGACATGTTTTCGTAATTTTAGTTTTAATATTAGATTTTCTTGTGCTAATTGTTGGCTTTTGTTCTTATTTCGTGGCCCCTTTGTGGCACTTGCTCTTTCTGGGGTTGACCCAGCTGGTTTTGTGTGGCCAGATTTTGGAGCAGCTCCCGAGGATCTATCAAGCTTCCAGCCCGATGGTGGCGACTAGAAGGAACCCTGGCTACGAGTGGGTTTTCTATTTTGTTTCGCTCACTCTATTGTAAAGTTATTCTTTTGAGGCGTTTAGCCGACGAGCACCTGTTAGCTCGATGCACTTTACTTACTGTCTGCCTACGGACTGTAAACATGATTCACAAATCCTAGGGTTGATCATGTATGACTTAACTCTTGCTAGTCCTCGCATTTTATACGACTAGCTTCATGATCAGCTGATATGTAATATTTGGGACGCCTTTTATTGTATATTTAGTGGTCAAACATCTTGTAATTATATTACTTGCTTGAGATTGAGACAATAGGCTTGACCTTAAGAGACTGTTGGCTTGTAGTAAACCCTCATATCTAGACAGTCGTGACCGTATAGTTGAGATGTATTCTATTTCAATATACATAGCTGGCTATGTCTGCCCCCGCTCTCCAGTATTCTGGTTCTGGGGCGTGACAATGCTGCTTCTTCTTTTTGTTATTACCCCGACCAGCCTTTTGTGCTTGGTGGAATTGATGAGCTTGGGGTGCTAGGGCTGGCCTCTGTTGGTATCCGGTAGGTACATGAGCTTGAGCTGGAGATGCTGCATAAGTTGTAGGTCTTGGCCCATTCGTCTGAAGTAGAGGTCTTGGTCGGAATCCTTGCAAATTATTCTGCACCTCAAATCTTCTAGTGGCTTGTCGAGGACACTGTTGTATCTGATGTTCAGAAGATCCACATCTGAGGCACCTTCCCAGAAGCTTCCTACAGTCATTCTTTGTGTGTCCAGGCTTCCCACAATATGTGCAGCTCTGACGGTTTTTATTTTGTTCGGTTTGGATATATTTCTGTTGTCCCTGCCCTGAGTTCCTACCGTAAGAAGAGCTAGTTTCCAAGTTTCGCTTTTGGCCTTCTAGCTTCGAGTTAATTTTGTCATTCTGCATTCTTTCTTGGTCTCTAGCTGCTTCAACCACCTCAGCATAAGTCTAACATGCATAAGGTGCGACCTTCATCTTTAATTTGTCATTTAGTCCTTTCCGGAATCGGGCTATCTTTGCCTTTTCCGTGGCTACCATATGGGAAGCATAGCGACTAAGTCTTATAAATTCTGCCGCGTACTCATTGACAGAGGTCTTATTCTGCTTCAAATATATGAATCTCCTTTCCAGCTCCATCCTGGCGCTGGCGGGAAAGAACCTTTCTTCAAATCTCCTTTTAAATTCCTCCCAGGATATAATCTCATTGGAGTCTTCGGGGTGCTGTGCACTCCACCAGTGTTCAGCCACATCCTTTAGTTGTATTCTTACTAGAAACATCACATCATCTGGTACGATCTTGGTGCCCTTCAACAACCCCTCGGTAGTCTTTAACCATTGAACCGCTTCCAAAGGAGTTTTGGTCCCATCGAAGTTAGGTGGATTTATATTCCTGAAGTCTTGGATTGTCCCAATTTTCGGTACAGGAGCGACATCAAGCCTTTCTAGTATTCTAGCTGATGTGGCTTGGGCAAGTTGGACTTGTTGGGCATTAGTCTCTAGGACCTTCTGGAAAATTTCAAGAACATCAGTCGTCCGCGGTTCTGAAGATTCAGGTTGCGTCGACTTTTGAGTTGAAGGAGAAGACATTTTTCTGGATATTAAGAATTCACAATTCTTAATATGAGGTTGAAAATAATTAATGACTCAAGAATACTTAATTACCTATTAAAGGAAGATGAATTTGCAAAACTAAGATCAATTGCAATTCGGAAAGATCAGATATACATAGGCACACTTTTATTTAGTTCACAAGAGGACAATATACTTTCAGGGAGTCATCCTCACATACTAATACATTTCTACCCTTTCTAACCTTATAGAGAGCTATTTCCATCTGCTGATTACAAAAGTGGTACAACAGTCAAAATATTTTTCCTTATTAAGCCATTTCTTCCTATTAAGTGCACCCTTCTTCCAGCACTAAGAATGTCAAGTACCTTATCCTAGGGTTCTTGCTAGACTTCCTAAGAATACAACTTAGGATCTCAACCTATATAGGTCTCTAAATCAGACCTGCATGGGCCACCACTAAAAGACGTGTCACGCCCCGGTTCCAAATAGAATTTTCGGAGCACTGTGATACATCTCTAGGCTACGCACCCGTATAACACATGTCTTGTCATACCTGCGATTGTCGCCTGTAAATTCTAGGATAAAGTATAAACATCGAGAGACATTCTAAAGTAATTTACATCTATTTACACAAAACTCGCATGTTCGATCACATATTTACATTCTTTTTTACATCCAAAAAGTTCATAGCTATACATAGAACAACAAACGACAACTACTCATTCCAACATCTTTCATTTCCTTATATCATTCATAAAGCTCCTTCTCGGTGTAAGGTTGCACTTCTTCCTGGTCTTCAGCATGCCCTAGTGAACAAAACTAGGTCGTCAATACGACGAGCAAGTCCTCGGTCAAGGAACGGAATAAGTAAAATAAGTTGATAAAATTTATTAAAATTAAATCGGAATAAAGAAAACAAATTATGGATAAAGTTTGCAAAAATTTGAAATTCTACTTAAAAATGGAATTCATATTTCTGCACATTCCAAGACTACTGTTGTATTACAGAAATGTAAAGAGCCTCTAACAACTCCTAATGCAATACGCAACATTTAGAGAAATACTTCTGGATCACACAACTTCTATTATCTCAACAATAATCCCATTTACCCGGGATCAGGTTTATACTTAATGGACGGTGCTTAGATTTATCAGTCCCATTAGTATCAGGATCACATATTGATGTGATATAGTCAGGATAACACATGAGTGGTTTTCCGAGTTATCGGAATCAAGTGTTATAACAAATGTCGTATGACTTAAAATTTTTCAACAATATCGGAGCAGGCTACATTGGATATTACATGACCGAATTCGGGGATTCGGAATCCAATGGAAATCAGGAAATAAGAAACAGAAAATAGGAAAGTGAGCTAAGCCTCACCTCGGACATCGTATGGCCGTACGAATGCCGAAAATCAGAAACTGATCAGTTTTTTATAAAATATAATATTGCAAGAGTTCGAAGCTGTGATCCAAGATTTCTCTCCCATCCCAATGACATCCTAATCTACAACTAAATCTAGGTTTGGACTTTCTAAAAATCTATCTCTTGGGATTTCCGAAAATTTTGGCAGAGTCTCCTTTGTATTTGTCGACTCCGGAAAATTCACAAGAGATATAAAAACTTGAAAGAAGAATTCGGGTTCGCCGACCCCTTCGGTGGAGCAACCCTCAACACCGGAACCACGTAATATAATTTTCCGGGTTCGCCGACCCCTTCGGTGGAGCAACCCTCAACACCGGTACCACACATTTAAGTATATATGCAATCTAAATAAACTTTCTTACCTTAACAGCCAATAGTCAATCAAGCAAATTTATTTTGGTATTTTTCCTTCTAAAAACTTATCCAAAACGAAATGGTTAGTAATACAATAATACCAAATATAAAAAATTTCAATGGTTATCATATACTCAAAAATTTATATACTTGTGATATTGGCTAAATTGAATCTAAAAAAAAGTTCAATTTAAATACATGTCGCTATATACCAAAATTTGGCTTCTTGATTTTGAAAGAAGGTTATAATTGAAGACTTATACGGGTGTATGGTTACCTTAACATATAGGAACCTATAAACTCCTATTTTGACTAAATAATGAAGTCCAAATATATTAATTAGAGATAATTTCTGATATGGACATTATTGACTTAATATGTCAAAATCGGAAACTAACTCATGTGTATACAAATTCAAGCAAGGAAATATAGAATTCGTGTATATATATATATATATATATATATATATATATATATATATATATATATATATATATATATATATATATATATATATATATATATGTTTAAGAGTATAGGTTAGGTCCCTAAATTATCCCAAGGCTTACAAGTGTCCATAAATATATTTGCATCTACAAATTATGTCATAGTGTGTATATAAGTATATATTTATACATATGTAGAAGTTCATGTTCATATATATACATACATCTCATGGATTGTATACAATATCCTTCTTGTTATATATATTTTTCCTTATGTATATATATATATATATATATATATATATATATATATATATATATATATATATATATATATATATATATATATATATATATATATATATATAATCACAACAAATTTTAGATTTGAGTGTTCGTTTGTATTGTGTTCTACACATTGAGTCCATTTCATGTATAGATACAAAAATTGTGTCCACAAGTAGCTTCCTACCCAATTCATATGCCTATATCCATACTACAATCTCCTAAAATTGGATTTATCAATAATTTTTATAAATTTCAGAATTGAAATTATATTAAATCACAATAATAATAATCAAAATAGAGCAAATTCAAGAGGAAGAAGGGAAGAGGACTTGCCTTGGTATGTAGCTTTTGAATTTCGGAACCGATGTCTTCGATTCCCTAATTATCTCCAATTTCTAACCTAGTTTCAGAAATAATCAAATATATATAAGAGTTGACCTAGAATTTTGTAAGAGAATTTGGAGAAAAAAGAAAAAAAATAATGATACCTATAATTTAAGGAGGAGGAGGAAGTGGAAATTGGAGGAGATGGTGGTGCTGGAGGATGGTGAGCCGGCGGCGGCGGACGGCGTGGCCGGCGGCAGCGGGCGGCATGGCCGGCGGCGACGGGCGGCAGCGGTTGCCGCAGCAGCAGTAGCGGGTAGCAGCAGCAACAGTTGTAGTAGTGGTGGTGGTGGTGGGTTGGAAGGAAATAGGAGGAAGAAGAGAGGGGGTTTGGGAAATGGAGAAGGAATGAAGAAGTAGAGGGAGGAAAAGAAGAAGAAGAAAAAATAAATAAAAGAGGGAGAGAGAGATGAGGTGTCATAAATGAGGGACTTCTCCTCATGCAAGGATCCATATGGCACAACCATATGCCATGTGCCTATAATTTGACACATAACCCAAAGATGTGGCAAGCCAAGTATGAAATTTTATAATTTGTCTAAGGGTTTCCATGCAAAATTTTATGCAAAATGATGTGAAAGTATTTAATAAATTCATTGTTATTAATATAATTGTTAATTATATAATTATTAGGAAAAAAAATATTAAGGCGTAACATAAGTTGAGTAGAACACTACTATTTTGTTTGTAGTTTGTAACCGTGGGAGTGACTGTAGGCCACATGGTGCCCTTTAATTGGCCCATGGTCCGGATTTATAAGGGTGGAATCCGGTAATAGCAGGGGGCCAATAACTAGTTGTCACGTGGACTTACGATCACATTCACGGCCACAAATTACGGACAAAATATCCTCTTTTATTTTTTTAATGTTTACTCTACTAGAAGTACTATATACCATTTCTCTTCATTTGCACGAAGCCATAGAGAAGGTTTTGCGTTAATTATGAACTTCAGTTCAAGTTAATAAAGGACATAATGGATCATTTTTATTTCATATTTTTTAGGTCGGCTAATTATTATCTTCTATTCAGCTCAATCAATGAGATCATGGTAATGCATTAGCAAGAATATTACAAGACATCAAACTAAAATGTAAACACCTAAAAACATGCATATCCGAAAGGGGTTTTTCTAAGGACACACCCTATTTTACTTGGGGCTATTACTTACTAGGGGACAGCCCAAGTTTGAGGAATTTTTACTAGGAACAGTCCAAAAATTACTTGGGGCTATCCCACCCCCCCAAACCCTCTCTTTCATTTCATATCCTTAAAACATTTCTCTCTTTTCAAAAACTCCAAAACCCTACTCTCATTCTCCACAACTCCAATCCAAACTCCTAACCCTAGTTTTCTTTTACATTTCTTCAAATCTCATCAATGGCACCAAAGATGAAACCCTCATCACAAGCTAGGTATATTTTCTCTAATTATTGTATATTTTATTTTACAATTCAAAGAATCTTCTTCAAAATCTCTTAAATGTTATGATAAATTAGGTTAAAACAATTTTTTGTTTGTGAAAGTACTTTTCGAACTCAGAAAATCTCCATTTTTTTCGTTTAAACCTAACCCTAGAACACGAAATGGCCGTTCGGCTGCTGCTCGTGGACGTCATCTCTGAGGACTGCCGAAGAACGGACAGTCCTACTGCCAAAGTGAACTGCCATGTTCCAGGCAGTCCTATTATAAAACAGGACTGCAGGAAGCCTGGCAGTCCTTTTATAAAACAGGACTGCCATCTCTTTTGCAGTCCTGAAAGAATAATGGACTGCCAGGAACATGGCAGTCCTTAAGGAAAATCGTCTATTTTTATTTACATCCATTATTTACTAATACTAACCCTATGTTGTCCTGCAGTCCTGTGGCCGCTCCCAAAAGAAAGCGACCCCCCCACCGCATCCTTGCGCAGGAAACGTACTGAGGGGCCTCGTCCTCTTGAGAGACCAATAAGAATTTCCGAACCGCAGCGACAACGAGAACTACGACACCCCCCATACTCGTTCGAAGCAACGAGCTACTCCTAGTCCTCCGTCTTCTTCCGATGACGACGATGACGTACCTATCAACCAAATTCTAGCACGAGGTAGTTCTGGTCAATCTCAGGGACCTGTCCATACGCCCGGTGCCGGGTCCTTCCGAGGATCCTGTCGTTCGTCCGATGTCGATCCTTCTGATGAGCATGTCCGTCCGTCGGGTTGCTCAATGTTGTTGTCGTTCGACAACCGCATTGCTTATGAAATATGGAAGAACCCGGTATGTACATTATGTTTGTAAGTTTTCGTTTATATATATATATATATATATATATGTATTTCATAATCCTATTTTTATTCTATTGTCCTACATACAGCGGAGCTGTCGTATTCTTAGGGCCGTGAGCCACGGGAAGAAGTGCGTTGCCTGGTGTTTTAACCATTTATCCCAGGACGTCCAGAGCAAAAAATTTCCTACCGGTTTACATAATTTGGCTAAATATGCCTACAAGACGCAGGACAGTGCTCTCATATCGGCCTTTGTGGAGAGATGGCATCCGGAGACCAACACATTTCATCTTCCAGTCGGGAAGTTGACCATTACCCTGGACGACGTCTATCAGATACTGGAGTTGCCGGTGGAGGGGCGGGTCATGAAAAAGAATATTTATGTACTGAGAAAGATCTCGAGTGGTACGAGAGTATAGTTAAATTTGTAGAAGATAACCTTGGGGTTGACGCCACTACCTTTACAACCCTGCCGGGATTCAAGAAGTCCTACGGAATTCCTCTGTCATGGTTGGTGGAGAATTTCAAAGGCCCGTATGAGGCGGATGATGAAACCGTTGAGAGCGTGGCCCGGGCATACATGCTCTTCATACTTGGATCGGTCGCCATTCCAAACAAGTCGGGAACCTCTATATATGCTAAGTATCTTGTGAACCTATCTGTTATAGACGACGTAGGAGCCATATCCTGGGGCAGCGGTATACTTGCTAATCTTTATCGCGAGCTTGGTATAGCATCCCGTGTCGGAACCAAGACCATGGCGGGATGCCAGACTCTACTACATGTAAGAAAATTTCTAACCTTTTAAACTAATATACTAGCTAGATTTTGTTGTTAATTTAATGACTATTCATTTACAAATTGTAAAGGCATGGATATACGAGCACTTTTCGATGCTCAAGCGGGGTGAGCTGAACCCACGCTATGAGGAGCACCTTCCTAGAGTGTGTCGATGGAAGCCAACTCAGCTGAAAACTAAAAATCATGAAATGCTGGTTTCCATTCATGATGCTCTGGATAATTTGGTGCCAGAAAAGGTTAGTAGATAGCGCATAATAGCGTAGACTATTTTCTTGGTATGTTTATTTGTTGACTATTTTCTTTTAACTTTTGTCCTACAGATAGTTTGGCACCCATACCGAGATTTTCGGCAGTTAAATCGTCATCTGCAACCAGTATCTCTATTTCATGGTATGATCACATGCTATGATATTACAGAGCCTTACATGCCTGATAGAGTACTTCGTCAGTTTGGCCTCGTACAAACTGTACCGCAGCGCACATTAAGGTTATTCGAGCCTCCGTGCGGGACCCAACCTTTGAACTACAAGCCGCCCTATTTCGACTGGGTGACCGACTACTACTCCGAGTGGCAACGACATTTGCTTGGGGAAGAACTTTGATAACCAGTGGAGGAGATGCACGACTGCAGCGACGAGTACATGTCATACTACTTGGCAGTCGGACATCCTAAGTTGTCGAACCCTATCAATCCAGGGCCCGTTGCCGTTGTAGCTCTAGGACCTCTGTCTTCCAAAAATGTCTTGTATGCTTCGTTGGTCCAGATGGTAAGTTTATAAATTATAGTTTGTAAATATTTTCAAATTTGTAGACTTAATTGTCGTTTTGTCATTTACAGGCTACTCGGGTGAAGGCTTTGGCGAAATCCCTCCGATCGGGCTGCCAGAACGAGGAATGTGTCAATATCGCGAACTAGTTGGAGCACATCGACGACACTGTCAAATTTCCTTTCATGTAAAATCGGGAGGCACGTACGAAGGCCCGGCATGATAACAGCTAGATTATGTTTTGTATTATGAAAATTGTATTTTGGATACATGGATATTTAAATTTTGATGTTTAACTTGTTGGCTACATTATGTTTTGTTTTTTTGGTGTATTTTGGATGTTTGTATTTGTGTCGACGACACTGTCGAATTTGGATGTTATGTCATGGATGTTTGTGGACACTGTCGAATAAGGACTACCAGTGCTCTGGCAGTCCTGATCAAAACTCACTCACAGTGAGTTTTGGTCAGGACTGCCAGGCCACTGGCAGTCCTAATGTGAAAAAGGACTGCCAGTGGTCTGGCAGTCCTGATCAAAACTAACTGTGAGTGAGTTTTGATCAGGACTGCCAGGCCACTGGCAGTCCTAATGTGAATAAGGACTTCCAGTGGTCTGGCAGTCCTGATCAAAACTCACTAGCAGTCCTAATGTGAATAAGGACTGCAATTGGTCTGGCAGTCCTGATCAAAACTAACTGTGAGTGAGTTTTGATCAGGACTGCCAGGCCACTGACAGTCCTAATGTGAATAAGGACTGCCAGTCGTCCAGCAGTCCTGATCAAAACTATAAGGATAATTGCTGTTGATATATTTTGCACAGAGATAGACACATATTGCACACAAACAGATATTTTTTTCACACGTATAGCAGACAGAAAAAAGTAAGAAAACAAAAAATATATATTTGACTTCACATTTCAAAATGATATACTTTAATGTTTGCAAAATGGGTCATCCATATACAAAATGTGAAAACTTTATTTCAATCGTAGACGTATCAGTCGATTTCGACGTCGTAGTGGCCAACCGGTAAGTCTCTTGGCTCCTCCATCTTCAACAGTTTCCTACAATGATTGATTTGATGATCAAAAGGTTCGGTCCAGGACTTCGCTTCTTCCGGTGCTAGTTTGTACCAAACTGTTGTAGGTGGAGGAATCGGAGAATGACCGATCATCCTTAGTATGACAAAGTGATCTTTGATTTGACCTATAGTACATAGATTAGTTTGTCTGTGTTTCGTCGGAGGAGCGCATATCAAAAAAAAGAATTGCGAATCCCCGTCGAATAAAGTACAACAGGGATTCGGTACCAATTAGCAAATCAATACAAGGCAGACGGGACGGACATGTAGTGGTCTGGCCCGGTAACACTGTCGGTGCAAGGAATACTTGTCAACAAACTTCCAATTGTTTCTTCGCTTAGGATGCGGGAGTATAATGGAAGACGACTCTCTAATTCCTCGTACAGCTCCTGCCTCACTTGCCTCCATCCATGTTTGTCAGAATAACCAAGATGTATTGCAAGCACACGAAATCCGTAATGGCCATCCCCCGGGACATCAACAATAGACCAGATGTAACTGCGAATCTCAGGATAAAAATTGTGGATATACAAACCCAACGTTTGTCTATCCACAGTATCTTCATTTGCAATATCCGTTTTCTCCTTTTTTCGGCGAATGATAAGCTTGCTCTTCCGTGCAGGCGGAGCTTGTTCTAAGCTTCGTTCAATATGCTCAAAAGATGATGGATCTCTCTTAGTTGACTCAAGCCTTCTTTTCTGTGAACTACTCATTCTTGTTTGAGGCCTGCCCTTAGGATTGGAAACAACGGACGGCTCATGCATTCTAATAGTCACCAGATATGCAATTTCTTGGATTTTAACTTCAATGCACTCTCGCTCTGTCACGACCCGCACCATAGAGTAAGCGCACAAGAAGTGGGTACGTCCAGCCTACGTCGTAATGTCGGCGGTAGAACGATGTCCTAGGTCACAACATCTAACAATATAAAGCTAAACAGTTTATACTTCCCGAATGGGGGTGACATAGCAGATACAGTCTCAATCACATCTAAGGTAGAGCATAATGGAAGATAGATAAAACATGAAATCCAAAAGGGATACAGCAGATACAAGTCTAAGTGTCTAAGATACACAATCCAGAAATACATCTCAAAGCTCAAATACATTAATCCATAAATACAACTCAAGACAACTGAAAATAAACTATGAGCAAAACCCTAGCTATCTATATAACCTCTACTGTGTCTCCTCTAGGCTAGCAGGCAACCTCCAGGCTATCTGTAAAATTTATCAACAGGTCCAGTCAGGACAGGAGCAAGAACAATACATCTCAACAAGTCATAGCAGGAAAGGAAATGTAATCATGCTATAGAATAAAATATAGGATCTGAAGAATAGCATAATGTAAGAGAGAGACTGTAAGTAAATATCTATGATACATATAAAGAGAGACAGTGCTAGTGATTCAGAGTACTGGATAAACATGTGAATGGCTAAGGACTGATTCATGATTATACTACTTGGAATTGATTCATGATTACACAACTTGGATTTATTCACATGTTCATTTATACTCCCCCATCCCCAATCAATACACAAAGATCCATTCAAGTTACGTTAAGATTCATGATTATACTACGTTGCCCATAAAGGGTGATTCATGAATTGATTCGTGAATGCTCGGTGATCATGTGAGTACATGAGTCACTAGCTGATTTTCGAAGATTCATGATAATAGAAGCAAAAGATACGTGATGTAAGTGAAACACACTGGACAAAAGTATCTGATACTCCCGAGAAGGATAACATCTCATGAAGGGATCCATATAGTACTAATCCGTGTTACCAACGTGTCAGCAACAAGTAAGATAATCTAAAGCAGAAAATATAATCCTAAATAAGATATGAAATGATCAGAGAATGTACTCGCCTGATAACTGAATGTCCGAAGAGGGTGTACTGCCTGAGGATAGGTGTCTGTCTCCTAATCAGAGCAACACAAGTTACAACATGTCTAAAATAAGGAAATAGACTGCTACAATGCATCTACATGCTGTCTAGGTCAAACTAGGCTAAAGTCAACACTTGGTTAACTCTAGTCAACTAGACTAGTCAAACTAGGTCAACTAGGTCAAACCTAAACCAAACAAGTCTATACTAGTCTAACTAGTCTATTCTAGGCCTAATCAAGACTAAACAAGTCTAACTAAACTCTCACTAGGCAAAAAGACACACCATAGGCTAAGAGCCCTGGCTATAGGCTATATCATGCCTAAGCCAAACCACAAACACATGTACATAACAATATATATATCTAATATATTGTAGTACACTCATAACATATAGGCTACCTATATGTACATCCCACATATATATATATATATGCATCACTATTCACATATTCATATACATAGATATATATAGAAAAGCTATACATATAGGCACATACATATATATATAGAGAGAGAAAGAGAGGTAAAAGAGTAAGTGAGTATGTGTGTGTTTGGCATGTGTGTGAAAGGATATGTGTTAATGTTCTAAAATTTAGTGATAGGTAGATGTATGTGACATGGGATACATGATGTCAAAGGGTGTATGAATGCATGTGTGTAAAAGGTTATAGGTTAACTCAGTTTATAGAAATACATACATACTTACCTTGTATACATGCATACATACATATCATGTATATTACATTTACATGATACATACATGTATACTTGTATTATATATACTTACATTCATGCATATTAGATACTTGTATTTATATTAACATATTGCAAACATTCATTTCATTCATGCATCTATGCATTACCTACATGTTTTATACATATGCATACATTATATATTCATATCATTTCATACATTAACATAGAGATATACAAACATGCACACATCATATATTTCATACCTTGCATTATCTTACATATCATGTTATATATTATCATTCATTCTTTTCATATATTACATTATCTTTAAGTTGAATACATCATATATGGATACAATACATTATCTTGCATGCTTGCATTCATATATTACATTCTATATTACCTATATACATGTATTTCCTCCATTCATTCATGCTTGCATCATATACTCTACATTACCATACATGTTATCATTATATATTGTATTACAATATTTATACATTATGCATTCATATCTATTATTACATATATATCTTCATGCATACATTGTATACCATTCTTTCATTCACGCATTGCTTATATGCATTATATTAATTGCATTCCTACATGCTTGCATTCAACCATATATATATTAATGTAAAGAGAATATATATCATATATATATATCATTTCATTCATCTAACATATCATGCATTACATACTCTATATTCATTTAATATCCATACTACATAGGCTCATAGGTTACACAAAATGCATATATCGTATAGTCACTCTTCTACTTAAAACCAATACTGTACCAATTGGGCATTCACTAAATTCGAGGATTAAAGTATGTCGTAGCCCTTTGTGTTAGCTTTCCGAAACTTTAAACGGATCGCATTTTCGTGTCCGGAAGCTCCCGGAATCGCGAAAATACCGAAACACGTTCGTCTTTCGTACAGCTGACACTCAAATAATTCTACAGAAAGTTACAGAAAGAATTTGGCTTATTAAAATATATATTTGGAAAGCTAACTTTGATACGGTTCTTTTAAAAAAATGGGAGATAAATCGGAGTTCTAAGCTAAAAGTTATGACATTTCTAAGTTGCTTTGGTTAATAAAAACGTGGATGAAAATTATGACGGATTTGACAAAAGAACACATATAGGCCAAGATACTTAGATACAAACATAGGTATCCAAATGAAACTCATTCTAACCATCCTAACTAAGATCAATCCACTCTCTAACCATTATAAAACTGAATTTAAATATATATTTTAAACTATTATCATACATACATACACATGGGGTGTCCTAATTTGGGATCTATCAAGTAGGACACAAGATACATATCTAAAATCCTCAAGAGAGCTCCAAATGGCCTCAAATTTGAATCTAAATGGGACACATTCATGAGGATGGATCCTACGGATTCAAAACTAATTTATATGTAAAGGAATCGATTTAGAGGATGGGTTTTACCTATTGGGAGTGGAATCCCAATGAAATCCTTTAGGACACGGCTCCGATACGAAGATCCCTCAAAGTGGACACTCCTTCTTGCACTCCTCTTCCAATCCTTGGTAGCACCCTTTCCTTGGAGAATGGGAATGATTGAGGGAAGGTTTGGTGAAGGAATAATTTGATTTGGAGATCAAATCAATGGGAAGGCTCTCTAAAATTGGGGAAGAACAAAAGGAAAATAAAAGAGGCAAGATTGTAATGAATGAAATGAATCATTCTCTCCTAAAGGTGGCTGCCATAAAGAGTCTATTAGGGCTAATGGAAAATATCCTAATTGCCCCTCTCTAGTCTTATATGGTTAAGTCTAGACTAGGTTCAAGTTTGGGGTCAAAATGATCTAGTTTTGAGTCTCTAACTTAACCATTCTAACATGATAAAAATTAGTTTAATTAACTAACTTAATGTTGGGTCTTGTGAGCCATGTTTAACTTAATATTGGGTCCCATCTAGAGTTCAGCTACCCGGGTCACAATACAAGTCGGAATGAGACGAAACTCAAACCCGACTAAACAAATCCAATAAAAACAATATTAAAAATATAAAATTTCCCAAAATATTAAAATATGAAAAATGACCAAAATTATAATACATCAATTTAAATATTATTAAAATAATCTAAAATTTGCCAATTAATCAAAATCCTAAATAATTCAAAGTCACAAAATGACCAAAATACCCTTAGCCTAAAAAGTTATAAATAGTCATTCTAATCACATGGTTAGGTCCCCATGGTTAGTCTCTAAGCTTAGCAAAACTAGGAATTAACTAGTTAACCATCAAAATCACAATTCAATATTTTATATAGTTTTAAATTGATTAAAAAATTACCAAAAATTACAACATGAGTTAAATCTTATTATCGATTAATCAAAATTATAAAAGTTCAAAATTACCCTCATTTTAGAAAAGTGGGTGTTACAAGTCTGCCCTCCTTAGAAAAATTTCGTCCTCGAAATTAAGATAGTCGTACTTTTTCTAGAGTCTCGTCCCCAACAATCATGGTCTCAGAACTTACCTAAATCATATGATTAAAAAGGATGGCATACAGGGTCATGGCATATGGTGGTAGTAAGAGTCTCATCTAGGTATACTAGTCATGCTAACCAAAAGGGTCATAGGGTATCAAACATACAAGCAATCGGGGGTGTTAAACTGGAAAAGATACAGAAATAACAAATCATCAAAACTGTAAGGCAGTCTACCATCCTATATAAAAAACTGGTACTTATCAGAAAATAAAATAAGATAACTACCAATTATCTATAAAGGGGTACTATTCAAAGAAAAAATCAAAATCAAAAGTTAAAGAATGAAAGTCAATTGCATTGAAATCCAATCACAATATATATATAGAGAGCGTTAGAGAGGGAAAAGTTAGCATTATGTAAATGTTATGTAGTTTGTGTGTGTATGGGTATATGGGGACATGTTCATATGGTTAGATAGTAGACATGTGTGTATGTGAATATACATGAAAGAGTATAGGAGGATTTGGATTTCAAAACAACGGCTATCAAGTTACACTACTCATGGCATATTGGTTAAACAATCTACAATACACAACTATTTACTCATAACATGCATGACTATATATATATATATATATATATATATATATATATATATATATATATATTTAAAGAGGTAGAGATTTAGTTATGTATATATATACATTATAACATGTATGCATAAACTCTATATATATCTATATATATATGAACATAACATAGTGAGGAAAGGATAGGTTTACATGGCAGTGTATACTAAGTTAGGGTATGTGTGTCCTTGTACATGGTTATAGCTTAGTATTGAAAGGTTGAACCCAGTTTTAGTTCAGCATTTACATACAAGAATCTGAAATAAGCTAACATTTAAACCAGTGTAATATTAACATAATGCAGTTTCAGAATTTAGGGGTTTGAAATATCACAACCAACTCAATGCTTCCAATACATCCTAACATGATAGAGAAGAAACCCTAATACTATCCATACATTTAGCTATGCATACAGTTCAATATTACATATTAAATCTGAAATTGAACTAACCATTTGAAATCAATATAAAAATGTTAACACGTATTCAGTTTAGGATTTTAGAGAAATTCGAACATCAAACCAACCCAACGTTTATCACAACCTAACATGTAAGAATATGAAACCTAAATTTATATCCCTACATACCACAATGTATATAGCTCAAAATATTACATTTAAAACAACAAATTGAACTAACAGTAAAAATTCAGTATTAAGGGTTAATACGCGCACAGTCTTAGATTTGACAAATTCAAACATAAACTCAACCAATTTCCCAAAAAAAAAAAAATTTGAAACCCTGTATATAACATACACGTGCAGTAATGTAAACAAAACTAACAACATGAAACCTATATTTGAATTACGAATTTAAACTGGAAAAGTAGAAAACCAGAAATATTGGAATTTTGACAATTTAAACATCAACAACATATTAATATGTATTTAGATAGGTGGGAAATCAAGTGTAGCATGCATACGTATCAGGCAAGTGTCTGCTATATATATATTCATATATATTCTCATGTCCCAATATAAAAATTAATTCTACATTAAGACTAACATTTAGATTTCTACCAAGATTGTAAAACAGGTGATTGATGTAATCAAGACAGTTTATTACTATTATTATTATTTAATACAAGAATAGTAGCAAGAAGGAAATAACAATAAAATCTGTTCTGCTTATCTGTTTAAAAGAAGGAACCATTTTGAAACCCAGAGCTAAACTTTAAATGCCTCTTTAATACTGAGTGTGCTCCTTCGACACGTTTGGTAGTTGTCATACCGTAATGCTTCACCACATTCGTCCATGCTAAGACAAATTATTCTTTGTGCGGTTCTGTCATGCCCCAGAACCAGAAAACTGGAGAGCGGGGGCAGACATAGCCAGCTACGTATATTGAAGTACAACCCACCTCGCTATACGGTCACGGCTGTCTAGATACATGAGGGTTTAACTACAAGCCATCAGTCTCCTATGGTCAAGAACAAGCCTATTGTCTCAATCACAAGCAAGTAAGTAAGTGTTACAAGATGTAAGATCGCCAAATATACAATAGTAAGGCATCCCAAACATTATATATTCGGCTGATCATAAAGCTAGTCGTTATAAATGCCAGGACTAGCAAGAGTTTAGTCATACATGATCAACCCTAGGATCTGTTAATCATGTTACAGCCCGTAGGCAGACAGTAAATAAAGGTACAACCGAGCTAACAAGTGCTCGTCGGCTAAACGCCTCAACAGAATAATTTTACAATAAGGTGGGAGAACAAAAGAAACCCACTCGTTGCTAGGGTTACGTCTGGTGGTCACCATCTGGCTGGAAGGTAGGTAGATCCTCTGGAGCTACTCCGATATCTGGCCATACAAAACCAGCTGGGTCAGACCCCAAAAAGAGCAAGTACCACAAAGGAGGTTTCACTTAGAAACTAAAACCAGCATATCACAATAGAATATTAAAGATAAATAACAAATAAAGAACTGATAACAATAGAGATAACAACAGTAAACTGAGTACGAAGAAACCATTCAAGTAGCCAGGTCACAACCCTTAAACCAAACAAGGACCGGAGTTGTAACCCTTTACCTGAATAGAAACCCGTCTCAAATACTATTGGTAAGGTAACAAGACAATAAACGAAAAGAGGACACAGAACTGCTCCGGGAGCCAGGTTACAACCCTTAAACCAAACAAGGACCGAGGTTGTAACCCTTCGCCTGAATAGAACTGGACCACTGATCTTTATTGATAAGGCCAGTATGAATAATTAATCATACTGTTAAAGGGAAGTAAAATATGACGAGCATGGCATGGAGTACAATAAGACAATAAACGAAGAGAGGACACAGAACTGCTCTGGGAGACAGGTTATAACCCTTAAACCAAACAAGGACCGGGGTTGTAACCCTTCGCCTGAACAGAACTGGACCCCCGATCTTTATTGTTAAGGTAGGCTCAATAAGCAGGACGATATATGATAAGATAACCATGGAACTATTCAGATAGCCAAGTTACAACCCTTAAACCAAACAAGGATTGGGGTTGTAACCCTTCATCTGAACAGAACTTGGTATCCCATCATTTATCGATACAAGAAATCATGTCATGATACAATCTTGTACCGGACCACGATAAACTAGACTGGGCTGGACTCCATCCAATCAATCACGGCCAAGCAATAAGTACGGCTTGATACTTTAACTAACTAGGGTTATCACAGGCCTAGTTACTATCAAGATGCAATGGGATTATCCCAACAGCCACAAGCCCTGCAGACCATCCGGTTATCCGGGTCGAATGTCCATTTATGAAGGGTGCACCATATGACTGTGTGCTGGAAATGTGTCATATTCGTCGGTAGGCTACAAGTCCACTTAATGTGCCTGTAGGCCTTTAAAAATGACAGTCACGCTGAGTTGATCAGGACAGAGTCAAAAGTCACGCTCAGTTGATCAGGACAATATTTACAAATCACGCTGGGGAGACAGCTCATCATTTGTCAGAGAGTAATTATGACTGACAGCACAACAGTCGAAGAATGTCTCTTCGTATGCCACGTATGCACAGAATTCGAGAGATCACAGCCGTCTATTGCGTGATTTTCGAAATCTTCTTCAGCAAGACTCAACCTTCGTCAAGTTGGCGTACCAAAAGAGCTTCTTGTCATTTAATGCGACTGACAAAAGCAATCACTGCCAAAAATTTTGTGTCAGTCGAGGCACGCTGAATCAAGACAGCTGGCAGTTCTATCCCAAGTCTGCGTGTATTTGAGTTTTCCCTCAAATCTTCGTAGATTCTGAAGTTTTCTTCCTCAAGTCTGCGTGGATTCTGAAGTTTTCTTCACCAAGTCTGCGTAGATTCTGAAGCTTCTTGCCCCAAGTTTGCGTGGATTTTGAAGCTTTCTACCCCGAGTCTGCGTGAATTTTGTCTTCAACAAGTCTGCGTGGATTTCATCAAATTGGAGTACGTGGCAGCCATGCCACTGATCTCTCGCCTGCGTGTCCTGTAACTTGCACACGACTCATGCATGATTGCCATGTGTCCAACAGTTACAGGCCACGTCCAGTAACTGCTCACAACCTTGTGTATGTTAAATCCTGCGTGATTTTCAACTAAGCACAGGCGGTGAAGACAGTTATCTTTTCAGTTATTATTTTTGACTCTATAAATAGAGTTCTTTTTCTCATTCATGGTACAGATACATAGTTATCTACTGTCAAAATTTTGAGAGCTTTTCTTCTTCGCATAGTCCAAGGGATAAAGTGATCGTCTTCTAGATCAGATTCCCACAGTTGTAATTTTCCCAGATACACAATAAAAAAAGGAATTTATTTATGGAAAACAAATTGGCGACTCTGCTGGGGAAAACCATCTCCTCTTCTGAGATGGCAACAACTCAATGCGATACTTCGTCAATCGGCTCGACGAACAAGGTGATGACGATCCAATTCGATCAACTCGCCTATGAAGAAATGCAGCGGGCTAAGAGTGGTAAGCCCACTACAGCCTCCATCATCACTGCCAAGTCGAAGGGACACTCTGTCTATGTCCCTAAGAATCAGTTGGCAGCCAATGGTGAAGTCTCTGCCACAGTGTCTACTCCTAACACTGGCAAGAACTCTACTGCAAGCATGCACACTCTTGTGCGCTCGAAGTTGACAGCAATCAAAGATCACGCTAACAGTACTGGCTCCTTAGCCAAATCTGTTCCAGTATGCGTCTCCAAAGTTGAAAGTCACGCTGACAGTACTGGCTCCTTAGCCAAATCTGTTCCAGCGTGCAATTTCAACCTCAAAAGTCACGCTGACAGCACTGGTTCCTTAGCCAAGTCTGTTCCAGTGTGTAATTCTAAAATCAACAATCACACTAACAATACTGGCTCCTTAGCCAAATCTGTTCCAGCGTGTATTTCCAAAGTCAAAAGTCACGCCAACAGCACTGGTTCTTTAACCAAGCCTGTTTCAGCATGTATTTCATCTAAGAAGAATAGCTCTTTAGCTATCTCTTCTTCTTTGCCAAGTTCTACCAGAACTGGGGGTGGTCTTCCACACAAAGTCCCTTCGAAAAGAAATAACTCTTTAGTTGTTTCTTCTGCTCCTGTAGTTTTTTACTTCAGGAACAGCTTTGACTGACAATTTTGTTAGTCAAAGAAAAGGAGATGGTCTTTTGACTACTCTTCCTTCTGGACATTCTATGTCTCAAAACTTGAATGAGTCTAAGAAGAAACATTCCTTAATGTCTTCTTCTATGACTTCTTCGAATTGGGCACAGAATTTGTCTAGAAAAGGTCTGTTACCAACTCCTAATCAAGGGGGTGGTTCAACTCTTCCTTCTCTGCAAATATCCAGATCAATGGAAGGAAAACTCCATGTTTCCAAAACCAATGTGTTACCTCCAACTGATCTAAGAACAAAAATTAACACTTCTGGTGTTAAGAAACCATACCAGTTGGAAACAAGGATAAGAGATCCAGATGCAGAGTATGCAAAAAATTATGTGGCTCATATTAATCATTCTCTATATAATCAAGAGCCACCAAGACCCAAGAACAGAAAATATACTCCTCAATCTTCACAAACAGATTTACGAGAATATCTTCAACAGAAGAGAAGAAGTGATTCTGTGTCAAAGGACCATGCTGAATGTGACTTCTATCCAAGAGTCATAATTCAATGCAGATGTCAATCAATGGCTCATGATCATGTTGATCATGAATGTGACTTCCAGCCAAGAGTCACAATGCAATGCAGATGTCAAATAAAATGACAATCTGTCTTCAATCGGATTCAGTGTGAACCTATGCCTGATAAAGATGAGCCTTTGTTTGCTTCTGTCAATATGACCTCTCGGGATACTGGGGGTAGAGTTGATAGTCCAGATGGAGTATATAGAAATACGAGAGCAAGAGTCCTGGCCTCTAGTCAAAGAAATTTGATCTCTGAAGATGATTCTGAATTCCTTGGAGAATCTAACTTCCCACCTCTTCCTACTGGGGGTAGTTCTCCTATAATTGATTTTGATGCACAAAGCAATGATTCAGAACAAACAACATCCACCAGTTCATCAATAATTCCTCGTACAGTCACGACTTATATGGTTGATGGGAATACTGATGAACCTTCTTCTTCCTTGACTCCTCAAGATCAAAGAATTGCTTCTTTGGAACAACAATGAAGTTTATGGTTGATACTATGAAGTCGATGTATGAACTCATGGCAACACAGATGCAAAATCGACAGACTGTACCAGATGCCATACCAACTGACACTGATATGAGTCCAGTACAAATTCCTCCAGCAGTACAATCCAATACTCCTGGACCAGCTCAACCAAACCCTAGTCTCTCTGGAGCTGGGGGTAGTGCTTATAATGCTGTTCCTCCTCCCAACTATTCTCTACAAGTTACAACTCCACAATCTTCTGGAGTTGTTAATGAAGAGTTAAGGAATCTCAAAACTCAATTCGAGGCATTCAAACAGAAAGATGGTTTACAAAGGTTAGGCATCAAACAACCTTATCCGATAGAATGGAAGCAAGTATCGTATCTTCCTAAATACAAGCCTCCTACTATCTCATTCTATGATAGAACCACTTCTCCAAGTCAGTTCATTAATCACTTTGAAGTGATGACTGATCAGCTGCAACCAAGCGACGCCCTCCTTACTCGGGTGTTTGTTGGATGTCTCAAGGGAACGGCTTATGAATGGTATAGAAGTCTCCCAGATGGGAGCATTACCTCATTTTTCGGTTTCAAACAGATGTTTCTTGAACGGTTTCTATGAAGGGCTCAATGACATGACTATGTCTGCTCTTATTAGAATCAAGCAGAAAAATAATGAAACTACAGAAGAGTACATTGAACGGTTTCGAAGAGAAGCTCTAAAGATGCCTCTTGGAACTCCTGATGCTGTCACCATCGACACATGCAAATCAAACTTGTTGCCAATCATCAGCATGTGGACAGGATCCACTCAATTCCAAGACTGGCCTTCTTTCATAGTTAGTGCCAAGGCCGCAAAAATTAGTGCTGAAACCTTCAAAGGTTTAGGAGTGCAGATGACTCCTAAAGAAACAGGTCAAGGTACTAACAATAAAAACAATGCTCGCAAGGGAAAAGAAACTCTTGAAGTTAATCTTCAGAGCAAAGATGTATCAACTGTTCAAACTCCTACAACTCAACAACCAAGAATACCTCGCCCCAAAGAAGAATACTCTTTCGATGACGACGATGTCCTTGGTATCTTTGAATGTCTGCTGAAAGGTAATAAGATACAATTACCTGAGATCAAGAAACCTGATGAAGCTGGTAAAACAGATCATCCCAAATACTACCCATATCACAGAATGCTGGGTCATACAATTCGTACATGTTATGTACTGAAAGGAAAGATCCAAGAAATGATTAAATCTGGAGCTATCTCTCTTACTCCAAAAGAGAAGACCATCACCTCCAATGTCGTCTCTATGCAATTCGGAGATTTCCCTCCTCAACTCCTTGAAAGTGGGATCGTTCCTATTCCCAAGGCAACTCTTGACATAGTGAATCTTCCTCCTCTACAGTCTGAAGGATTAGTGCCAATCACTTTGAAAACTGGAGAAATCATGTGGATCCATCCTGATCTAGTGGCAGATTTTGAATCACCTTCTCCTCAAAAGACTACTTCTCGAAAGTCCAAGAAGGCTGGAAAGATTAAGTCATGTCATATGACTTCTCTTGTATCTATTCCTGACACAGAGCCAAAAGAGAAAGAAGAAGCACTTGTTAGTGCTACTCGAACGGAGAAACCTTATCTAAAGGATTATTCCAAGAATCCTGAGGATCCTCTTGATATCCCTCCAGCTGATAAAGATGCTTCTAATGTTCCTCCTGAAGAAGAATCATCCACTGAACCTGTTCCTCCCAAGCCTACAGCTCTGGAGAAAGGCAAACAACAGGCTCGGTTTGATAAGCCAATCAAGAAGTCCTCTCCTCTTGGACTTCAGAAGCCTTATAATTTCGACATTTTAGCTCAGCTTGCTAATACTCCAGCTAGAATGTCCCTCTTTGAACTTCTACGTCTTTCCAAAGAGACTCAGGAGACATTAAGTGAAGCACTTCTATAAGCTGGCTCTTTTCTTGCACAATTGAAAAAGCCAGATGCAGAACCTGCCACTCGCTTACATTGCAACAGTGTATTGGAGATTATCCCAAATATCACTTTTACACAAGACGACATGCTATTGGAGGATAATCAATATGATCGGCCTCTCTACTACACTGGTTATATCGATACGATGAAGATAGATCGTATCCTCATTGATCTAGGGTCTGCTATAAGCATAATGCCAAAGAGTCTATTGGATGAACTAAAAATCCCTCTTTACAAACTCTCCAAGACAGTTACTACTATCCTGGGATTCAATCAAAGCCGAAGCGAGCCTTTGGAAAAGATTCATCTGAAGCTTCAGATAGGCAATTTCAGATCCAAAGTCACTTTCTATGTGATCGAGATCGTGGGATCCTATAATCTTCTTCTGGGGAGGCCCTTTCTTCATGAAAATAATGTGGTGCCTTCTACTCTTCATCAGTGTTTTAAATACATTGATAGCAATGGAAGAGTACAAAAAGAAGTTGCTGATATAAATCCCTTTCATGGGGTTGAAGCTTATTTCAATGATTCCCGAATGTACAAAGAAGAGTATACAAGGGTTATACAAGCTATGGAGAAAGAGGATTCACAAAGTGAGACCTTAATAATTCCTGTTAAAGGTCGAACTATTCAGCAACAATCTCCCAAACTCTCTGAAGAAGGTTCTTTCATCATTCCGGTGAGTGGACGGATTTCTCCGTTACCTCAGTCGTTTGCTCAAGACACAATGATTATTCCTGTCAGTGGGCGTACTGCAATTCCTGTATCTCCACATATGAAACAGGATACTCTGCTAATTCCAGTTGGAGGGCGGATTATTCTTCCATCTCAAACTTCAAGGGAGCTCACCTCTTCTGAGCCATTTGTTATCGATCTTAATCGAACAACGCTTCTTCTCGTTCTTCTTCTCCCCCTTTTAGTCATTGACTTGGCTAAAATCTCTAAGGCTCAGCCTTCTCCCAATGTAAATACTGCTGCTTTTACATTTAATAAAAAGTCTTCATCTTTGCAGTATGCTGATGTGTGTAATTATGTTTATAGTTATTTACATTGGTTAGATAACTTGAACGCAATAACCATAGGGGTTGTACAGACTGTTCATACAGATGTATCCCTAGAACCTGTACAATCTTCATACTTTCTAGTTCCCAGCAGAAAGCCAGGAGACATTCCAATATTCTTCTATAAAGGGCCCCAAAGTTCTTCTGATTTAGAAGATGAAAACAAAAATGATGATACTGGAAGATTACAACTACGTCGTTATAGTCAGCAATCTAAAGACATCATCAAAAATATAGGCTATGACTTCAGGACTGGCCTCAATAGTGGAAAGGGAAGAAAAATGCCTGTTCGTATTCCTCCTCTGAAATATGGAAGGACGAAATACGGACTGGGCTATATAGCCCCTACTCCTTTTATCAATATTATCCATGAAGATCCCGAGTCTGACGAAGATAAGAGATCTGATTCTTCTAGTACCACTTCTTGGGATTCCGATACGAGTATCGGTGACTTCTACTGCAACCTTCTGTCTTCCAACATGGTTTCCATTGACCATTCTGAAGAAAGTGATGAAGACGAAGAAGAGTTTGAAATCTCACCTGAATCGGAACAATGGGCCCAAAGATTAGATAATCAATGGGAGTTCCGTTTCGAGCAAAAAGAACCTCCGACTGAAGACAAACTTGTTCAAATAGATGTTGGTGAAGAGGGATCTCCCAAACCAATATTCATCAGTGAAAGTCTTTCTGAACCTGATAAGCAAGACATGATCAAACTCATTCGTGACTACATCGATGTCTTCGCTTGGAGTTATGAAGATATGCCAGGACTTGATCCACAAATTGCAACTCACAAGCTCAATATCTTGCCGAATGCTAAACCGGTCAAACAACAACAGCGACGATTTCGTCTAGACATTATGGATGCAATTGAAGTTGAAGTCAATAAACTCATAACCTCCGGGTTTATTAGAGAGGAACAACATCCCGATTGGGTGGCTAACATAGTTTCTGTCCTTAAAAAGATTGGCAAGATCAGAGTATGCATAGACTTCCGCGATCTCAATGCGGCTTGTCCTAAAGACGAATTCTCTCTACCAATCACTGATGTCATGATTGATAATACCTGTGGATTTGAACGGATGTCATTTATGGACGGGTATTCTGGATACAATCAGATTAAAATGTTTCCAGATGACGAGAAGCACACTTCTTTCAGAACGCCGATCGGTACATACTGTTATACAGTTATGCCATTCGGTCTCAAGAATGCAGGAGCAACTTATCAACGAGCTATGAGCACTATATTCCGTGAACATTTGCGGAAAACAGTCGAATGCTATGTTGATGATATTGCAGTCAAAAGTCGACAAAAGGAGGATCATATCCAAGATTTGAAGACTATATTTGATCTAATGCGTAAGCATCAATTAAAGATGAACCCTACTAAGTCCTTCTTAGGCGTCTCTAGTGGTAAATTTCTCGGCTTCGTCATTACCTCTAAAGGTATACACGTGGATCCCGAGAAGATCAAAGCCATCCAAGAGATGCGTCCTCCACGCACCTTAAAAGAGCTACGAGAATTTCAAGAAAGGATCGCTTATATCAGGAGATTCATCTCTAATTTATCAGGACGCTACAGACCATTCAACAAACTTATGAAGAAAGGTGTTTCTTTTGTCTGGAATGATGAATGTCAGAAAGCATTCGATGATATAAAACAATATCTGATGAGCCCTCCAGTATTGGTACCTCCCGTTTCAGGAATTCCATTTCTCCTATATACTCGAGCAATGAGTCATTCATTGGGTTGCATTACTTGCTCAAAAGAATCAAAATGGTCATGAACAAGCTATCTACTATCTCAGTCGTACTATGACCGGAGCTGAACCTCGATATTTACCGGTCGAAAAAGAATGTCTAGCCTTGATGTTCGCTGTTCAAAAGACACGACATTATATCATTGGCCAGACTATTCATGTCATTTCCAGGATCAATCCTATACGGATCATGATGAAGAAACCCAGTATTTTGAATTCTCGATTAGCTAACTGGGGAATCCTACTTGCTCAGTATGACATGCATTATATTCCTCAGAAGTCAGTCAAAGGACAAGCTTTAGCTGATTTTCTGGCTGCTCATTCAATTCCAGAAGATTCAAAACTCTATGACGAAATTCCAGATGAAGTTCTAGATTCAAACCAAATTGCTGAAGAAGATCCTACTTGGCGTCTATTCTTTGATGGAGCTTCAAGGATAGGTCCTAATGGTGATATTGTCGCTGGAGTTGGAATCGTTCTTGTATCGCCAGAAGGTCTTGCTATCCAAAGAGCTTATTCTCTCGATCAGCCGTGTTCAAACAATGTAGCTGAGTACAATGCATTACTCATTGGTCTTCAACTCGCTAAACATCTAAATATTCAACATTTGGAGGCGTACGGAGACTCTAAACTTATTGTCAATCAGATAAGGGGTACTTATGAAGTCCGCCATCAAGATCTGGTTCCTTATCATAGATCAGCTATAATTATGGCTTCTTCGTTTGAAGAATTCTTCATTGAACATGTTAGACGAGCATGTAACACAGAAGCTGATGCTCTAGCTAATCTTGCAGCGGTGTTGGCTATCCCAATTAGACGACAACAAATGATTATTGTTCGCAATCGAGAATTATTTCATCTTGAAAATAACCTGACCCTAGGACTTCCAGTTGACATTGAAGAATCAACATCTCATGACGTCAACACAACAAGAGTATTTGGATTTAGTCGTAATCTTTATCATCTTCATCTGATTCCAGCATGGAATTCATCTTCAGTCATTCGGCCGAGAATCAAAATACGGATACGGATTGGAGACTTCCTTTCTTAGATTTTGTATTGTATGATATTCTTCCGGATGATCCGAGTGAAGCAGCATCTATCAGACGACGATCATTCCGATTCTATTATAATCATACAACAAAGACCTTATATCGTCGAGCCTATGATGGTTTACTTCTCCGATGTGTTGCCGGTGACGAGGCTCAACAAATTATTCGTGAAGCACATGATGAAATTTGTGGAGCACATCAGCCTGGACCAAAACTTCAAGACCGTATTCGACGTATGGGTTATTATTGGCCTACTATGGTATCAGACGCCATCGAATATGCAAAGAAGTGTAAAGCTTGTCAAATCCATACGGATTTTATTCATCAACCTTCGGAATTTCTACATTCGACGGCAACATCATGGCCCTTCGAAGCTTGGGGCATGGTCATTATTGGTCCGATCAATCCGCCGTCATCCAAGGGTCATCGGTTTATTCTTGCAATAACCGATTACTTCTCCAAATGGGCCGAAGCCATTCCTTTGTCTGAAGTTAAGACGTCCAATGTCATTTGCTTTATTAAGCACCACGTCATCTACAGATTTGGTGTTCCTCGACGCATTATTCATGATAACGGACCACAGTTCGTCAGTCAGAAGTTTACTCGATTCTGTGACGATCACCGGATCAACAATGTGGCTTCTACATATAATCCGGCAGCTAACGGATTAGCAGAAGCTTTCAACAAGACCATCATCAAACTCCTAAAGAAGTTTGTCTCTACTAACAAACGTAATTGGAGTGAGAAGCTCGGTGAATGTTTGTGGGCTTATCGCACTACAGTTCGTAATGCTACTAAATGTACACCCTTCTCTCTGGTGTATGGTTGCGAAGCTGTTCTTCCATTAGAGATTCAAATTCCTTCTTTAAGGATAGCAATCGCTAATGAACTCACTGCAGAAAATAATGATCGTCTTCGACTTCAAGAATTAGAAGCTCTGGATGAAAAGCGATTATCTGCTCAACAGAATATTGAATTCTATCAAGCTAGAATTTCAAGAGCTTTTAATAAGAAAGTCAGAATTCGGGCGTATCAAAAAGGAGAACTTGTTCTAACAGTCAGACGTCCTATGACTATGACTCATATGAGCAAGGGCAAATTTGACGCAAAGTGGGAAGGACCCTATATTTGAGCAAAGTTTTCTCAAATGGAGCTTATCAACTCTCAGAATTGGATGGTCGAAAAGTTTTGATGCCTATTAATGGCAAATTCCTTAAAAAGTACTATGTATAAATGTAAATGCTTGTAATCATCAGACAGTTTCATGTTTAGAAATAAAATTTTATTTTATTTTATCATGAATGATGATACATGATATTAAAGAAGATCACTATCATCCTTTTCTACATTTGGATGTGGGCCACTGCCGTCCTTCTCGAAGACGTGATCAGCAAAAGAGTCGAGAACCTCCTTGCTAGAACCCACGAGGAACTTGCAAACGGCCATCCTCATGGCTTCTTCTTCTTCAGTCTTTCCTGGTTCGAGCAGGAAATCCAGAATGTCCCTTGGTGGCTTGGGTGCAGACGAACCTTCGCCTGCTTCCGTTTCTTCGATGAACTGGATCAGCAGGGTATTCTTCAGTGCCTTTCTGAACTTTTGAGGCAATTCCAGTTCTTGGATGCTTCTTCAGACGACATTTTTATGTTTGAAAGAAGAAGTGTTCGTTCTTGTCAGATTTCTGCTATATTTATAGGCAGAAGTTCTACAAATAATGAAACGTCACGTTCATCCGACGGTTCATCATCCATTAATTGCGTTCATCTGACGATTCACACATTCATTAATACTTGACGGTTCATCCGTTCATTTATTCGTCCGTTCATGATCTTCTATCAATTTATTAAGTGGGGATTCGTTATTGATCACATTTTCATAACCTCTGAATCAATTTCGAATCTACTTGCTCTTTTTGACCTCTGTATAGAAATCAATCATTTTCTTTTGAGTTCCTACATATTATCACGTCCATAATACCTCTGATAATATCATATACTCTAAAATAGAAAAGAAGATTTCATTATCTATCATGTCCACAATTCATCCACCAAATACAAATTATTGAGCATAGAAGAATTATCATTTCCATTCTCATTCACCATAAAAAGTCTATTACATTTTCTTAGACTTTCTTACAAATCATAATGGAAATCTATCACAATCTTGGATTTTCATTCTACACCACAACAATAACCTAAAAGAGATCTATCTTCTTCTTTGGATCTTCTCCGTCGGACCTTCTCCGTCAGGTTCGTTGTTGGTTGCAGTTCCTGACTGTCTGAGTCCCAGTCACGACCAGATCAGCAGGAATCAAACTCTGGTCTTCTCTCTCAGAGGAGAGGAGAACCACAGAGAATGGCAGCCAGCCCAAGTCGTGGTGCTGCCAATACAATTGGTGGATTAGGAGCGACCTTTCAGAGGAGACAGGAATGTATCCAACCTTGGGATACAATTCCTAGTTCTCCCGTGAAAGGAACTCTACTACCCGATTTCTCGGGGTAGAGTTGACTCCACCATCCAACTCTCGTGTATAAAGGCTCTTCCTACCATCTGAGGAAGACCCTTCTATCCCACGAAGAGTTCTGAGTTGTCTGATTTATGCATCAAAAGCGTATGAGCTCCTGATGTAGATGTCAGCAGGATATTCTCCACAGCATCCACATCCCCAATGCCAGTTCTGAAGAAAATTTTCAGCCAAGTTTCTGCAGAAAGTATTAAGAAGAAAAAGATTAGATCAACAGAAATCATTCAGCGTGCATTTATCAAATAGAGACAGGCGTGTATTGTTCAAATCGAAACAAGAAAAGAAAGAAAGCCTATCTTCAACAGCAAAAATAGTACACGTATTACACTGACTTACCTTCAAGTTTGGTGCTAAGGATTGGCAAATCATGTTTGATACAGTGCGCAGAAGTCGAACATTAGAAAACATTGCTTTCCTGTTTGAGAGTGAAATCTCCCAAAAATTTCATTCTCAGAGAAGAAGAAGAGGAATGGGAGATGAGTATCTGTGAAACTCTTCTATCTATTTAAAGGGCAAAGTACAAGTCTATTCTTGGAAAAGATCCGCATAAATAGCGCTCGTAAACCGTAGAATGAGTGTTACGTGTGCTTTGGAAGACAGAGCAACATTGGAAATAGTCAAAGAGTGCTAATTAATATTCTTCATTAATGTACGCAGATTAAACACAGAAGTTGTACTTCATTCTTTAAGACAGGCACTGATGGCCTTACAAAAGACAAAATAAAAAGAGTGCAACAAAAGCACAAAAGACACGCTCTATTTTCCAGAGCGACTGAGCTAATGCCTAGTTCTTCTACGCTTTGACCCCCATGCGGGTGTAACAGAGTTAAACACTTTACACTTCATTCACGCTGCTCTATGAGGCTGCGCCCATCAGAAGAGAACGAGCCATCTAAGCCAAAATAGCTCAAGAAATTCTTGGCTAGTTGCAAGGGATCATCTTTGAGTTCGAAGACAAGGGGCTCTGGCTCCCCCCAAAAGTGGGGTCACCATGGGAACAAAAGCCCAAGTTGCGTGCTTCTTCCTCAGCTTTCTCCTTTGGTGTCATGAATCCTCTCCCTGTTTATATAACAGAGCTCACCGGCGGTTCATATTCCACCATAAACTGGATGTAATCAGTCTCGGAAAATGAAGAGTCATCATGACATTTAATAAGTTCATTTGGATATTCTCAAAGAACTTCGAAGTCTTTCCGACTTCCGAAAAAATTGAAGTCATCTCAGCGTGACTGATTTCATTTTATCATCTTATTTTCAAAGTATTTCGAAAATTTTGAAGTCTTTTCAATTTTTTGAAAACTTTGAAGGGGGGCTTGTAGGCCTTTAAAAATGACAGTCACGCTGAGTTGATCAGGACAGAGTCAAAAGTCACGCTCAGTTGATCAGGACAATATTTACAAATCACGCTGGGGGACAGCTCATCATTTGTCAGAGAGTAATTATGACTGACAGCACAACAGTCGAAGAATGTCTCTTCGTATGCCACGTATGCACAGAATTCGAGAGATCACAGCCGTCTATTGCGTGATTTTCGAAATCTTCTTCAGCAAGACTCAACCTTCGTCAAGTTGGTGTACCAAAAGAGCTTCTTGTCATTTAATGCGACTGACAAAAGCAATCACTGCCAGAAATTTTGTGTCAGTCGAGGCACGCTGAATCAAGACAGCTGGCAGTTCTATCCCAAGTCTGCATGTATTTTGAGTTTTCCCTCAAATCTGCGTGGATTCTGAAGTTTTCTTCCTCAAGTCTGCGTGGATTCTGAAGCTTCTTACCCCAAGTTTGCATGGATTTTGAAGCTTTCTACCCCGAGTTTGCGTGGATTTCGTCTTCAACAAGTCTGCGTGGATTTCATCAAATTGGAGTACGTGGCAGCCATGCCACTGATCTCTCGCCTGCGTGTCCTGTAACTTGCACACGACTCATGCATGATTGCCATGTGTCCAACAGTTACAGGCCACGTCCAGTAACTGCTCACAACCTTGCGTATGTTAAATCCTGCGTAATTTTCAACTAAGCACAGGCTGTGAAGACAGTTATCTTTTCAGTTATTATTTTTGACTCTATAAATAGAGTTCTTTTTCTCATTCATGGTACAGATATATAGTTATCTACTGTCAAAATTTTGAGAGCTTTTCTTCTTTGCATAGTCCAAGGGATAAAGTGATCGTCTTCTAGATCAGATTCCCACAGTTGTAATTTTCCCAGATACACAATAAATAAAGGAATTTATTTATGGAAAACAGCACCCAGATAACGGGAGTGCCTGTAGCTGGAAATCTCTTCATGTCTACTGAATTATTCTAGTTTATTAGCCTTAGTCAATTACTGTAGGTATCCCTGACCGTGGTACTCAGGGATCCCCACCCTAGACATGATGCAAGACAGTACTGATTTATTTGTACAAACACAATCGCCCACGGTGTCCAAGTCATTCATACTTGTCGTGTCAGACTAGCTGTCGCAAGAGTATGTCATGATATATCATGTCAGTTTGCTTGTCGAGAGTGCGCTACGGCGGGCCACTATCGTGTTCAGGAATTATGCCAGAATTACATGACATAGACATATATGAGGCATTTTAATAATACTAATAATAATAGTAATAATAATAATAATAAAGTGAATGAGACTGTAGAAGGAGCCATGCGACAGAGGACATGCGCGCTTACGCAGCTGGGGACTGTGCGCTCATGCGGCTGGAATAAGGGCAGGTGCATGCGGCTGGGGAAGGAAGGGGGCGCATGCGGCAGCGAGAACTCAAGCTTATGCGGCTGCGGGTGGAAGGGTCCATGCGGCAGCGGGATGACAACCTTATGCGGCTGTAAAGATATGAGTCTTATGCAGCTGAGATCCAACGACAGCTTATGCGACTCGCGGGGAGCAAGCCTTATACGGCTGGAGGATCAATATGTATATGCGGCTGGAGATAGTCTAGGCCTTATGCGGCTGCGAAGAACCTCTTATGCGGCTGGGAATGAATGAGTTCATGCGGCTGAAGGCAAAGTTCATGCGGCTGGATCATGGAGTCTCATGCGATAAAAGTTCATGCGGCTGCGGGGGTGATTAGCTTATGCGGCTGGAAGACCAACAAGGCCATGCGGCTATGGAGACTTTCCGTATGAAAGTCATGCGGCTAAGGCTACCATGCGGCTGTGAAAACTGTTCTTCTTCTCCACTGATCCGAGAAGAATAACCATGAAGTTCTTGACTTCAAGGCTCCATAATTTCTTCATTCTAAGCCCAAATCTAGACTTCCATAGGTCAAAATAGGGCAGAAAATGTTCTACAACATAGAACCAACAAAACTTGGAAATAATAATGTTAAGTAGATCAAAATCCAAGAAATCCAAAAATACTATAAACTTAGATCTACCCAAATTGAACCATGGAAATTGGAAATGCTAAGTACTAAAGTGTGTTAGAATCTCAAGAGGAAGAGAATAGAACAATAAAAATGAAGTTCCTCCATGAAGCAAGCTACACTTGCGTAAGCTCTCTCTCTTACTCTCCTGGTGGTTGAAGAAGTAATGGTGGAGAAAAAGAAGTAATGGAGAAAATTAATGAGAAGAGAGAGAAAGGAGTGGGTTAATAAATGGTGAGGAGGTGGTAGGTGGGGGTTCACCTTTGGTTAATGTTGAACCAAGCAAACCAATCCAGCCGAACCAACCCAAGAATAAACCAGCTAATGAAATGCTAGAATAAATCAAACAGGAGGACATGCAATACGGGTCAAATTATGTATACGTATACCAAGATACGCAATACGAACCTCAGGCATTACAACTCTACCCACCTTAAAAGAATTCCGTCCTCGTAATTGAATTAAGTGGCTAGAGGGACAAGAACAAGCTATACTATTCATATGCAAGCTATACTAATCAAGCAATCAAGTAATTATTCATGCAAGCAAGGAATCGAAGGCATGAGACATAAGAAAGATATTATACCTCACGAGTCAAACAGGTCGGGATATCACGATCAGATATCATCCTCACGCTCCCACGTTGACTCACCCAAGGAGTGATGACCCCAAGCAATACGGACTAACTTAATAGTCTTGTTCTTGTGTATCTTCTCTCTTCGGTCTAATATAGACACAGGCCTCTCCTCATACGAAAGGTTGGTACCAACAACCAATTCCGAATAATCCAGGATGTGGCTCGGGTCCGGGATATTCCGTCGCAGTTGGGATACATAGAACACGTTATGCACCTCTCGTAGCGATGGTGGAAGAGCGAGACGATAGGATACATCTCCTACTCGCTCCAAAATGTCAAATGGCCCTATATACCTAGGACTAAGCTTTTCCCATATGTCGAAACGAATGACCCACGGTTAGGCAAAATCCTCAGGAATACATGGTCACCGACCGAGAATTCAAGGGGATACCGATGAGAATCGACCCAATGACGCTGGCGATCTTGGGCGACTTGAAGATGATCTCTGACTCTCCTGACCACTTCAACGATCTGAGCAATCATTTCTGGACCAAGCATCTGTCTCTCTCCAACATCATCCCATGTTAGCAGGGATCTGTACTTTCTGCCATACAGTGCCTCGAATGGTGCCATCTGGATGCTGGCCAGGAAACTGTTATTGTACGAGAACTCTACCAGGTGCAGATAATCTTTCCACAAACCACCGAAGTCGAGTGTACAAGATCTTAACATGTCTTACAAGGTTTGTATGGTACGCTCTGACTGACCATGTTTGTGGGTGATACGCTGAACTGAACTAGAGGCGAGTCTCCAAACTCTCTTGCAGGCTACGCCAAAAGTGCGACGTAAATCTGAAATCTCTGTCCGAGATGATACTGACTGGAACACCATGAAGCCTGACGATCTGTCGGAGATACATCTCTACTAACTGAGCCGTCGACTGACCAACTCTGAATTGGAGGAAGTGAGCCACCTTCATGAGCCGGTCGACTATAACCCAAATAGCATTTCTGCTAGTCGGCGATCTAGGCAAGCCAGTCACGAAATCCATGGTCACATGCTCCCATTTCCATTCTGGAATCGGCAAGGGCTGAAGAAGTCCAGCTGGCCTCTGATGTTCAGCCTTAACTTGTTGGCAAACCAAACACCGAGAGACAAACCGGGCTATCTCCCTCTTCATGCCATTCCACCAAAAGTGCTGACGGATATCACGGTACATCTTCGTACCGCCGGGATGAATGGAATACTGCGAACTGTGAGCCTCTGCCATGATCTCCTGTCTGATATCTCCGCTGGGTACACAAAGACGCTTACCATGTCGAAGTGTACCGTCTTCATGAATGCATAACTCTGGTCTTCGTCCTGCCTCACACTCTGCTCCGAGTTGCTGAAGCTTGGAATCTACTGACTGCGCCATCCGGATCCTCTCGACTATAGTGGACTGAACTTGCATACTGGCCATCAATGCCATACTGGAAGGGAGAACAACTTCTATACCCATCTTCTAAAGATCTGCTAACAGCTCTGGTTGCGTTGTTAGGAAATAAATTCTGCTCTCCTGCTCAATGCATTTGCAACAACGTTGGCCTTCCCTGGGTGATACTGCAGGTTGACATCATAATCCACTAGCAGCTCTAGCCATCTCCTCTGACACATGTTGAGATCCTTCTGGGTGAACACATACTTCAGACTACTGTGGTCGGTGAAAATCTCCACCTTATCTCCATACAAGTAGTACCTCCAGAGCTTAAGTGCAAACACTACTGCTGCCAGCTCCAAGTCATGGGCTGGGTAATTCCTCTAATGATCACGAAGTTGCCGTGACGCATAAGCTATTACCTTTCTATGCGGCATCAGAACATATCCTAAACCTCTGTCCGAAGCATCACAATACACTGAGAATCCTCCGGTTCCATCTGGAAGCGTGAGAATAGGAGCCGTCATCAAGCTTCGCTTCAACCTCTCAAAAGAATTCTGGCACTCTGCTGTCCAAGTAAACTGCACATCCTTGCGGGTCAACTGGGTCAATGGCGCTGAAATTCGAGCAAAGTCTGAAACAAATCGCCGGTAGTAGCCGGCCAAGCCAAGAAAACTGCAAATTTCTGCCACTGTGCTAGGCACTGGCCACGACTCAATGGCCACGATCTTCTGGGGATCCACTTCTACCCCCCCTCGGGTGATGATATGACCCAAGTACGAAATGCGATCGAGCCAGAACTCGTATTTACTGAACTTGGCATACAATTGGTGCTCCCTGAGAATCTGAAGAACCACACGGAGATGCTGCTCATGTTCCGCCTCACTCTTGCTGTAGACCAGAATATCGTCTAGGAACACAATCACGAACTGATCCAAATAAGGCATGAAGATACGATTCATGAGGTCCATGAATACAGCCGGCGTATTGGTTGCTCCAAATGGCATCACAAGGAACTCCCAATGCCCATATCTAGATCTAAAAGCTGTCTTCAGGATGTCCTGCTCTCTGACTCTGATCTAATGGTATCCTGACCGCAAGTCGATCTTCGAGAATACTGCTGCCCCCTTGAGTTGATCAAACAAGTCATCTATCCTCGGGAGAGGGTATCTGTTCTCGATTGTCACTAAGTTCAAGGTACGATAATCTACACATAATCTGGACGTACCATCCTTTTTTTCACAAGAAGCATCGGGGCTCCCCAAGGTGATCCACTAGCACGACTGAATTCCTTGGTTCTGAGTTCTTCAATCATCTTGTACAATATCTTCAATTCTGACGGTGCCATTCTGTAGACTCTCTCTGACACTGGGGCTGTTCCGGGAATCAAGTCGATGGTGAACTCTATCTCTCTCTTTGGGGGCATCCCTGGAAGCTCTTCTGGGAAAACATCTGGAAACTCTTCGACTATCCGAGGTAACTGCACTGCTGCTACTGCCATTCGCAATACGGGAGGAGAAGGTTCAACTTCGTCTCAGGAGAAGGAAAACTCCGGCTCGCCAGGAATGCTAAAAATAACCCTGCCAATGTGGCAGTCTATCCTAGCATACTGGTCCCTCAACCAATCCATCCCTAAGACCACATCATAATCGGCCATCGGGAACTCTATCAATCTAACGGGGAATTTTCAACCGCTAACTACGATCCGACACGAGGAAAACACCCTATCTACTCCACAAGTCCGTTACTAGTAACTATATTGAGCCTTACTGATAATGACTCAGGCTCCAATCCTACCCGTGTCGCGAATCGTGCAGACATAAATAAATACGATGCACCAGAGTCAAATAATACTGAAGCTGGAAAGGTGTTGACGAGAATAGTACCTGCCACTACCTCACCTGGTGCTATTCCTTCTTCTCCCATGGTCAAAGCCAGCACTTGACCATGTCCTTTTGGTGCGAGTCCCCTCTGCTGAAAATTCCTCTACCTGTTCTGGATCAGGGCTTGGGCTTAGGCATACTGCTGTGGTCTCTGCTGCTGGAATGCTTGGGCCTACATCGGCAATGGCCTCGGGAGCGGGTACTGCAGCTGCTGCTGCTACTGATGCTGGACTGGTGCTGGTCCTCTAACTGAAGGACTAGAGAATGCCGATGAACTCCCCCTATTCGGGCAGTTCCCAACCCTGTACTCCGAGGCACCACTAACCAGTACAAATCATGTACTCTGCGACACTCTGATACCACATGTCCTGGCTTCCCGCAGTGTGAACATCCCACTGCGGAAGACTGCTTCTGCTGCTGAGGGTACGTCGGGGTGGAATGCTGAACCGACGTCACTGAGGCCGCCTGCCTCGGAGCTCCAATGGTCAGAGCCCTGGCTGCTGGGGCTGGTACTGACGACTGATTCATCTGACCGTGGGATCGCTTCCGACCTCCGGTCCTATCCACGATCTCTGGGAGGTATATTCATGCCTCTGGGCCGTTCTCAATACTGCATCAAAAGTCTGATGCTCAAACTGCTCTACCGCCAACAAAATCTCTAGGTGGAGCCTCTGTTGGAACCGCTAGGCTCTATCGAACTCGGTCGCCACCAAGGTGGAAGCAAACCGACTAAGCCTGGAGAACTCGACCGCATATCCATCGACCGTCCTGCCCATCTGCTTCAGATTGGTGAACCTCGTCTGTAGATCATACCGAGATACAGCATCAAAATACTTGGTCTGGAATCTCTTTCTGAATACTGCCCATGAAATAGAGGCCACTAATCCATCGGCATGCGCTGCCCACCAGCTGCGGACAAGATCTAGTAACTGCAGGCGCACTACAGCCACCTTCTCGTTCTCTGGAGTTCTGGCTGCTTCTAGAATCACCTCGGTGTCCTAAAGCCATGCATCTGCAGCAATCGTATCTTCACTGCCGTCAAAGAAGGGAGGGTTCAAACGCTTGAAGCTGTTGGCCGCGCTATTACCCTGATGACCTCCTCTGGTCAAAGCATCTGCCACTGTCTGGTGCAAGACATCTCTGCGACGATCTTGGAAAGCTAATAGGGACCTGATGAGACCCACCAAAGTGCCATCATCTGGCTCCGCAGCCTGGACGGACTGAACTGGTGACTCTCCTCCAGTAGGCATGACTCTGGAGGCTACTCCTGAATGTTGGGCTTGATCTCCAGGTTGCTGCTGGTCCGCAGGAGGTGCTCTGCCTTGCAGATCGGTAGGTCCATGAACAATGCCGCTGAAGAAGACGACATATAGAACAATAAGGAAGGACCAGGATAGATCAACGATACAAGCATGTGATCAGGTCAAGATTACAGGGATTCAGAAGATACGAGCAGAGATCAAGGGCGAGTACTGATTGAGACATCTATTCGGTAAACCCTCACATATCTTGATTTACAAGACCTGCATGGGCCACCACTTAAACCATGTCACGCCCTAGAACCAGAAAACTGGAGAGCGGGGGGCAGACATAGCCAGCTATATTGAAGTGCAACCCACCTCGCTATACGGTCACGGCTGTCTAGATACATGAGGGTTTAACTACAAGCCAATTATCTCCTATGGTCAAGAACAAGCCTATTGTCTCAATCACAAGCAAGTAAGTAAGTGTTACAAGATGTAAGATCGCCAAATATACAATAGTAAGGCATCCCAAACATTACATATTCGGCTGATCATGAAGCTAGTCGTTACAAAATGTCAGGACTAGCAAGAGTTTAGTCATACATGATCAACCCTAGGATCTGTTAATCATGTTACAGCCCGTAGGCAGACAGTAAATAATGGTACAACCGAGCTAACAAGTGCTCGTCGGCTAAACGCTGTAGAAGCATAGAATTTCAGGACCAGAAATCCTATGCGCCTAACATCACATGCGCCAGGGAGCTCAGATGAAGTACTTGGCACAGTAAAGCATAGACATTAAAAGAAGACTTTTATTTTTATAAAAAAGTCTGTTACTTGTCTTAAAAAGAGCTGTACAAAGGAAAATTTCTACAAAGAAAAGACCCTAAGTCTACAGCTAGGCGTAGCAACCACCATGCACTCTCAAAACAGGCGCATCTTGCCATACGCTCTCAGCCAGGCGCATCCCTTCAGCAGCTCAGTTATGTGCATCCTCAGTTATGTGCATTCCTTCAGCAGCTCAGTTATATGCCACCCTTCAGCGTCCCAGTCAGGCACATCATAAAGTGTCAGTATATGCGCCATCAAATGCTTCGACCAATGAAGCATTTATTGAGCAAAACGAGGGTGGCAATCAACCGTCTAGCTGGAGGAAGCGCTCCCCAAACCAAGGAAGAAGAGAGAACCGCAACCAACCTACGGCTAAAGGAGCAGCTTTCAACCCAACCAGAATGGGCAACACCCACTCTAGCGGAAGGAGGAGCTCTCCCAAAACCCAAAGAAGATGATCGGGGCACCGCAATTCCGATCTGCGGCTCTTCCAGCATAACGGAGATGAGGCTCGAGCATCTCGATCTTTGGATGCAACAGGCACCTTCCGCCTGCCTCAGAAGCCCTCGACTCTGACTTTTAGATGTAACAGTCACCTTCAAGTGCATCAATGAAGACCATGCGTCGCATCTTCACCCTCGGAAGCATCTTATCAACAGAATGTGCTCGAGTAAACAAGTTCATTTCGGGAGGACGTGAGAGAACGAGAAGCAAACCCTCTCCATGCCACTATTTATAGGCCGGGCAAATCAAACCCATGCGCCAAGTGGCTGGCTCTCCGAATTCCGTGCAATAAATTTGCATTAATGGTGATGAACCTGACGCTTCGAATTCAGCCAAGTCAAGACGGCTGTTTAAAGCATTCGAAGAACGTAGCAGTCGGGCCCATAAAGACGTGTCATGCAAAGTGGATGTGCCGGCCAGACCGCGCATCGTACTGACGCGCCCAGCTCCCATCAACCTCATAAGGATGCGCCCCCATGCGTCCCCAAGTGCCTAGTGGAACGCCGATCGATGCGTCCACTGAAAAACCCATCACCTATCAAAAGAACATTAAATGCTGAAGTCTGACAGAGTTGGCAGCACGTCCCTCGATGACCGAACGTTAACAGCTTTTTCAGAAAATGAAGCGTCGCCGACGTCAGCATCATCATTACTCCCCTCTGGCGGTTATAAACCACGTGGCCACCCAACCATCTCGTATGCGCCTCCGCAGCCATGCGGCTCAGACTTTTTCTCTAATCCCTAAAGACAGAAGTAAAGTCACTACTGAAGCCCCGCATGCGCCTCAAAAGCCATGCGGCCCGACTGGTTCGTGACTCCTAAAGGTTACGAGCCAAAGCCTCCTCATGCGCCCAATCCCAGCCGCATCCTATCAGATCACTCCCCACCAAATCCGAGATCTTCGAGCCATGGACCTACGACACGCGTTTGACTTGATTCAGCCTATGAAGGGGTGCTTATCACCCAAGATCTCAGCAACTGAAAGATCTTCTACGTTGCTACGTGTCAGCTCTACCGCAGCCCACAACAGCAACAAAAAAAGTTCAACTCCTCAATCAGGGCACATCGCCCATGCACCTCCATCAGCCCACCACGTGGCGTCCCCATGTACAGGCGTATCCTATGCATGCATGAGCAGCCAGCCTGCAAAGCTATAAACAGAGGGATCATTTCCTTCTAATACACACAGACAGAGACACATCGACACACACACATAGATAGAGACACATCGTACAACCATCAGCAACATATAGAGAGAGGCAGATACAGACACTCAACGTCTTCTTCCTCTCCGCAAGCTCCTGCACCTAGAGCAACCCAGATCTTCAGAGAACCGAGAATCGTCGTCAGATCGTCAATGGAGTCAACGCATTACCACTCGCTCCATCGGCACAAGGGACCCAGATAAACAAAAGTGTACTCCTAGGTCTATATCTAAGTCCTATATTGTAACACTGTTCTGTTTGTATTGAAATTACATCAAAAGATTTTAATGGCAAATAAGCTGGCGACTCTGCTGGGGACCTCTTTCTCCTCTACCGAGAAAGCTGTGTCGCAATCCGACGACGTGAAGGTGGGTTCCTCCCACAAGATGCTGGTCGTACGCCTCAATCAACAGGCGTATGAGGAGTTCATCTCTGAAGGCAGTACGAGTCCTTCGAAGTGGCTGCCGAAGCCGAAGAAGACTCGCCAAGTCTGGGTGCGCAAGGTCGATGCCTCTGGCACCACCTCCGAAGGGGATGCACCAATGCAGCCTTTCCTTCCTGCTGACGTCCTCAGCAACCAAGATGCGCCCACCGGTGCAGCGCATCTCTCAGGAAAACGTGCGGCTGACCACATTCTCCAGTCATCTCCCTCTCAGGCAAAAAAGATGCGTCGATGGAATAGGGGCGTAGCTAATGCCCCGCGCATCACCTCTGATACGCCGCAGAAGGTCTCTGTCTTTGACAGACTCACTCGCTGTAGTGGCGAGGAGAATTTGGACTCTGAGTACTATGCGCCCCAGCGGGCTAGTACGAAGAAGTCTAAGGCAGCACGGGCCATGCGCCTCAAACGTGCTATGCCGACAGCATACCAGAAGCATGCGCTCACAATCATACGCGCTGATGGTAAGATGTACAAGGTCGACTCGGGTGCTTTTGCGCCGAAAAAGAGTCGACCTTCAAAATCCTTGTCTCACTCAGGCACATCTGTTGCATTCACAACCGAGTCGAGCAAGGCAAACCCTGTGGTCTTGAACTCCCGCGCCTCCTCTGGTTGTGCATTTGAGGTTCGTTCAAGTTACTGTAAATGTTGTTCCCCCACCACTGATCTGAGCACCTGTTTGGTGTTGGATCAGGGGTCACAGCATTCACTTGACCACCCCGGCGCTTGGCCTTGCCATGCGCCTGATGGGGGTACGAAGGTGGCACTCTCCTACAACGATCTGCGTAACGTGATTACTCACAAACGCCGGTCAGGAGAGTCGACTGACAAGCACAATGCGCCCCTCACAGGGCTCGCCTGTGCTATATTCACCATCAACTGTTGTTGCAAAATAGCAGTCCCGCCACCAAGGCAGTCGATGTTCCAGCGGCTGCAATCATCAACACCTCTCCGACGTCATCTCGGGAAGAAGGTGTCAATTGAAGAGGAACCAGAGGTTGCTTCATGCAACGTGATCTCTAATTCTTCGTCAATCCAAAAGGCGACTGGTCATTCCTCGTCCTCGTCCAAGAGTCAGCCGAGGAGAACCAAGACAACTGTTCCATCCTCTCGAGTGTTCGAAGGCACTCGGGGAAGAAAGAAGATCCTGGAGGAAGCTGGGGGTAGTCAGGCCCTTGTCGATCCTGCTTCTGAAGACGAAGATGCCCTCCAGAGTACAGCTGGGGTGGATCTTCATCCTGGAGACAAAGTCAACCTCCCGGACACAGCTGGGGGTAGTCTGGCCCCTGCGGACCTGCGTCTCGAAGACGAAGAAGTCAGCCTTCCAGACACAGCGGGGGTAATCAGGCCCTCGTGGATACTTCTCCCGAAGACGAGGGTGTCCTCCAGAACATAGCTGGGGGTAGCCAGGATGAAGCTCCAGGAGAGGCAACTCCCCTACAAGAGAGCGAGGCCGAGAGTGAAGCCTCAACTGATCCATCCGACTCCAGCCGTATCATGATAGTATACATGACTGGGGGTGATACCGAACCGGATGCGCCGCCGGCAGACCTCGTCCAGCGCATGGATACCCTGGAGGGAGGACTCAAAGCCCTCTCCGCCTCCATGTAAATATTGACTCAAGCAGTGTTTGAGATACGGTCAGCTTTGGCCAGGGCACCGTCTACTGGTCCTGACCCAGGGGCCAATGGAGAATCAAGTGTACCCCTTCAACGGGTATCCTTGGATACAGATCGCCGCGGAGCACCTCGAACGTCGGAGCCGTTAAATGATCAACTCCAGGCTGTACCACCTTCCCCGACTCCCAGCTTCACGGAAGACGTGGTGGAGATGATCAGGGACTTGCACGAGCGCTTTGAGTCCAAGAACAGGCAAGAGGAGCACCAGAAGATGGGGATCCCCCAACCCTATCCCCTCGAATAGAACAAAGTAGTTTATCCTTCTAAATAAACCACAAACTCTGACGCCGTACGATGGGAAGGACTCTCTGCGTCGCTATCTCACGTACTTCCAGTCCCAAAAAGGACATCTCCCGAAGGAGGACGCACTACTTACCAGCATATTTGTCGGGGCACTAAAAGGAGTGGCGTACGATTGGTACTGCAGCCTCCCCGACAACTCTATATCTTTCTTCGACGATTTGACACGTCTCTTCCTCGACCGTTACTACGACGGTGGGAAGGACATGACAATGGCGTCCCTCATAGAGATACGCCAGAAGGAAAAGGAAACAGTTCGAGTATTCATCGAACGCTTCCGACAGCCCTACTTCAAACTGCCCCCGGGCATGCCAGAATATGCACTCCTCTCCTCCTGCAGCATGAACATGCTACCTGCAGTCAAACTCTGGCTCAACTCCACTCCTCCTTCCGACTGGAGTTCCTTGATCATCGAAGCCGAAGGAGTAGAAAAGAAGGCGTCCAATGCTCGTCTTCTGGGAGTCAGTTTCCCTGCCTTTGAGGACAAGGGAAAACGGCCTCCAGCCAACAACCCTGGACGAGAGACGAAGGGAAAACAGGCGTTGACTGTCAATGCCTCCAATGGTGCATCAGCACCCACTCAAAAGCCTCCACTTGCACCAAGGCCAAAGGAGGTTTATTCTTTCAACGATGAAGACACCCTGCAACTCTTTGAGATACTAAAGCAGGGTGACAAGATCAAATTGCCGAACCTGAAGCGTCCCGACGAGGTTAGGAAAGTGGACAATCCGAGGTACTGTCACTACCATCGGTTTGTCGGACATCCAGTTAAGGACTGCTATGTCCTCAAAAACTACATCCAGCACATGATGCAATGAATGTTATCTCCGTCGACTACGAGGAGAAAACGGTCTCGACCAACCTAGTGTGACTCCAATTTGGCACCTTGCCGCCGACCACAACACAAGATGGCGTCGTCCCTATCCCTAAGGCGACAATGCAGGTGGTAAATCTACCACCTACTCGTGACAACATGAGTGGACTCATCCCAGTCACCACATCTCGGGAAGAGGTCTTATGGGTTCACCCTGATCTCGTCTCCGAGGTTACTCAACCGGAGGTATGCTCTGCCTCCAAAACCAAAGGAAGGAAGATCAAGTCTTGCCGCATGGTCTCTTCTTCTACGGAAGAGGCATTTCTTGTACAGACGCGTTCGTATCAGAACGCCCAACCTGACGAAGCTGCCGTCGAGGTGGTGCCTCCTTGCACCGTCCCTGCTGCCCAGGAAGCGGGCCCGTCCAAGCCTCCAGCAGCCAATAAGCAGAAGCATGTAGAGGTCCGTTTCGACAAGCCTCTGCGAAAGAAGAATGCTTCGGGGCTAGCCAAGCCCCACAACTTCGACATACTGGCACAACTGGCCAGTACTCCTGCCCGTCTATCTCTGTTTGAGCTCCTTCGTCTTTCCAAGGACACTCGTGAAGCTCTCTGTGAAGTCCTGAAGGATGCTGAGTCCTTCATCAGTCAGGTCAAGCAGCCTGAAGATCTTCCGACTACATGTGCGCACTGTCATTGTACGGATGAAGTTATCCCCAATATAACCTTCACCCAACAAGACATGCTGCTCAAGCACAACCGACACAACAGGCCACTGTATTACACAGGATATATCGGTTCCGTCAAGGTGAAGCGGATTCAGATCGATCCGGGGTCTTCCCTTAGCATCATTCCGAAGATGCTGCTCTCAACACTGGGGATCCCAATGTACCGACTGGCGCCTTCCAACACAATAATCAGTGGCTTTAATGCCAGCAAGAGTGAGCCGCTGGGCAAAATACGACTGAAGTGTCATATTGGTAACCTCAGAACTGAGGTCACTTGCTATGTCGTGGACGCCGATGTCAACTACAACCTCCTACTGGGTCGTCCGTGGCTGCATGAGTACATGGTGGTACCATCCACACTCCACCAATGTATGAAATATGTGTCCACCAATGACATCATCCGGACGGAGTTCGCGGACATCGACCATTTCAAGGGGGTTGAAGCCTACTTCACTGATTCCAACTTATACAAGTCACCTGACGAGGAGGGAGCCAATGATGCTGACGATGAAGCAGAAACGGCAGCAGAGCCCGACATGGAGCCAGATGATTCCTGACGCTCCTTTAAAAATTCGACTCAAAGGGAAGCCGCCTCAGAAGTTGCCTCCCATGAACATCAAGCTACCCGAAAAAGCGCCAACTGCTCCAGGTAGAACACCTACTAAAGCTCCCTTGAAGATACGGCTCAAGGAAAAGCCACCTCAAATATCGGCTCCCCTTGTGGCAAAACTACAGGGGAAGGCACCAATCACCGAAGGCGCAGTTGAAGCACCTCTGAAGGTGCGTCTTAAGGGTAAGCTGCCGCAATCATCTGCCTTATCCAAGCTGCCGGAGATGGCCCACATAGCCCTCTCGGACCCCAAGATCAAAACTGTGGTGGACTCTTCCGATCCAACCCCAGTACTCACAGATGAAGAGCTAGGGGAATATATCTTTGCTGATGTAGATGTACCCTCTCTAGACAATGTAATCCCACAGGACAAAATCTCGTATTTCATCAATAATAGAGTGTCTTTTAATTATTCTAGTCTTCCACATTGGAATGTCATGTATACATTAGATAACGCTCTACGGTCGTTAGAAACACAAATAACGACCGTCCATCATGTAAATCGAGTAGTCCCATCCCAAGGGATCTGTTTTGTAGTCCCACCACGGAATCGAAACGAAGAATCCATCAACTTCGGCAAAGTCGAGCGTCATCAAGACCTCCTGCCACTCGAGCCAGAACCAGATACCGGTAGAATACAAGCCTACCGGTATACGGACAAGGCAAAGTACCTCATCCAAAAGATGGGTTATGACCTAAAAAGCAACAACGGCCTGAACTACGGCAAGGGTCGACGTCTTCCTCTCCGGCTTCCAACACCTAAAGGAAAGTCGCAGGACTACTATCATCGAACTCGACGGGGGGTGAGCTATGTCACGCCGCCGTCAACTCCAGAGAATTCGGAGGCAGAAGAAGCAGAACATTCTCACTCGTCTGAAGCATCAACTTGGGATTCCGATACCAGTATCGGATCAGTCTTCAAGAAAGTGCTATCAGTCAACATGACATCTGCACAATCTCAAGAAGACGAAGGCGAAGACCAAACGCCAGAATTCTTCGAAGAAGAACCCTGGGCTCAATGCCTAGGAAAACAGTAGGAGTCTCGTTTTGAATTACGCGAACCCCCTACCGAAGACAAAGTCGAGCAGATCGACCTTGGGGATGGATCTTCTTCTAAATCCATCTTCATCAGCAAAAGCCTAATAGGAGAAGATCGAGAATCTTTAATCCAGCTGGCTAAAAAATATATCGATATCTTCGCCTGGAGCTACGAAGATATGCCGGGACTTGATCCCCAAATTACGATGCATAGGCTTAACATCTTACCTGATGCCAAGCCTATAAAGCAACAACAGCGACGTTTTTGTCCTGACATCATGAACGCTATCGATCAGAAAGTAGACAAACTCCTAACCAGCGGATTTATTCGTGAAGGACAACACCCGGATTGGGTGGCCAATGTCGTTCCTGTCACCAAAAAGAATGGAAAGATACGAGTCTGTATCGACTTCAGGGATCTCAACACTGTTTGCCCGAAGGACGAATTTCCGCTTCCAATCACCGACGTGATGATCGACAACACATGTGTCTTCTAACGCATGTCTTTCATGGACGGGTATTCGGGCTACAACAAGATCAAGATGTTCCCCGATGACGCAAAACATACGTCATTCAGGACTCCGAAGGGGGTCTTCTGCTACACAGTGATGCCCTTCGCCTTGAAGAACGCTGGTGCAACATACCAGCGAGCTATGACCACTATCTTCTGTCAGCATCTTCGCAAGACAGTCGAATGCTATGTTGATGACATCGCAGTCAAGAGCCGTCTCAAAGGAGATCACCTACAAGACCTTAAGACTGTCTTCGATCTCATACGAGTGCATCAACTTAAGATGAACCCCACTAAATCCTTCCTTGGGGTTTCTAGCAGAAAGTTCTTGGGCTTCATTATCACGGCGAAAGGCATTCATGTCGATCCCAAGAAGACCAAGGCCATCCTTGACATAGACCCTCCGAAGAACCTCTGAGAACTTCGAGGCCTGCAGGGGAGCCTGGCATACATCCGGAGGTTTATAGCAAACCTTTCCGGAAAATATCAACCATTCACCCAGCTCATGAAGAAGGGAGTCTCTTACGTCTGGACAGAGGAATGCCAAAAAGCTTTCGACAACATCAAAGCTTATTGACGAGCCCGCCAGTCCTGGTGGCACCCGTCGTCGGCAAACCATTTCTCCTCTACGTCCGTGCCATAGATCATTCCGTCGACGCTTTGCTTGCTCAGAACAGCGATACAGGCTATGAACAAGCTATCTACTACCTCAGTAGAATACTGATCGGGGCCGAACACCGGTACAACCCTGTTGAAAAAGAGTGTTTGGCTTTGGTATTTGCCATCCAGAAGACTCGCCATTATGTCTCGGGCCAGACAATTCATGTCATCTCCCGAGTCAATCCACTCAGAGTTCTCATGACGAAACCAGGGTCATTAAACTTCCGGCTAGCTACGTGGGCAATCCTGCTAACACCATACAACATGGTGTTCGTTCCACAAAAAGCCGTCAAGGGTCAGGCTTTGGCCGACTTTTTAGCTGCACACCCCATCCCAGAGTCCTCCTGACTTTATGAAGACATCCCGGATAAGGTCCAAGAATCAAACATCACCGAAGAAGAAGCTCCGTCTGGCAGATGTTTTTCGATAGCGCTTCAAGAACAGGCCCCAAAGGCTAAATCATCGCAGGAGTAGGGGTAGTCCTAGTCTCCCCCGATCAGCTGGTCATACAACGTGCCTACTCTCTTTCAAAGTCGTGCTCCAAAATATTGTCGAGTACAACCAGCTCATCATGGGACTCCAGCTGGCACAACAGCTGGGGGTGGATCATCTGGAAGCCTACGACGACTCAAAACTCGTCGTTAATCAGGTCAGAGGGCAATACGAAGTTTGCCATAAAGATCTGATTCCTTACCATGAGGTTGTATTGAACATCATTTCAACATTCTCCAAGTTCTTCATCGAACATGTACCTCGTTTATAAAATCTGGAGGCTGACGCTCTGGCTGGCCTCGCAACCTCATTGGCAGCACCCCTTGGGACTCAACACTATGTAACGGTAGTTGGTCGAGACTTGGTCTGTCCTAAGAACAACCTATGCTCACAAATTGCCCATGCCGTGTCAACGAGTGCTGGTGTTAATGTCCGAGACTGGAGATTCCCGTTCATCGACTTCGCTGTTGTAACACCCAGTTTTTCGAAAGAGGATAATTTTGAAATTTTGTAATTATAATTATTAATTAATGATATTTATTTCATATTATGATTTTTAGTGTTTTTAATTATTTTTAAACTATTTAAATTCATGACTTGAGATTTTAGGTGTTTTGCTAGTGAACCGTAGAGACTGTCTACCCTAGAGCCTAGTCATGCGATTAGGGTATTTAGACATTTTGGGGTTTTTGATTTATTAGAATTTATTTGAATTTATGGGAATTTTTAGGAATTTTTGGAATTGTTTAGATTAGGTTGACTTTGACTAGTCTTGACCCTTGTAGACAAACCCAGGAGCTAACCCTAGTTAGTTGGACTTGGTTAGGTCAAGTGACTCTAGTCTAACCTAGCATGACTTAAGTTAGTGGGTTTTGATTCATTAGAAATTGACTTAAGGAATTAGAAATTAAATGGGTTGAGAATAACTTGTGGTTTCACAAGTCATTTTGTGACTTAACCTAATAGGACTAGCCAACCTAGTTCAAACCCTAACCTAGCCCATCATGGCCAGCCACCACTAGTTAACCTAGGGATTCCCCCACTATAAAACCCCTCCTAAAATCAAGGGCTAGCCTCCCTTCCTTAGGAATTTCATTTCAAGAAGAAAGAGGTGAGTTCTTATCTTTAGAAATTCATAATGAATCCATTTAGGTTTTTTCCCAAACTAGTTGCATTAGATCCTAATATTGTTCTTGCTGTTGGTATTAATTTTGACAGGAAGGAAACAATTGTGAGGTTTGGGTGGTTGAGGAAATCTTT
>JANAVB010014700.1:0-35573 GCA_029216955.1 Iris pallida
ACCAAGGCGTCGGTCCTAAAATCGATCCTAAGGCAGACTAGAAAGACAATCGTAAAGGGGCTTGTATCGCACAAAGTAAAATAAATGTGGTCGGTTTTGTATGGGTGGGCGAGGAGCTCACTCCACCAGTACAGTTGAGTACTGACAATCACACAGTTTTATGTGCAGGCACAGGTAGAAGCTCGTGGCACGGAGCTCTTGGATGCGTCGAGGCACGGAGTTCCTTGTCGATTCGAAGCGTACGCCGCATGGATCCAAGACTTATACGGGACATAATGTATGGACATGCCTTCCGAAGTTTTTGCTGGATCGACAAATATGTATCGAGAGATGAGAGAGAGCTGAGTGACTTGTAAATGTGAGAAGAGTGAATTTGAGTGATTGTAATCTCGGCCTTGCGCCCCCAATGTAACCGTTATTTCGATATCAATAAAGAGCTTCTTTTGAATAACTTGTGTTTTGTTCTAAATTTTGCTGCATGTTCAATATCTCTGCTTGGGACTTCGGTACGACGACCCCGTCGCCGCCGATGGAATCGGTCGTTATGAAACTGCCTTGCACGAGCGCAATTTAGGCTCGTACGGCAGGCATCACGCCTTAGCGAGGACGATCTCTCCTACGGGAGCGGGGTGTGACATAATGGTATCAGAGCACGGCTTTACGTCCTTGGACTATCGATTGAATTCTTTAACTCTGATGTTTCCGCGAACTCTGAATGTTGCTTCTGCAAAGTTGATATCGTTGGTGCGCTCTCTCTCGATTGTCCCACGGGATGTCCATACAATAAGTCTAATATTTTCAAAAGCTCGTACAAGTGTTCAATCGAACGCATCGATAGGCAATGGCCTTTGGGCCGAACGTACCGACCTTGAGTTGATAGAAGACACGTGCTAAAAGTTAGCAAACGCGTTGCGTGCTTGAACGACCTTACTAACAATAGCGAACGAGCACACGAGACCGAAGTATAGTTCAAACCGGATGGTTATGCACACAGCCTTTGGCTAAGTTATACCGATTATCGCGCATCTCGACCTTTTGGTGCAAACGAGTCGCGAGCAATATTAAGTATCGCTCGGTCGGGAACGGGATATACTTAGAGTGGCTACCGATAGAGTGCTATCGAGCGACGATAACGTCTATGCGATATAGATGAGTGTGCTTGAAATTCGAGGAATGGTTCGAACGGGATTTAAAGAAGTCGATTTTGATTCGAATGATAGTTTCGAGAATTGTAGAATGACTTGACCCTGAGTGGTGTATGGACGTTATAGAAATTGTTCAGGCGAAACTAAAGGAGTTACGGATAGTACGAGTGCGTCCACAAGCGATGATATCGCAAAGCCTTAGAACGAGTAGCGCTTAGTTGGTCATGATTCGAGAGTCGCAAACGAAATATCGTCCGGACGAATTGTGAATGGTAATGCGAGTTACGAAATGGTTGAATGGAGATTCTGGATGATAAAATAAATAGATGACTTGATCGAGGAAATCGATACGGATCGTATACGAAAAGTTAGCACGACAGGTAGATAGCATGCATGAAATGTTCGATTTTAAAGTTACGCGAATGACTCTGAGGATTGGAATGGATATCGTTCGATGATTGAGTTAGCAAGGAATATTACGAATTGAGAAAATACGTTGGTCGATGACTTAAGATAGACGGATGAACGATACCTGAATTTGGGTTTGTCGAAATTAATGTTATGAATAATTCGAGGGGTAATGATCGAAATCGAATTTGAATGTCGAGGAGATTATCCAGTCGAACGATAGCATCATTCGTACGACTCAAAATTCGTTACAAACGAAGATCGTCAGGTTACGTATATCGTCGATGATTGAGGCGTATCAAAGACGATATGCGATAACTCGGGAGTAATTTGACACGGTGAATGACGATCGCGCAAGTGTTATCGTTCCAAATGGACAATACTTAGGACTTTGGTTGAGACGAATGTTGGATAAAAGTGATCGTATCTTGATGATTACGCGGATAACCACAGCATCGACATTCTTGTCTTGTGCGAGCGCGACTCCAGCCTCGCACATGCGTTGCGTCAGATTTGGGGCAATCGTTCCGTGTGAGCGCTGACATGGTGATTCATGTCGCGGAATGATCGAACTTGAAAAATCAGGATGCGGCAACTTTGATTTGTCTCGACTTGATGGCTTGATACGAAGGAGAACTCGAAAATGTTAGGACTTGTGATTGATGACTGAATAAAACTTGAGGATTGAGTAGGTCCAATCCGCGCATCGAGAATGAATTAGTCTAGACACAAAACAAGAGTTACGTCCCGATGAGAATGATTATCTCGCGAAAGCGTGCATGGTGATTCGTGTCCACCGTGGATAATCTGTCTCGCGTGAGATCGGAGCACAACATATTGTTAAGTCGGACGACCTTGTGATCGATTACGTGAATTGGAATAGATGATTTGGAAACGTAAAATGTGAATTACGGTTTAGAGATGAATTGTGTCATAGCGTGCTTGATTTGAGAATGAATGATAGGCGAACTAATGTTGAACGTTTCGAAGAGATAAACTATGCGAAACAGCTTGATGAACGAACGATATTAATATGACGTAAAATTGGTTGAAACGTGAGTTATCGTAGGATGGCTTTACCGAACGACTCGTACCCCGTGCGTCGAATATTGGGATGTGTGCAGGGAATCGATGCTCGATGTTTAGAATTCGGAGTGATGAGCTTGGGTAGAAAATCCCGTACCATCGATTTGGTTCGACCTTAGGATGGGGTCAGTGTTGATATCGTTGTTTGGGAACTATGATTCCAGTGCTGACGAGAGACATAGCCTAGCGGTTCGAAAGACGTCCGAGTGCGAAATGATAGAAAATAGTGGAGGCACCACTCATGAGGCTCGGTTGATATACACGTATGTTAGGACGTCCGAATATGTGTACGATCCGACTCGAGTGGTGATGGCGGATTCTCTATCACGAGGCTTGGCTGAAATGTATGTATTTTGGGGACGCCTAAAATATGTGCACGATCCAACTAAGCGATACGTTGAATCAAGTGAGAGTTGAGGAACGGGAAAGTGTCGAAGATTTTGAAATTGTAAGTTTCGAAGAAATGTTGATGGTAACGCGATCATTGAATTGAGACGAGTTCGAATGTTGGTTGATCGGTTGGTGTGCCTTACGACTAAGTTAGCGATAAGCACGGGCGTGGCTCGAAATCGAAGAAATGCGTAGACGGAGTGGGTACGATTAAGTCTTGGCCATAGAAATGGTAGGATGGTTTGCCTTCAGGAAAGTCTCGAGGACGAGACTTGTTCTGAGTGGTGTATGTTGTAGTGCCCCGTCCCGCGAAGTCAATCGGAGGAATCGAAACGCCGACGGCGTTCGGACTTGGCCTTACAACGGCGACTCGAAGACATCGCTCAGGTGGGGTAGTTTCGGTGAACTTGCCTCATCTTTGCCTTCACATAATAAATCGCGTGTTTTCAACTTGCACAAGTAGGCTTAATAATAAAAGAGACGAATCCACATAGCTAAAGGGAATTATCTAGACGGATCAAATCGTTTAGAACATGAAAAATGTCCCACGGTCTGATTAGAGTTGGTGCTCAGCGTACTTTGAAAATGACACTCAATCCTTCGTCCCGCGGCTTGGGAGAAGGACAAGTTGGTATTCGACACAAACGAGGAGTTAGCCTAAGTCATAAGCGTTGCCCGCGTAAATGCTCGATAAAGCATGCACGTTTCCACTGCGCAAGGCTTGGCATAGCCTTGGCTCGTCCCTCGGGTTAAGTTGTAGGCTTGAGTAAGTTAGGCAAAGTTATGCCGATCGACCTAAGTCATTCCAACTGCCGTCCCGTTCTTTCTGCGATTGTCAAGTCAAATAGTCACACGATCTTAAGCCATCATGTAACATATGACTTGGGTGATAGCGTCACGTAGGACGTAAGTCAGTTAAAGGCACGAGCCACGGTTGGCACGATGTAAAGTTAGCCACGGTCTATGGCACTTAAGGAACACGTTTTGTTCGAGTTAAGTTGGAAGGCTATGTAGTAGTCGTTCCCTCGAGTTCAAAGAAGTTTGAGGACGGTCCCTCGGTTGGGAGTCTCGCGTTCCTATCCGCGTTAAGATGTTCGAGGCTGTCCCTCGGTTGGGAGTCTCGTATTCCTATCCACGTTAAGGAGTATGAGGCGGTCCCTCGGTTGGGAGTCTCTCGGTCCCAATGTACGTTATGCAAAGTGTGGTTCAAAGCACGAGTTGCTAAGTATAGTTCCAGTCGTACCAACAAGTAGGCCATGCATTTACGTGAGTCTAGATGTCTCGTAGGTGCGTGGTCATTGGACACCTTGTCGACAAGGATTTCTGCCTAGACTGGTTATACGCCGGGGCAACCGGGCCCAGTCGTCCTAGGAGGTAGACGTTATAGCAGCGCATATTTTTATTGCGTGGGTAGTCGGAGGCTTTCAACGGGGCTCGCTACCTGCGCTGAAGGACCCGCCGCCTACCCGAGCTATGTCCGCGATAGCTTGTCATGCCAGTGGCCTTTCATATAGAAATTGGCATGCTAAGCGGCGAATCCGCATGCACGATGTCGGTCGTAACAAAGGAAGCGTAAGCACGGTATGTGATGTGTCGTGAAATGAGTGCACGGTATGCACATAAGGTATTATAAAGCCTACGTTTCGTCTATACGTAAAGACACGTGCTTCGGCACGAGATATGGCACTGTGCTTGAGTTCTCAACACCGGTTCCACAAGTTTGGTTAGCCGTTGTGAGTTAAGTCGAGAAAGACCGTAGGGCAAGTTGGTTAAGTTATGTTGAGTTGCTGGGCACGACCTCGAGATGAGAGGCATCGGCCGCGTTACTATAACACGAGTATAAGCAAGACTTAGCGAGGAGGCACTGCCTCAGAGATAAGTACGAATCGAATTCATGGCACGACCGAGTCGTTACAGTCCCAAAGCATGGCACGGAAGGCAAGTGTGAGTCGGTACGTTGACAGTGTAAGCACACGAAAAGTCTAGAGGCAAGGATACGAAAGGTATCGGCAAGGCACGGTGACGGTCTAGAGACACAAAATAGACCAAGGCGTCGGTCCTAAAATCGATCCTAAGGCAAGACAAGAAAGACAATCGTAAAGGGGCTTGTATCGCACAAATTAAAATAAACGTGTCGATTTTGTATGTGGACAGGAGCTCACTCCACCAGTACAGTTGAGTACTGACAACCACACAGTTTCCATATGCAGGCACAGGTAGAAGCTCGTGGCACGGAGCTCGCTTGGATGCGTCGAGGCACGGAATTCCTTGGCGATTCTAAGCGTGCGGCCGCATGGATCCAAGACTTATACGGGACATAATGTATGGACATCGCCAAGTTCCGAAGTTCTGGATCGATAAATATGTATCGAGAGATGAGAGAGCTGAGTGACTTATAAATGTGAGAAGAGTAAATTTGAGTGATTGTAATCTCGCCTTGTGCCCCCAATGTAACCATTTTCGATATCAATAAAGCTTCTTTTGAATACTTGTATTTTGTTCTAAATTTCTGCTGTATGTTCAATGTCTCTGCTTGGGACTTCTGTGCGACGACCCCGTCGCCGCCGATAGAATCGGCCGTTATGAAACTGCCTTACACGAGCGCAATTTAGGCTCGTGCGGCATCATGCCTTAGCGAGGACGATCGCTCCTACGGGAGCGGGGCGTGACATTTTGTACGACTAGCTTCATGATCATCCAATATGTAGTGTATGGGACGCCTTGCTATTATATATTTGGTGCTCTGACATCTTGTAACAACTATCGCTTGCTTGAGATTGAGACAATAGGCTTGTTCATGACCATAGAAGACTGTTGGATTGTAGTTAAACCCTCATGTATCTAGACAGCCGTGACCGTATAGCGAGGTGGGTTGCACTTCAATATACGTAGCTGGCTATATACGCCCCCGCTCTCCAGTATTCTGGTTCTGGGGCGTAACACTTAAACTTTAAGCCAACCAACCATAGGGTTCAAGGAGACCCTTAAATAGGATCTTCAACTACCCCAAAGTCAAGAGTAATCTGAACCGTCGAATATAGCATCTTAATATATGGTTGTTCTTCATTATAGCATGATCCCAGCCAACGGTATGTCGATAGCATGTCGTGTTGGATTGTATCTCATTTTCGTTGAGCGCTCAAAAAGGGGGTGACAATGGAGTTGGTAATTTAGTCCCACATCGGATAAACGATTGGATCATGAGGTGTAGATAATTAGAATTGGTTCAGGCCTTACATAAGAATTCTCTTTTAAGCATATGGGCCCAAATCAATATCGCACCTCATGGGCCAACTCTGGTGCGGGTCACACCATGTTTCCAACAAGTGGTATCAGAGCCATGGTTACGGCACGGGTTTGGGCGGCTCTAATTTGGTTTAAGACATATGGTGGGTTTGGGCGGCTCTAATTTGGTTCGGAGAGATAGTGCCAAACGGATCGAGATGACAATATGTTGGATCTAAACGAATCGAGATGACAATATGTTGGATCTCCTGGTGATCGGTTGGTGCATACCGTTTGTTTTGTTGTCAAATGGATCGAGATGACAATATGTTGAATCTCCGGGTGCTCGACTGACGGAACGAACAAAAAGGTAGCAGGGTAAGGTCGTTCGACGGGAACGGATAAATGTAGCAATGATGCTAAGGTTATTCGGCTAGCGAAAACGAGCTAACGTGAATATTGTTGGATTGTATCTCGTTTTCGGTTGAGCGCTAAAAAAGGGGGTGACAATGGAGTTGGTAATTTAGTCCCACATCGGGTAGGCAATCGGATCATGAGGTGTAGATAACTGGAATTGGTTCAAGCCTTACATGAGAATTCTCTTTTAAGGCATATAGACCCAATTCAATATCGTACCTCATGGACCAACTCTGGTTCTGGTCACCGCGTTCCTAACATGTCGATGGTATGTTGACGATTAATCACTTACACTACACCAAACACATTCAATTATAACATATTTTTTATAATTAGTAACGGTTATTATTGCGATACTCTGTAATGATAATAACTGCTACAAGAGTTAACAAACTGTTACTAAAATTCTAATCTTGTATTTTTTTAATATAATTTTCTGATGATAGTAAAAACTGTTACAATGGTTAACTTTAGTCATATGCATTCCACATGACACGGTAGCAAAGTGTTGTAAAGGAGAAAAAAAAAACTATACATTCTCCCACATTCATTTTTCATGTCTCCCTCTCCTTTCCTTCGCCTCCCCCCCCCCCCCCCCCCCCCCCCCGCTATAGCTACCTCCAGCCTCAAAGCTTTGCTCTATCTTTTTCAATTCCTTTCATTTGTAGGTTAGCTTCTAATCTTTGTTTCTTCTGTAATTTCTTCACAATTGTAATATCTAATTATGAAGGTTTTTCGTGTGAGATATAATTTTCAATTCATCAAAGTGCTACTGAAGGCTTTCTTCTTTAATTTCTTCATGATTATGAGATTTAATTTCCTGAATCCTAAAAGTGTTACTAAAGGTTTTTCATGTGAAATTTCCTGGTAATTTGTTAACATTTTGAAAATTTTATATTTTTGACATGTGGTTGTTGATTATTTATTGGAGGATAAGGAGGTGTCCGAGAAGCCGAGAAGCCGAGGTCGCAACCGATCCTATTGATGCGCCACATACGGGGAACAGATCGAGACAGAAGGTCTCGCTGGACGAGGTCTACGAGAAGGAGGTCATCATCGTCGATGTCAGATCTGTTGGTGATGTTGAGGAGAATCTAATACGTGCGGAAGGAATTATTATGGGCAAGGAGGAACATCTACATCATCCCTTTTAGTTTGTACACACAAGATATTTGTCGAAATGCTTTAGTAGATTAAAATTGGTTAGATTCTTAATCAATTGTATGCACACACAAGATGTGTGTAAATATTTTATATATTTAGTGAATTATCACATATTCATTAGACCAACCAGCCCTATGCTCTTCTTTATCAACTAAGTTTTTCCTTACCATGTTGCACAAATATGGGTACATACATAGAATTTAGATGCATAATAGGAAAGTTTATTTTTTTATGGATACATGAAAATAAAAATTATAAAGCATTGAATTGTACAACATTAAAAGTCATTATTTATTATTAAAATATAGGGACTTATTGGATATCTATTAGGACCCTTCCACGAGACAGAATTATGAAGTGGATGAATTTGACTCACAAAAGAGTCCATGTTCACCCAAAACGCAATCATTTGTTGTGAATGAGCAAAAGGTCTAACTGTTTATCCTAATATAGTTACACCACCACCACCCATATGCAGTTGTAATTAGTTGACTTAATTCTCATTTGTATATGCCTATGTGAGTTGTAATTCTGATTTGTACTGTCCAATGATACTTGTAATCATTTAAAGTTTAGCATTATACAATTATAAGTACCAAAATGTTATGGATGTATCAAAATAAAACTATAAAGTTTGAAATGAGTGCATAAAATTATTCATTTTGTTTAATGTTGGTCAACAATGTTACTTTCTATATGTATTTTGGTTATAGTAATATTGTATGTAGCCTCCTATAGGCCATGGGATTTTCCTTAAAACTCTCTTTAGTAAAATACGGGGGACGACTTTTATCCTACTTATTCTCTTAATGTTAGTTTCATCGTAGTTGCATATTTCATGGTTTCAGCTAGTCTTGTGTGTTGTATACCTGAAATTGACCAATCCTTACCAACATGCACGTGCTTTGCGCGTATAATAACGTATAATAAGAATATTATTCAATTATAGTCAAATATCTCTTCTAACTTATGTGGTTAAGGTGTAAGGTATTTTTCTTGTTTGGTTAAGTTTGATTCTCCATGTTGAATATATATAAAAAATTTAAACTTTTTTTAATAATTTTACATAATTTAATTTTTTTTAAATAAAATGGACATGATATACATACGGCTTAGACGGCTCACTTTTGAGCCGTTTTGAAGCCTCGTTATATAGTAGAAGATTAGCACCAAACTATAAGTAAATATTAATAAGATATTATAAGTAGTACCCAATTTTATTGTGTAGTTTGGACTAACATAACTTAAATTTCATAAAATAAAATTGATTTGTATTGGTATAAACCCATTTTATATAACTTGCTTCAATAGTATCCTTGGCAGGTCATGTTGCATCTATTATATGTCAACATGTTAGTGTAGACTTGTGAGTTTTAGTGCTTAACCTGATTAGAATGAATGTTTTATACAGAGTAAGCTACAATGAATGTTTTATGCAGAGTAAGCTACAATGAATGTTTTATGCAGAGTAATTTCTAATGAATGTTTTATGCAGAGTAAGCTACAAAGAACGTAATTTCTAATGAATGTTTTATGTAGGCAGAGTAAGAGTAGGTGTAACACCTAGCCTGTATTTGATGCAGGTATGAGAATTCGGCTATCGGTAAGAAATCACTTAAATGTGATATATTCAATATATGTTGGTTCAACTTGCCTGCTTAACATTCTGAACGTAATGATGTTGCTAATGTTGCCTTTCTGAGAATTACTATAACATGCCTAGTATGCTGAACATAATGCTGTTAATGTTGACTATCCATAAGTCTTGCTATAACTGTTAGACATGATAACAATATGCTACAATGATGCCTTGCTATGGAACACTGCTTAATCATGACATACATGCTAAACGATACCTTTCCATGATTACTAAACATCTTCAATGTATGTTAACTCAAACGATGCTTAAATGATGCCTCCACATGAACGCTGTTGGAACATGTTAACATGCTTTTCAATGTTTCTGCTCATGAACTGTAAACTTGTCACGCCCCAGTACCGGAATACGAAGACGGACTAAGCCAGCTACTCCATATGAGGTATGCAAACGTCATACGGCGATCGTGGCTGTCAAGAGACAAGGGGGTGCATGCTACGATCAAGTCTCCTATGGTCTCACAGAGCATCTATGTCTCAATCATTCAAAGCAAGAAAACAACAATTAATGAGCATATGAGATAAAATAGTAAGGCGTCCCCGACGCTTCATCAAAATGATCATGGGAAACTAGCTTTATAAGTTAGCTAGCCCAGAGAGTCATAGGTACATAATCGTATTCAGATGCAGTCTGATTTAATTACAATTATGTAAAAAACAAAATATCCAGATTAACCGGCTAAACAGGTGCCGGTGGCTAAATGTCAGAACATAAGTAAAGAATACTAGAGTGGTGGAGAAGAAACCTGTTTGCCATTACAATTCTTTTATTACAAATTTCAATACAAACAGAAAAGTGTTACAATATAGGACTTAGACGTAGTCCTAGGAGTACACTTTTGTTTATCTGGGTCCCTTGTGCCGATGGAGTGAGTGGTAATACGTTGACTCCGTTGACGATCTGACGACGGTTATCGGTTCTCTGAAGACTTGGATTGCTCTGGGTGCCGAAGCTTGCTGAGAGGAGGAAGACGTTGAGTGTCTGTATCTGCCTCTCTGGTGGTTATGTGTTCTGTCCGTGTGTAGGTAGGTAGGTGTGTAGGTCCGGAAGAAGGAAATGATCCCTCTATTTATAGCTTTGTAGGCTGGCTGCTCATGCACGCATGTAGGATGCGCCTGTAGGCGGGGACGCCACGTGTTGATTGCTGATGGAGACGCATGAACGATGCGCCCTGATCGAGGGGTTGAATTCTTCATACTTCTATTGTGGACCGGCACGTAGCAGAGGAGAAGATCTTTCTGTTGCTGAGATCTTGGGTGAGTCGAATCAAAGGACACGTGTCATCGACCCATGGCTCGGAGATCTCTGATTTGGTGGGGAATGATCTGGTAGGATGCACCTAGGATTTGGCGTATGAGGAGACTTTGGCTCGTAAACTTTAGGAGTCACGAACCATTCGGGGCGCATGGCTTTTGAGGCGCATGCGAGGCTTCAGAAGTGACTTAACTCCTGTCTTTCGGGATCAGAGAACAGTCTGAGGCGCATGGCTTTAGAGGCACATACAGAGCTTTAATGGTGACTTTCCTTCTGTCTTTAGGGATCAGTAAAAATTCTGAGACGCATGGCTTTTGAGGCGCATACAGATTTTGGCGCATGGCTGCAGAGGCGCATGCAAGCAGTTGGGTGGCCACGTGGCAGTAGCCGTCGGAGGAAAGTAATGATGATGCTAACGTTGAAGACGCTTCGTCTTCTGAACTGTTCAGACTTCGGGAGGCGTGCTGCCAACTCTGTCATTTCAGCATTTAATGTTTGTGATGGACAGCTGAGTGGGCGCGTTGGTTGGCGTTCCACTAGGCGTATAGGGACGCATGGGGGGCGCATCCCTGTGATGTGCTTGGTACTGAAGGGCGCGTCTGTGTGATGCGCTTGATGTTGAAGGGCACGTCTGTGTGATGCACGATCTGGCCGGCGCATCTGCTTTATGACACGTCTTTAATGGTGCGACTGTTACGATCTTCGAGTGCTTTAAATAGCTGTCGTGACTTAGCTGAATTCGAAGCGTCCGGTTCATCCATTTAATGCAAATTCATTGCACGGAATTCGGAGAGCCATCCACTTGGCGCATGGGTTTGATTTGCCCGGCCTATAAATAGTGGCATGGAGAGAGTTTGTTTCTCGTTCTCTTACGTCCTTTCGACATGAATTCGTTTACTCGGATGCATTCTGTTGATGAGATGCTCCCGAGGGTAAAGATGCGATGCAATGTCTTCATTGATGCACTTGAAGGTGACTGTTACATCCAAAAGTCGGAGTCGAGGGCTTCTGAGGCAGGCGGAAGGTACCTGTTGCATCCAAAGATAGGGATGCTCGGGCCTCGTCTTCGTTGTGCAGGAAGAGCCGTAGATCGGAATGGCGGTGCTGCGGCTTTGGTGGCTCTTTCTTCCTTCAAAATGGGTGTAGCCTATTCCGGTTGTGTTGAAAGCTGCTCCTTTAGCCGCGGTTTCGATCACGGTCTTTCTTGGCCTTTGGAGGCTCTTTCGAAGCCTCCCCTGGCCACAGGTTGGCTTGTGGTTCTTTTCTCTTCCTCGACTAGAGGGTTGATTGCCACCCTCGTTCTGTTCAATAAATGCTTTATTAGTCGAAGCATTTCGACGGCGGTGAGCCTGGCTGGAAGAGCGGCACATAACTGGGCTGCTGAAGGGATGCACATAACTGAGCTGCCAAAGGGATGCACATAACTGAGCTGCTGAAAGGATGCACCTTGCTGAGGGCGCATGGTAGGATGCGCCTGACTTGGGGTGCATGGTGATCGCTGCGCCTATTTGAAGGCGCATGATGGCTGCTGGCTGTAGACTTAGGATCTTTTCTTTGTAGAAATTCTTCTTTGTACAATCTTTTCTTAGACATGTAATAGACTTTTATATGTAATAAAAAGTCTTCTTTCAATGCCTATTTTTGCTGTTGTGAAGTACTTTGTCCAAGCTCTGGCGCATATAGTCTGGCGCATGGGCTTTCTGGTTCTGAAATTCCATGCTTCTATAAGACCCCCTTCAAAGTTTTCAAAACTTTTGGATAAGTTTTAGAATACTTTGAATAAGAAGCATGGTGGTAGAGGCGCATGACTGTCGGGGCGCATAGATACTCCGCGCATCAGTGATGGGGCGCATGCTCCGCTCAGTTAATACAAATGATGACGCCTCGATAACCAAGGAAGATTAATGATGATCTTTTTTGGTTTTATTTGCGGTTATCTCTTCACAGAACCCGAGGCGACGGCTGAGGTCACACTTCATCGGTTCACGCGTGCGACCAAGCCTATAAATAGGCATGAGATAGAGAGAGAGAGAGAGTTCTTCTTCTCCTTGCTTTTTCTTTTTAGAGTTCTTCCTCAAAACCCTAACTTTTCTTCTCTCAAAGAATGGCTCCCAAGACTCCTCGTGGTGGTGCTGGACGAGGCAAAGGAAAAGAGCCTGTAGAGGCTGCTGTGGAGTTTGCCGAGGAGGATGCTCCTGTCACCATTGCGACTCCGGCCGACGTTCGACCCGCGGTGACGGGTGGGTGTCTTTTCTTCTACTATTTCCTTTGTTCAGACGAACTTTGGATCATGCGGCTGAGTTGGCGTGCCCTAACTCTCTGTTGCCGACGCGTATGGATGCGCCGAGGTTTTATCCCGCCGACGTGCATAGGTTTAGACTTTTATCATGTACCAAGGTTTTAACTGCTGACGCGCATGGGTTTACACCCTGATGATGCGCCGAAGCCTCTGCTGACGTGCATGGGTTTACACCCTGATGATGCGCCGAAGACTCTGCTGACGCGCATGGGTTTACACCCTGATGATGCGCCGAAGCCTCTGCTGACGCGCATGGGTTTACACCCTGATGATACGCCGAAGCTTTCACTGAGGCGCATGGGTTGACGCCCTGATGATGCGCCAGGTTGCTTTGACATACTTTGTCTTTTTGCCTGACTTTTTATTTTTGTTGTGCCAGTGTCGATGACAATTCCTTTGCTGAATGAGGTCATTCTGGATGCTTCCCTTTGTCAAATGGGAGTTGATTTTGACGAGGCGGTTATCAACCCTGCGAAGGATGCTATCTTACAAAATCAACCTCCTGAGAGAGTGCTGCAGATCCAGAACCAGTTGTCGATTTTCCTTCAGAGTATGATGGAGAGCGAAAAACTGAAATCTGCTGAATCTGAGGATGTGACCTTCTTAAAACCTACCTTTTTGTTCGGTGACCGCCTGATCTCCACTGAGGCGAAGATACTGAAGGTCAAAGAAGACTGGTTCTTCTCTGCAAAAGGCATGGTGTTGTACATGCGACAACTTGACCGCCAGTTGCCGCTGACGGCCTTCTATCGTTTAGCTTCCAAGAGAAGGATGCCCTGGGAGCTTACTTCTTCTCAAGGAGGGGCCTTGGGATGTGCTCTTTCGATTGATGCTACCTCGAATCAGAGGGATACCCTGGCCGCTTCACGAACCGGTCCCTCGTTTAGTTACCGAACTTTGCATCCTGGGAGCCTCTACAGTGAAGTCCCTAATGACACTTTTGCCTTTAGTGCCTCAACCTTTGTAAGTCGGATGCTGACATCGAGGGTCACGTATCCGAAAGGTGGCTTTAGGGTTGAAGGTTGGTGTCATCACATGCCGAAGTGGGACGAGTTGACCAATTGGGTGCTTTCGAAGTTCAAGGCTGAGCTTAAGGAGATTGGGCTGACAGCCGCTATCCGTGCCACGCAGGCTGGCGTGGACCTCAATAAGCCTATGTTTCTTGCACTCTTGGAATTGTTCAATGCCCAGACTGGCACCTTCTTTACTCCGGTAGGGGAGTTGGGGTTGGCTCTTCATGAGATGTACGAAGTGTCCAAGCTTCCTTGGGGCTCAGAACCGTACGAGAAATATTTTCCCTCAAATGAAGAGCTCCAGGTTCTGGAAAATAAGGACCCGGAGATGATGGCTGTTTTCAAAGAGGTGGCGAGCCATCATTATCTGATGCACCGGAAGGACAAAGGCAAGATCCAGCCTCATGTGACTGCTTGGAGGGATTACGTCTTCAAGCAGGATTTGGTAGATTCCTCGAGGATCCGGTTTACGACTCCACAAGGGTTAAAACCCGCGGAAGTGACTTCTGAAATAAGCCAGCTGGACGAGAGGACCCCTCGTTCCAATGGGAGCGGCGAGAACGCGTATAGTTGCTTCTGGCACTGTGCGCACCGGATGTCGTCTAAGGCGGTGCTGACGGCATACTTGATGATATGGCTTCGGGATTGTGTGTTTGCGGGCGGATCTGATGCAGTAGAGAGGGTACACCGGAACCTTATTTTGCCCGCCGTAAAATTGGTCTTTGGACGTCCTTTAGCTCTTCTCCCCGCGATGGTGTGTAACCTGTTGCGGGGTTTGAGGACCTTTGCTGATGATGTAATCCATGGGAGAGGTAGAAATGACAACTTTTCTCGAGCCGAACTACCATTCCATTATCTTATGTGATGGTTGATTCTGCATCATCCGAACGTGATGAGTCCAGGTCCGGAGGAGGATCATATTGAAGGAGATGCCTTTATCCGCCGCTTCTACAAGAGGAAGTGGTTACACACTGGCGTCCCCGTTTGTAGGAGAGTTTTGTCCTACCTTCAGGGGTGGGAGATTGTCAAGGTTGGCCCCATCTTCAAAGATTTTGAGACTGACCAAGATTTAGTCGACTCTGGTGAAGACGCGATTACTCTGCCGAAATGGGGTTTTCGTTGGTTGCAAAGTATTCGGCTTTCTCACTTGGTCTACCGGAACCAGAATAGGTGTTATCTGGAGCCGTATCTGCCCAGCCGGTTTGCTCGCCAGTTTGGCTATACCCAGCTAATGCTACGGAATCCCAGTAACAGTCTGGGGTTCGTCGGAAGTTTACTAGATGGAGCCCGAGGCTGGCAATATTACAATACCGGGTGTACTGGTGTTCAGTTTACTACGCCCGTTCGCAACCCTCGACCACAAATCCTGTATTCGGCAGCTAAGCTGTATTGCACAATGAATACTGCGTCTCCCGGTTATGATAGGGAGACTAGTTTCATCATTGGAACTCAGCTGGAGGCCACGGCGAATATGTTGATAGTGGCTCGATCATATCGTCCACCGGAATTGGCGAGATATTGGGCTGCTGCTGCAGCATCAGTGAGAGATCCTTCTGTTGGAAAGAGACGGGCCGACGCAGAAGCTGGTTCGTCTGTACCAAAAAGGCCGAAAAAAGCCACGACTCCAAAGGCTACGGGAATGCCGTCTGTAACGCCAGTGGAATCAGCTCTTGCCGAGGTAAAGAGTCCTCCGTAATTTTGGCTCATCTTGTCATTTTGGTGACTTGTGCTTTTCTTCTTGTAGGGATCACCGAAGAAGAGGACCCGTGTTTCGAAACCGGGTGTCAGTAAACCGAAGGAGGTGGCAAGCTCTTCTGACGAGCGCATTCCTCCGATGGTAATGTTTCCACTGGAGGAGAATCCGGAAGATGTTCCTGCGGAGGTTTTAGTATCTCCAGACTTTGTTAAAAGAGATGCGGAGGTTGCAGCCACTTCCGGGATGGTGCCAGCTGCCGTGGAAGCCTTGGACGCTGAGGGTCCAGCGGACACAGGGCCTCGTGATGATGAAGTGGAGTGGAGTTCGTCGTCTTCAGATGACATTGCTCCAGAGTTGCAAGAGTCTGTTGCGGGGACAACAGATGTGATTGGAACGGAGGAGAGGGTTGATTCCCCTCCTTGTCATGATGAGGGGAGGTCGGCTGCATCATTGCCGAGCCCTACCCCAGACTCAGCGACGGAAGCTGAGGTGGCTACCGATCAGGAGGTAGCAACAGATCTTGTCCCTGTGGAGGGATTTGATGAGGAGACTCGTCTGGCGGTCCTGACTTCAGGGATGAGTCAGGAGGCAAGTGTTGATCTCCTCGTTCTGCCAGGGGAGGTACTAGCTGCTGATAGCACGTTGGGGGCTGAAGAGGTGGCCACTGACGTCGGTGGTTCTTTCGAGTTTGGGAAGGATAAGGGTGTGATGGAACCCTCTGTCGCTCCTTCTACTTGTGGTACTATTTTGACGCCTATTTCGGCTTCTTCTGTTCCTATGGCTCCTCGGGCTAGTAGTCAAGCCCCTGTTGATGAAGAGCCTGCTGATGCCGAGGTTCCAGCCTCGCAGGTTGAGGTCGACGGATCTTCTTCCGGTCCGCTAACTAGAACAGCTCCTCCGACTCCTGCCATGACACCGCAGGTGCTGGCGGATGCAGATGAATACGTGAAATTCATCGTCGAGGCAGTGTATAAAATGCTGCAGAGGGGGGTATCGGCAGTGATGGACGCCAACGGGAGCTTTGCGACGGCAAGAACTCTGGCACTGCCTCATATCAACCTGATCCATCTTCATCAGGGCCACGATCATATGGCCGTCATTCTGGAAGCCACGGTGGCTGAGTTGGACCAGCGGCTTTCCCGCGCATCCAGCGAAATAACCTCTCCGTCCTGATAGATACGGAGAAGGAGAAGCTGATCGCCGAGATTGAGTCTTCCTATCAGGCCACTGTGAGTGTTTGGGAACGAGAAGTGGCTGAGACTGAAGCTGCAGTGGAGCAGTTGTCTCAGTCTACGCGGAAGACAGTGGAGGCGCGAGTTACATTGGACGCTAATATTACGGAGATTGACGTCCAGATCCGCCGCCTTGAGGACCAGCGGGCCCGACTCCTCTTAGACGTCGAACGTGTCCAGGCTGAACACGTAGCATTCAAGAAGGAGGAAGCAGCTTTCACTCACCGGGCTCTTACCATGGCTCAGCAGCGGCAGCAGCTGGATGAGAAGCATGAGAACGATACTTCTTCTGAGGCTATTGAAGCGATGCGTCAAGAAGCTGAACATCGAGTCCTGGCGACTGTGGAGACTCGAGCGGCGGACTAGAGGTGTCGGATTGAAGTGCTTTCAGCCAACCCTGGGAATGTTTAGGGATTGTGGTCTCTTCTTTTTTTGTATTTTTGCAACTCTTGCTGGGGATGTAAACTTTTACTCTCTATTTAAAAATAAAGAATATAAAGTTTTTTTGTGGTGTGTTCATTTTTGCTGTCATGAACTTGATGATTTGTGTGGACCTATTATCTTTTGTGCACCTTGGTTTTTAGGTACAGATAATAAGTTTGAGAGAACCCTCATGTTTGCTCAGAGGTGATGTGGACATGGCAAATATGGGATTCAAGTGGTGGAATCTCCCTACTCAGAGGTGTTATGGACGTGGTAGGAATGATCCTGGGGGATACGCGGAACTACTCAGAGGTAATGTGGACGTGGAAGTTCTGCGATCAATGTACGACAATGCAAGGGTTGTCTGTCCGGGATGTTTACTCGGAGGTAATGTGGACGTGGTAAACATGGTGGGTAGCGTAGTCTTATGGGATGTAAGATTTCGCTTTGTAGGGTGTAGGGGGACAACTCAGAGGTGATGTGGACGTGGTTGTCCTTCTACTGGAGGATGCTACGGAACAGCTGGGTTCCGGAAGCATATGATTTTGTGAAAGGGAATTGTCTGTGAGTCCTGATGATTGGGTCCACAGATCCTCGGGTGGAAGCACATGTCTGAAAGATGTCAAGAGTAGTACTTCTTTAGGAACTTGCCGTTGATGGGCATCATGAACAAGTCCCCATTGGATTTGGCGAGGCGGTAAGCACCGTTTGAGTATACCGTCTCTATGATGAAAGGTCCTTCCCATTTGGGCTCGAACTTTCCTGGTGTCTTGTGAGTCAACACCATCGGCCTTCTGACTGCCAGAACCATGTCGCCAACTTGGAAAGTCCTCTGCTTGACCTTCTTGTTGAAAGCCTGTGATATACGAGCTTGGTAGAGTTCGATGCGTTGTTGAGCTAGGAGACGCTTAACGTCAAGTGCCTCCAGTTCCCGCAGACGACGACGTTGATTGTCTTCTTCTGTGAGTTGGTTTGTGATTGGTACGCAGAGTGAGGGTATCTGGATCTCGAGAGGCAGTACCGCTTCACTCCCGTAGACCAAGGAGAATGGTGTGTTGCATGTCCGGGTCCGTACCGTTGTGCGGTAGGCCCAAAGGCATTCGCCAAGCTTTTCGTTCCAGTCACGTTTGTTAGATGACACGACCTTTTTGAGTAGCCTGACGATAGTTTTGTTGAACGCCTCGGCCAATCCGTTTTGTCACGACCCGCACCCGTTTTTTTTTAAACGGATACGAGACGTGTCCAAGCCAGCCTACGCCGCAGTGTCGGCGGCAGAACGCTGTCACGGCCATGAAGATCAAAATCACAAATAATACTCATTTACAAAATTAATTTAATTTACAATGATCACAAGTTTTACATTTACAGAAAATATAAACTTGTTCAAATAAATGAATGACTATAAATCAACTATCTAGCTAGTCTCTAGGCTTTTGTCTGCAAGTGTTTCCGTCACTCCCCAAGCTAAGTGAATCCACGACTGACCTGAAAATGTTGGTTTCCAGTCAGGAATGGAACGAACACAATTCACTGAATGCAATTTCAAATAAAAAAATGACTATAAGACAAAGGTTAGACATCAATCATGAGTTTGAAATAAACAGGAAATACGGAAAACCAATAGTAAATAAATAGACACCAAATACTTTCCCCCAACTGTTAGAAGTACCTTTGATATGTGATCGGTCTGGGGTGCTATACCGCACGGTCTACGAGTTCTACTTGCAGAAATTAAACAATGTCTACGAGGTCTACTTGCAAAAAATAAACAATGTCTACGAGGTCTACTTGCAGAAAATAAACAATGTCTACGAGGTCTACTGCAGAAAATAGACAATGTCTATGAGGTCTACTTGCAGAAAATAAACAATGTCTACGAGGTCTACTGCATGAAAATAAACAATGTCTACGAGGTCTACTTGCAGAAAATAAATAATGTCTACGAGGTCTACTTGCAGAAAATAAACAATGTCTACGAGGTCTACTGCAGAAAATAAACAATGTCTACGAGGTCTACTTGCAGAAAATAAACAATGTCTACGAGGTCTACTGCATGAAAATAAACACGGTCTACGAGGTCTACTGCATGAAAATAAATACGGTCTACGGTCTGATCACACATCCTTGGTACTTCTCATTCCCGACTCAACAATTTATAATAGAAAATAATCACATAACCAATGACTAATCAATGAAATATAGTAAAGATCAATATCGAAATGCAGACAATAAACTATACTCGCCTGTGGTCCTCTGCTGGTGAAATCGACAGTCTGAACTACTCAATGTGTCACAATGGTCAAAACCCGTACAACAGTCCCCGGAAGCTAAAATAAACATCACCAATGTTCTCAGAAAAGTTAAATTAGCTAGGATTGCCTGTCCTTAAGTCCAATTCTGGACACATGGGCAAAACGGTAATTTTAGGTCAAAACGGTGTCCGCCGTTGGACCCGCTTTGCACCGAAAAGTGTGTCAGAGTCAACGGTCTCTAAAGTCATCAAACTATATGTCTACGAATCCAGTTTTCCGATACGAACCCAATTATATGTCCAAAGTTGGATTTCGGCGGGCCGTGCACAAAATCGCCCGTTGAGTGGGACCGTGGGGCCCACAAAACGACGTACGATTCAACTGTCTCAGAATTGGACCAAACTTGGCATACAGGACCAAAAAAATGATACGGTCCTGTTGGCGCAAGTTTCGTCTCGATCTGACGAGCGTGCACAAAGTAATTGAGAAATTTGCAAAGTGCACGATACGATAAATTTCGACGGATACGCATCAAATTCGTCGCGCACACGCGACCAATTTGAATTCCGTCAAAGCCCACACGACCACGAAGTCGTTACGCACCTTTCGATGCTTTCTGTTCGCGACCACGTCGCCCGGAATGGCGGGACGCACGTCATGTGGATGAATTTCATAAATTTTAAAACAGGTTTTCGGCAAACTTCGGGATTTGATTTCTCGACGCAGAGTCGACGAAATCAAATTCTACAAAAAGGGAATCGAAGCCCTACAGGTTGTCTAGGACTGCCTTTAATTAGATTTCTAAAAATAGCTATGGCTTGGCAGCGATTTGCCTCCCAATATGGGTGTTTGGAATGATTTAGGTGTTCTGTTTAAACAGATTTTTTGCTGACTTTCGACTCGATTTCTCTCGAGTCTCTGATCACTAGAAATTAAACTCTTTAGTAGGAATTAACGAGGGTCATATCAAGATCATACCAGGTTTTACGGGACTCAAAATGATCGAGCGATCGTAGAGTTATTGCGTCGCGGAAGGCGGCTCCTCGCCCAACGGTTACTGCTGTTGCAGTCGACTTCATGCGCGCGGTTAGGCCGGCCGACGGTGGCTCACGGCGTGCGACGGTGGCCGGCGAACACCGGGGTGTGCGCCCAGGATAGGAGGGCGGTACGGCGGTCCTGGGTTAGGGTTTGATCGAAACTCTTCATCTCTCAATCTCTCGCGCTCTCTATATACTACGCGTATAAGTGCTAGGTGCTGCTCTCGGTTTGGGCCGAGATTCCCAGGGGCTCGGGCTTTTGCAACTCATGTGAGTTGCTACTGTGCTGTGGGAATACTTCTTGTTCGTGGGGTTTACACGCAGGTGGTTGGTTTTTGTTTCTATTGTTTTTTTTTTCTTTTCTATTTATTATATAATCTATACATTTATATATATATATATACTCTTATGAATATTATATAGTAATATCCATACAAATCTAAATAAACCCAATGCTATCTATACCTAGGGTAGACCCTATATGTGTATATATATATATTTATATATATATATATATATATATATATATATATATATATATATGATATATATATAATAATATTAAATAGGCCAAAATTAATGTAACCATAACAATAAAGAAATATTATTTATTTAATAACCTCAATAGAAATAATAATAAGTATAACGAATTTTAAAAAACAATAATGGTGTACAAATACCATTATGCGCAGTCGAACAAGCCCAAAATATACCAGGACCTAGTTTATACAATTTGTATTGAATATTGACTAATAAAATATCTATAATATTTAATTACGAATCCTTAGAAAATATTCAAAATAATTAAACGGAAATACCACACACTCGTACCAAATTCCATCAACACGATTGTCATTGAACGTCCCGCATGACTACATGGCCTTGGGCTTGTCTTGGGTCCTATCTGGACTAATTCGGTACAACCGGGTTCCCTAAAGCTCAATAATATAAATAATAAATAAGTTTTCGGTAAGGTTTAAGTCGCAACTTGGCGTGATTTTCTAGTTAGGACGTCACTATGGCTCGGCCTTCCTTACCAGGGCTAATACACTAGTCAAAGCACGCCTTTGCACTACCCGTGCCATGATTTCTAGTCACCATGCACTCCAAAACTCCATCATGGCTAAAATTATCTACCGTAATAATTAATTAATAATTATCTATAAAATCTAAAAAATTATCATTCCAATAAAATAATTAAATAAAATATTATCAAAATTCTTGGAAGAGGGGCTACACGTTTGCTGTCGGATTGTAGGCGGTTGATGCCACGTTTTGAATGCAATTCTTGTCACAGAATCTGCTGAAAACATGGCTAATGAACTGAGGACCATTGTCGTGGATGATCCTCCGGGGTACTCCAAAACGGTAGATGACGTGGTGCTTGATGAAGCTGATCACCTGGAGCTTTTCACTTCTGCCAGCGAAACTGCTTCTGCCCATTTGGAGAAGTAGTCGGTGATTGCTAGGATGAAGCGGTGCCCTCTCGATGAAGGAGGGGTGATCGGTCCCACAATGTCCATGCCCCAAGCTTCGAAGGGCTAGGAGGCGACTGTAGGATGTAGTGGTTCTGACGGTATATGAATAAAGTCTGCGTGAAGCTGGCACGCATGGCACTTCTTAGCATATTCGACAGCGTCAATGGCCATGGTTGGCCAGTAGTAGCCCATGCGTCGCAGTCGGTCCTACAACTTAGGACCAGGTTGATGGGTCCCGCAGGTTCCATCATGAGCTTCTCGAAGGGCTTCGGCTGCTTCTTCGTTAGACAAACATCGAAGGAGAAGTCCATCGTAGGAGCGTCGGTACAGCATTTTAGTAGCCGTATCGTAGTAGAATCGAAGAGAGCGTCTCCTGACTGAGACGGCTTCTTTCGGGTCCTCTAGAGAATTCCGTAGACAGCGAAGTCGATGAATGGGAATCTCCAGTCTTAGACGTTAACACCAGCACTCGTTGACATGGCATGGGCCACTTGTTAGTACAGGTTATTTTTAGGGCAGACCAGGTCTCGACCCACTACCGTGACGTAGTGTTGAGTTCCGAGGGGTACCGCTAATGAGCTGCGAGGCCGGCCAGATCATTATCCTCTAGATTTTATTGACGAGGTACGTGTTCGACGAAGAACCCGGTGAAGGTTGAAATGTTTCAATGCAACTTCATGGTAAGGGATCAGATCTTCGTGGTGAACCTCGTATTGCCCTCTGATCTGGTTTACGACAAGTTTTGGGTCACCATAGGCTTCCAGATGATTCACCCCCAGCTGTTGCGCCAGCTGGAGTTCCATAATGAGCGCGTTATACTCAGCAACATTGTTGGAACACGGCTTTGAAAGGGAGTAAGCACGCTGGATGACCAGCTGATCGGGGGAGACTAATACCACCCCCACTCCAGCGACGATTTGGCCTTTGGGGCCTGTTCTTGAAACGCCATCGAAAACATCTGCCAGACGGGGCCTTCTTCGGTGACGTTTGATTCTTGGACCTCATCCGAGATATCTTCATAGAGTCTTGAGGACTCTGGGATGGGGTGTGCAGCTAAAAGTCGGCCAGAACTTGACCCTTAACAGCTTTTTGCGGAACACACCATGTTGTATGGTGTTAGCAAGATCGCCCATGTGGCTAGCCGGAAGTTCAATGATCCTGGCTTCGTCATGAGGACCCTGAGCGGATTAACTCGGGAAACGACATGAATTGTCTGTCCCGAGACATAATGTCGAGTCTTTTGGATGGCAAATACCAAAGCTAAGCACTCCTTTTCTGTAATGCCCCGCTCCGCACGAGGCATTTGGTTGGCCTATTGGATGGGATCAGAATATTGGACCGTGACTTATGTTGGGAATCGGGAGAGTTGAGACTGATGTAGTCTCTATTGGCTAGATGGAATGGATATTGGAACGTGGCTCGCTGGTGGAGCTACGCTTAGTAGAATTTTGGGTGAGTGGAACTGTCCTTCCTCCTCCTTACTCCTTCATGCTTAATAATGAAGTATTGAAATGCTATGAATTGTCCCTAAATGTCCCATGTTTTAGTTGCTGAATAATAGAGATGCTTGTGCTGAGAATTATTGAAATGTACAACACATTAAACTGTTAATGTGATTCGCTGCCTGAGAATGAATTGATAACATTGCCCCTTATGCTTAACACTGCTGGAACAAGTAGACACTTGAATAATGAGATGCCTTATGAATGATAGAATAAGAAATGAACCCTATGCTATCGAATCAATGAACTGAATGAAACACTAGAATCATGTACTCTCTGTATATCTGTTGCAAGAATATGAAATGCTGCATGTCCCTTATAAGAAAGTTAGGAATGAATAAATGTCCCTATGAAATGAATGAATGTTAAGTTCCTCTTAAGAAAGGAATGATATGAGATACGTTGCTATGAAGTAATGAATGGGAAATGATAAAGCTGGGATCGTTGAGATCACCAAATGAAATGATGGGAATGATGAAATGAATAAGTCATTGAATATGACTAATGATGCACTGTTGCCTTTACTTTTCTTAATATATTTTACCATGCGATTATGTTCACAATCGAGTCGGACACGCATTCGCATGGTCATGGACAACTTGTATACAAGGTTTGAGTAATAATTTTCTCGAACGGTTCCTAGGGCCCTGGGGACCGATTCGGCCTAGGAGGAAATAATGATGAGTGCTATGGGAGCACGGATAAGGCGGAGTGGCATAGAGGCTCGCCACCTACTATGCTGACCGCATTATCTTAAAATGAAATAAAATGAGAAGAGTCCATATGGTTTAACAACACCAGTGACCATGTAGCCAGGATGCATGCTAATGAATATTTTGTGCAGGCAGAGTAAGTATATCAGATAACCTGTAATTGATACAGGTACGAGGAGTCGGCTATCGGTAAGAAATCACATAATTGTGATATTGTATAAGTTGGTTTAACTTGCCTGCTTAACATGTTCCATTTAGTATGCTAGAAGGATGCCTTGCTATAATCATTGCTCAAACACAACATACATGCTAAGTGATGCTTGAAGTGAGAACTGTTATAACATGCTTAAAATGTTAATGTTAACGATGCCTCAATGATGCCTTTGCATGATAACACCAAGAATGATAAATGATATGTCCACATGAACTACTAAGAATATGTTTACATGCTTCACTCTGATTATTGCCCATGAACTGTAAACTGATGCTAGGCCCCAAATAGAAAGATCACTCTAATAAATGCATGCTTAAATGATCACCTTAAATGTTGGTTTATGCGAGTGGGTTGGATTCTGCTCGCCAGTACATAGATGATGTGCTGACCCACATTTTGTGGGCAGGTGCTCGTGTTTGGAATGTTCTACACACGAAGATTGGCTTGATTGGTCCCGCGGCATCGAAGATTTGTTGGGCATGCAGAAGCTCTCCTTGCACAAGATGATGTCTTCTGTTTATAAAGGGCATAATGTATGGAACATTGTAATCAGTTGTACCAGTGAGATTGTAAGCCAAGTCGGTATATCGAGTTGTAATCCATTGTATCTAAATATCAAATGTAAGCTGTATAGCATTGTTCAGTTGGTTTCCAATGTAAAGTGAGATGTGCTGTAATCATTGTACTTCAATACAAGTCTTGTACTCTTCTTCAATTATCAGTAAAGAGAATAAAGTTCTACATATCTCTGTGTGGCTTCAAGTTACCTTTTTTCTCCGCTGCTATAAAGAAGTGATGTACTTCTATTCAATAAGAGAGATTGTCCTCATTAAATTCAATTTATCTGCTTCTGCCGCTGCGATGTATTCCTATTTGAAGAATAATCGATTATGTACCATCTTTGCCTTGTACAAGTGCAATACCAGACTTGTACGGCATCACGCCCAAGCGAGGACGATCGATTCCAAGAGATAAAATATGTGAATAAATGACTCTATGAATCGGGGCGTGACAAATTGGTATCAGAGCACGGCTTTACGTCCTTGGTCTCTTCTTTGATTCATTTCAAATCAAAGTTGCATCGATGATTAACTAAAGTTGCTTCCGCGATAACTCAACGTTGCTTCCGCGATTAAATCAAAGATTGCTTCCGCGATTATGCTATTTGTTCGGTAATCATCTTTATATTATCTGTGCTTGAAAGATCATTGACCCTCTTGGCTGCTCACTGGATGTTCCATACAATAAGTCTATACATTGTGATGCCCCTGAAAGAATGATTGTTGTTGGTTTGGACACAAATAACCCAACAATGACTCGATGCCATAGTATGCTATATTGTGAATGCTGTTTGGAATGTGGAAATATAGAAAAGTGGCTGGGTATGCTGCAACAAGTTGAGAATTGCATGTGATGTTGGAAAAGATTTGTGAATGAAATAATTGATGGATGAGATTTACAGAATTAGTGAATTGACTCATGTGTGCTGGCTACTGCTTTGAGACCCTAAGAATGTTGTCTTGTGATATTGAGACCCCGAGATGTTGGTTAAGTATTGTGATCATTATAGATCAGGAATGTCCGGAATAGATTGAGTTGGTATTGTTTAAGGATGGCTTCGTTTCTGAGTGGTATATTGCCTCTACCACCTCAGAACGAGATGTATGTTGACCCTTTCCATAAAATAGCAATGAGACTATCTGTGAGTACTGGGTAGTGCCGAGACTTAGCTGGGAGTCATGTATTGTGCTAGATGACTCAAGTGTCCCCTGACGGTGATGCTATGTTGGGTAGTGAGATTGTAGAAATGGTAACGGTTGGCTTGGTTAGAAATTGTTTAGTCGAGCGATGACTCAGACTAGTAAGACAGTTAGTATGCTACGGGTAAATGATTTGGCTAGAGAATGTTGTGGCTTAGAACATTGGAATGTCGATTTCGATTGGTTGGATGCAAATCAAATGTGGCTAATATAAAGTTGGATGCGTAGCTGAAAGTTTTGAAAATATTATCGGTGAATCAAAGGGATATTAGAAATCTGTGCCTTGATCCTAAGGTGTAATAGATGTCAATCCATCTTGATCACCAAAGGATAGTCATTGCATAGATGCATGATGCTGAAGAATTGAATTGTACTAGAAAAATAACAAGTAGTGACTCAGAATACTGTTGTTGCCTAGAGGATGGTTAAGTGATACATAAATTGTCGGATTGAATGGGATGAACTACTTGACCATTACTGTATGAGATTAAGAATGCCGTAAGATAGTTTGATGATTGAGAAACAAATGGAAACGAGAAATTACAAACATGTTGGATAATGTCGGTATAGGTGATTGTTTGTTGGGATATAGATTGTTGGCTTATGACTTAGTGGTTTGACTCTGTCATACAGACCGAATAGTATGAGTCCATAGTTATGTTAGACTATCGGAATCGATGACCCTTGAATAGTTAGCATTGGCTTATGGGTTCATGTGGGTACAAGGAAATTTGAATAGAAATGTGGATCATTGGGAATTTACTTGATGGATTATTAGAACGATGAGAATCGTATGTCGGGTTGGAATTGACCGTAATGTTGATAGATCGATCTTAGTCGATTGTTGGGTAAGTCTAGAATGAACCTCTGTGGGAATTATTTCCTTGAGGAAGACCCTGAATAGATAGACTTGACCCTAGCGACCAGTTGATGATTTACCAATTGCTGGCTTAGCCCAATTGGCGATTCATTATTCAGACTGAATTGATACCCATAGGTTTGGGTAGAGTTCCTTAGAACTGTCGGTTGCTTGTTGGCCCTAAGAAGCAGGAACTAGTATAACCCTAGTAGCCGTCCACTCTAGGGGAGTCACCTGAATGATTAGGTATAGCCGTCGGTATAGCTAACCATTGAGACTGGACCAAATAATAGATGGCCGTTGGCGACCCATAGAATGACCTTGTGGCATTGAACGAGAAATGGTGATAAGTATGACCTAAGAATGATAAGTTGTAAGTATATGCTCCAATGTGAACCTTAGAGATGTTTGACCCTTGAGGATTATGTGTCGACCTATAGCGGGAAATAGAATCGTGGGATGAGACTTGATTTGTATGTATCGAATAGTGAATTATGATATGAGATGGAATTGACTGCTCATGACGGAAATGTTGGATAAGTATCTATAGTCGGGTAGCTGGGTTAACCTTGACTGTTGCATAGAATTATACCCTGACTCGGATAATCGATAGCTGGTGATGTTGGATTGTATCTTTTAGAAAAGATGAATTGCCTCGGTGAAAAATGTTGTTGGATTTGGGAAGGAAAATGATTGTTGTTGTGAAACCTTGATATGATTGGCTCTAAGTTAGACCCTTGATCGAATGTTAGAAATGTTATGCTTGGATGGAGATTGTCCCTGATGTTAAGTGGTGGCCTGAAAAATAGTGATTGTGGCAAAGTGAATAAAGCAATAAGTCAATTGAAAGGATGCTAAGTTAGATTTAGAAAAGAGAGTTATATTGTGGCTGATCGAATCGCACTAACATGAATGGCCACAAGGCAGTAGCCGTCGGAGGAAAGTAATGATTATGCTGACGTTGGCGACGCTTCGTCTTCTGAACTGTTCAGACTTCGGGAGGCGTGCTGCCAACTCTGTCAGTTCAGCATTTAATGTTTGTGACATTTGATGGACAGCTGAGTGGGCACGTCGGTTGGCGTTCCACTAGGCGTATAGGGACGCATGAGGGGTGCATCCCTGTGATGTGCTTGATACTGAAGGGCGCGTCTGTGTGATGCGCTTGATGTTGAAGGGCGCATCTGTGTGATGCGCGGTCTGGCCGACGCATGTGCTTCGTGACACGTCTTTAATGGTGCAACTGTTACGATCTTCGAGTGCTTTAAATAGCTGTCTTGACTTAGCTGAATTCGAAGCGTCCGGTTCATCCATTTAATGCAAATTCATTGCACGGAATTCGGAGAGCCATCCACTTGGCGCATGGGTTTGATTTGCCCGGCCTATAAATAGTGGCATGGAGAGAGTTTGTTTCTCGTTCTCTTACGTCCTTCCGACATGAATTTGTTTACTCGGATGCATTCTGTTGATGAGATGCTCCCGAGGGTGAAGATGCGACGCAATGTCTTTATTGATGCACTTGAAGGTGACTGTTACATCCAAAAGTCGGAGTCGAGGGCTTCCGAGGCAGGCGGAAGGTGCTGTTGCATCCAAAGATAGGGATGCTCGGTCCTCGTCTTCGTTGTGCAGGAAGAGCCGTAGATCGGAATGGCGGTGCTGCGGCTTTGGTGGCTCTTTCTTCCTCCAAAATGGGTGTAGCCCATTCTGGTTGTGTTGAAAGCTGCTCCTTTAGCCGCGGTTTCGATCACGGTCTTCCTTGGCCTTTGGAGGCTCTTTCAAAGCCTCCCCTGGCCACAGGTTGGCTTGTGGTTCTTTTCTCTTCCTCGACTAGAGGGTTGATTGCCACCCTCGTTCTGCTCAATAAATGCTTCATTAGTCGAAGCATTTCGACGACGGTGAGCCTGGCTGGAAGAGCGGCACATAACTGGGCTGCTGAAGGGATGCACATAACTGAGCTGCCAAAGGGATGCACATAACTGAGCTGCTGAAAGGATGCGCCTTGCTGAGGGCGCATGGTGGGATGCGCCTGACTGGGGGCGCATGGTGATCGCTGCGCCTATTTGAGGGCACATGATGGCTGCTGGCTGTAGACTTAGGATCTTTTCTTTGTAAAATTCTCCTTTGTACAATCTTTTATTAGACATATAATAGACTTTTATATGTAATAAAAAGTCTTCTTTCAATGCCTATTTTTGTTGTTTGTGAAGTACTTTGTCCAAGCTCTGGCGCATAGTCTGGCGCATGGGCTTTCTGGTTCTGAAATTCCATGCTTCTACAAAACCCACTCAAGTCCCCCGCCAGCCATGCTCCTAGTATGCACCATTGACGTCAGGGAGGAAGGTCGGACCTCAGGCTCTGCTACGTGATCTGGCCAAACAAAACCAGTGGGGTCAGTCCCGAATAACAAGTACCACAAGATAGCACAAAAGAGTGAGATAAAACCCAAGCATAAAAAAATAATAATAAAAGCTTTCGGCCGTAACCTCGGTCCACATCCTGTCGCAGCACGATAGCCCAACCCAACAACCAATCAAGGACATGGGTTGGACCACGCGCTATGACAGTCCATGTCCCTCGGCTACTAGCGGAAGGCGCAAGGCACACGCAAGTCATTTTACAAGCGGCCAAATCATTCCTACGACTTTCTATATTGGCGAAGTTATCCCCGCAATGCTAATTATAGGAATCCTCAGACCGTGTTGTTCCAACAGGGCTAGCCAATCCATTATATATACATATACGTAGCACATTGATTATGCACCGGTCTTCCGTAAGGCTACCGTGCTGAAACATATAACACAGCACATAGGGAGTCAAATATAGTCATCCACCATATGCGGATGAAACGTATCCGTGGTGGCCAACCCGACGTCTGGACGGGACCTGGGGTGGCTGATATGGCACGATCTCGAGATTATTCTCGTCCAATGCATCTATAAAATTAGTTGCCTAGTTAATCCCTAAGTTATTCTCGGAGTTCGCATGCCGTGGTCACATGCTAATTCCCCTAGATGTCGTACATTGTACGAGTACCCCAAGTAAGGATCCGTACTGGCTCAAGGAGTCATACGTAAGAATTCCTTCTTAGTGTAATGCAACAAGCAATACATACCACGTCATTACTACCGACCATTTATTATGTAAGTGCTGGAGGCTTTGGATGTACTGACATATATCGCTTAGGAACACTTAGCACATGAGATAGCACTTCAGTGCTCACATAGATTGTACCTCAGTACACGCATAGGATTTACCAGCAGATGCATAGGTAGTCAGGTCGGGAATGAAGGTCAAGTACAAAAAATATACAAGAAAGATCAAGAACATCCATAGGGATTGAAACTATCAATCGCATATAAACTCCAGTTAGAGCAAGACAGGAAGATTCTTGAAGCCAAGACAAAGATCTACAACTTTTATGTTTTGAGTTTTATAAGATTATAGCTACAAAACAGCTCAAACAGGCAAAAATAGTCAATCTAGAGAATTTCAGCGCATGAGAATTCCAGCACATGAAAATTCTAGCACACGAGAATTCCAGCGCACGAGAATTCCAGCGCACAAGAATCCTAGCGCATAAAAATTTCCAGTGCACGAGATTTTCAGCGCATAAGAATTCCAGCAAATGAAAATTCTAGCGCACAAGAATTCCAGCGCATGGATAAAACTCACGTTGCGTCTTTAGTTCATGCGCATAGGGAACCTACACGCATGACACGCACGAGTCAAAAGGATGCATTGCTGTGACTTCATGGCACATGGTCTCCCGGACGCATAAAATTTTGGCGCATGGACAATCTCGGCGCATGGGGGTCATTGTCCCCAAACAACAAGTTCAGCCATGAAAGTTCCAAAAATTTGCCATAGCCATAAGTTTATCATCCGAACTCAAAATCAAGCAAAATAAAAGCCAAAACTGCATGAAATCAAATTTTCTACAACATAAAACAATTAGTTTTAGAAAACAACCAAGTTTGATAGATCAAAACCACGAAAATCCATTAAATCCTATTTTTAGAAACTTAGATCTACACAAAAGTAGCCATTAAAATAAAAAATACCAAGAACTAAACTTGTAGAGAATGAAAAGATAAAATCTAGACTATAATATCAAAGGAATAACAAGAAATAAAATTGCAGTGGTCTCTCATTTGTGCAAGATGTACTTGCCTAAGTGGGTTGGTGGTTGAGGAAAATGAATGAGAGATTGAATAAGGAAAGAGAGTGTGGAAGAGATTATTTATAGTGGGTGAGGTTGGCTCCCCCAAACCCTAATCTTAAGCATGCTCTAACATGTAACTAATGACATGTTTAAATGTTACATGCTACAACTAATAATTAACACATTAAATGGTGTACAAGTTAAAATACTATATACAGGATTTATGTAGCAAATACGTACACCGGGAATGGGGAGTGACATCTCTACCCTCCTTAGAAAAATTTCGTCCTCGAAATTTCAACCAAGACAAGATAGAGAAATTAAGGCAAGCAAGATACTAATTACAAGTCTAACTACACATGCAATTATATCAATTCTAGCAGGCATTAGAGATCAATCATCCACCCTAGTGGGGGCAATACAAACATGGAAACATATTACGAAGGCATAAGGACAAACATACCTTCTGAGTCAACAAGTGCGAATATCGAGATTTAATCTCGTCTTCGTGCTCCCATGTCGACTCTCCGGTGAGTGATGGCCCCAAGCGACGCAGACAAGACTAATAGTCCAGTTCTTGAGCACCTTCTCTCGTCGATCCAAAATGAAAACGGGTTGTTCCTCATAAGTCAGGTCGATACCGACGACCATCTCAGAATGATCGAGGATATGACTCGGATCCGGGACGTACCTACGCAACTGAGATACATGAACATCATGTAGCGAAGGCGGAAGGGCAAGGCGATAAGCAACATCGTCTACCCGAGCGAGAATATCAAATGGACCAGTGTATCTCGGACTAAGCTTTCCTCGGTTCAAATCTGATGATACCCTGAGTAGGCAAAATTTACAGAAACACTTGGTCACCAACACCAAACTCTAGAGGCCTACGATGTTGATCTGCCCAGTGTCGGTGTCTGTCATGAGCAACTCGAAGTTGCTCTCTGATCAACTTGATTGTCTCTACTGTCTGCATGATCATCTCTGGTCCCAACAATTTTCTTCTCCACATCGTCCTATGCCAGAGGGGACCTGTATTTTCTTCTACATAATGCTTCGAACGGTGCTATCTGGATACTTGCCTGGTAACTGTTATTGTAAGAGAACTCTACTAAATGAAGATGATCTTCCCAAATTCTGCGAAGTCCAAGGTACAAGCTCGCAACATGTCTTCAATGTCTGAATGGTTCTCTCTGACTGTCCGCCCTCTGCGGATAATAGGCTGTACTGAACCTCAACTTGGTACCCAAACTTTGATGCAAACTCGCCAAAAGTGAGAAGTGAACCGTGTGTCTCGATCTGATACCATACTGACTGGAATACCATGCTGCCTTACTATCTGCTTCATATACATTTCTGCCAATTGTTCAGTGGACTTCCCACTCTGAAAGGAAGAAAATGAGCCACCTTTGTGAGCCGATCCACTATCACCCAAACGGTATTTCGACTAGTCGGGGTTCCAGGTAAACCAGTCATAAAGTCATCGTGATGTGCTCCCACTTCTACTCCAGAATAGGGAGCGGTTGCAATAATCCTGCTGGCCTCTGCTGCTCTGCCTTCACTTGCTGATATACCAAACATCTAGACACAAACCTCGCTATCTACCTTTTATGCCATTCCACCAAAAGTGTTGCTTTATATCATGGTACATCTTTGTGCCTCCGGGATGAATGGAATAAGGAGAACTATGAGCCTCTGACATAACTTCCTGTCGAAGGTCTCCACTTGGTACACAAAGACGATTTTCGAACCTAAGTGTACCATCTTCATGGATTACTAACTCCTTCCTGAGACCTGATTCACACTCTGATCGAAGCTTCTAGATCCGCGGATCCTCTGTCTGGGCTACTCTGATCCTCTCCACTAAAGTTGTAACGACCGTGGTTCGTATTGTATTTTGGTATACGTGTACGTATATTGCACGTCTCATTGTAGTTTATTCTGGTATTTCATTGCTTTGTCCGGCTTGGCTTGGTTTTTCATGTGACCAACCCCACCTACCACCCTCTTTTCCTTTAATAGCCGCCCAACTCTCTCTCTCTCTCCTCATTACTTCTTCTCCATTACTTCTTCTTCCTCACCATTACTCTCTTCACCTACCAGAAGAGAGCCTAGGCAAGTGCAGCTTGTTCATGGAGAACTCAGTTTTTATTGTTCCATTCTCTTCCTCACAAGATTTTAACACACTTTAATACATAGTATTTTTGATTTCCATGGTTCAATTTGTGTAGATCTAAGTTTATTATATTTTCGAATTTCTTGGATTTTGATCTATTTAATATTGTTATTTCCAAGTTTTGATGGTTCCATGTTGTAGAGAATTTCATTCTGCCCCATTTGACCTATGGAAGTCTGGATTCAGACCTTGGATGAAGTATTTATGAAGCTTTGAAACCATATTTATGGCTCTTCTTCTCGGACAAGTGGGGAAGAAGAGCAGTACTTGACCGCATGGACTTTCATGCTGCAAGTTTTCCCTGGCCGCATGACAATATTTGCCGCATGCAATACTGCGCATGAACTCAATAGCCCGCTGCCGCATATAACCCGTTTCTCCGCAGCCGCATAAGGCCTCGGCATGACCCAGCCGCATGGCTCTGCTCGACCGCAGCCGTATAGACTCTCATTCTCCCAGCCGTGAACTCCTGCTCGCTGCCGCATGAAGTCATTTTCCCCCAGCTGCATGGCATTGCTTCCCCGCTGCCGCATATGACTTCTTCCTTTCGGTCGCATAAGCCTAACTCCCCTTGAGCCGCATGGCATTGATCCCCTCCAGCCGTATGAGTTGTTCCCCGCTGCCGCATATGACCCGTTCTTCCAGCCGCATAAGCTCGCGTCCTTCCAGCCGCATGCGCTTGCTTCCTATAGCCACATGCGCCCTGCATTCTTCAGCCGCATGCGTCTTCTTTCTAGCCGCATGAGCCCGCAGCCGCATGAGCTTGTTTCCTTAGCTGTCTGGCTCCTTCCATAGTCCTCGTCCTCTTTTATTATTACATTGCTATTATTATTATATTAATGTTGCCTTTATGCTCATATTTCTGACCCTGTGTGAATGCTTGAACCATGTAAACTTTACACATATTCCCGAAATATGATAGTGGCCCACCGTGGCACACTCTTGACAAGTAAACCTGATATGATATACCTCGATATGCTGTTATGACAGCTAGCTCGACATGATAAGAATGAATGATCTGGAAACCGTGGACGATTGTGTTTGTATAAATGAACCAGTATGGTCTTGCATCATGTTTAGGACGGGGACCCCTGAGTACCACGGTCAGGGGTACCTACTGAAATTGACTAAGGTTAATAACTAGAGTAACTCAGTAGTCATGAAGAATTTTCTAGCTACAGACAATCCCGTTATCTGGGCGCTCAAGTGGACTTGTAGCCTGCCGATGAGTAGGGCACATTTCCAGCACACTGTCAAGTGTTGTCCCCTTCGTGAATGGATATTCGACCTGGATAACCTGGATGGTCTGCAGGGCTTGTCGCTGTTGGGATAATTTATTACATCTTGCTAGTAACTAGGCTTGTGATAACCCTAGTTTGTTAAAGTATCAAGCCGTACTCTTTGCTTGGCCCTGATTGATTGGATGGAGTCTAGCCCAGCTTCGTCTCGTCCTGATCCTGTACAAGATTGTGACATGACAGGATTACTTATGCTTGCCTTAACAATAACAATCAGGGGACCAGTTCTGTTCAGGCGAAGGATTACAACCCCGATCCTTGTTTGGTTTAAGGGTTGTAACCTGGCTCCCGGAGCAGCTCTATGTCCTCTCTTCTTTATTGTCTTATTGCACCCCATGTCATGCTCGTCATGTTTTACCTTACTTCAATAGCATGATTATTTATATTGGCCTTAACAATAATGATCAGGGGTCAAGTTCTGTTCAGGCGAAGGGTTACAACCCCGGTCCTTGTTTGGTTTAAGGGTTGTAACCTGGCTCCCGGAACAGTTCTGTGTCCTCTCTTCGTTTATTTTCTTATTACCTTATCAACAGTATTTGACGGTTTCTATTCAGGTGAAGGGTTGCAACCCGGTCTTTGTTTGGTTTAAGGGTTGCGACCTGGCTACTTGAATGGTTTTTTCCTCGTACTCAATTTATTATTGTTGTCCCTGTTATTATCAGTATCTTTATAATTATCTTTAATATTTATTTGATATATATGCTGGCTTTAGTTTC